>CM044437.1:124774130-124803148 GCA_024363595.1 Xenopus borealis
TTAAGCCTCACTGAAGGCCAATATGCTGGGAAAATTGTGCTGATGTGATCACTGGCCAGTCATTAGCAACCAGTGGGGACTACAGAGACCCATCTGATTAGGACCACATCAAAATGCTGATGTGCTCCTCGTCCAAACCGATTTTCAACCTTGATATCTGGATGATTTTCAGACACATATAAGACAGGCAGATCTTTCGGTAAGCACTGGCCAATACGTTGCTGACTCAGTCTGGAGGAAACAAGTCAGCTTTTATCTAGCAGTTAGCGCACAGTCACACTTGGCAGTCTGCTTCCACCACGTGTGACTGTTTCCGTAAAGGGCACCTGTTGGGTAAAAATGTTATCCCCAGTCAAAGGTGATCATTTTTAATTTTTAAGTCAACTGACATTTTTTAGTTCTGTGTGTAAGCTATCTCTGTATAACATAAAGTAGAACCCCCCCATTTTAAGTTTTTCAGGAGACCAGAAAAAAATTATGTAAAATCCAGGAAAATGTAAAATCAGGGAAATGTATTATGCATAATATATAGGTGGGGCTACAAAACAACAATGTAAAATGAGGGAAAACTTAAAATCAGGGGATGTAAAATGGGGGTTCTACTGTAGTATAACGGTAGTATAACCATTCAGGACAGAAATCAGTGCTCATCATATATTAAAGGGGAACTTTCAGTAAAATTAAAATTTAATGTAAGCTTCAGTAACATTCTAAATGCAATCAATAAAACATTCTGTATTGTTTCTGAAATAATCAAGTTTATGTTCACTACCCCCTCTCCTGTCTGCATGAAGGAGTTGGATGTCCTATTTTTATTGACAGATCCACTTTATCTTATAAGAGAAATCTTTTAGGCAAAAGGAGGCCCCCCACACATTGAGGTGGGTGAAATCAGGCTGATTTGATTGTGGGCCCTAGGGCCCAACGATCGGATTATAATGCATCCGATATGGGCGTTTGGATAACGGGACCGCATCAACACGCAGATGTGGCCTCGATCCAACAGGTTTTTTAACCTGCCCGACCGAGATCTGGATGACCTCCGGCCAGATATCGATCGAGGAAGCCTGTCGGATGGCCACAAACACAGGCCAATAAGCCGCTGACTCAGTCTGTCGGCAGCTTTTATTGGCCCGTGTATGGGGGTCTTAACTTGAATATTTGGCTTGGAAACTTTCTTATTTCAGTATGATTAAGCTTATATTAAATTTTCATTTTAGCGATAGTTCCCCTTAAAATATGGATCATTCAGCATTTTGATAGCTGGTTCATGGCACAGTATCGGTTCATGGATGATTACCACTGTGTATTCTCACCTGTATAGCGTGGTTGAATTGATCCATGGCAGGTACAGTATGATTTTCATTCAATAGTTCCCTATGTGTTTTAGCCATTCAGTAGGTCCAAGAAAGGGTACGGCAGCCTTTTTATTGTTTTATGGACATTTGGCTTTAAAGGGAAACCCTAATTGTTAACTGTACTATACAAAGGAGCATATGGAGTTTTCTTTTATTCTTACATGGCAGGTGTCACTCCAGATGTCCTGAAATACTACCTTGTATAGCCAAATGTTGCATTTAAGTAAGACAGTCAATAATAAGAAAATGGCTCCCAGGCAAATCACCTCTCTAACCCTATTGTTTCTGTTACATGTAGAGAACAGGCATGTTAGAAGCACCCTGAGCAAAAACACACAAGACAAATGTATAGTTGCATACATTACTACAGGTCACATAGGTAAATCCCTAGTCAGTCAGAATACATGGGATTTAAATATTGTGTAGTAAGTAATATCCCTAGTTCCCTCTCATTAATATTCTTTAGGCTGCTTTTGAAGCCCAATAAAAACTCAAATGATTCATTACATTTTATGACACATTAATAGATTTTAAAAGTATGCAATATTTGAATGATTATTTTACCTTATAATGTTACTTTACTGTAGGACATCATGTAATTGGACTGCACAAGAGGTCAAGTCTGGACTGGCAATCTGTGGATTCTGGCAAATGCCAGAGGGGCTGCTACAAGGTGCCATAGAAAGTCAGTATTTAGTGGCCTGCATCCCCGTACTGGGAATCTGTTCTGGCAAATGCCAGAGGGGCTGCTGGAAGATGCCATAGAAAGTGACTATTAAGTGGGCTTGTGGGGTCTGTTTGGGCCTCTCTGTACTAGGAAAGCCATGGCCTATTTTTAATCCCAGTCCAGTCCTGGTGGGATGGTGGGGGCTGTTTGGGCCTCTGTGTGGGCTGATTTGGCCTCTGTGTACCTGATATGCCAGGGCCTAATTTAATTCTCAGACCTGCAAAAAGTTCAACATTGAGGCAACCCCAGAGCTGGGCCAAGTCCGGCAGGTGCCCTAGACAACCTGGCCAGCCATTGCACCAGATGAACGCGAAACTACGCTCAAGTGCGCATGCACAAAACAGCACACATGTTGGGGAGAGACAGGACCGAACACAGGGTAATCGACAGAGAAGAACCTGCGCCCTAGGCACGTACCTACTCTGCCTACCCCTAGTTCAGGCCCTGGACAATCCATCTTGATGCTTTACTTTAAACATCTTAAAGGGGTTGTTCACCTTCAAACAACTAGCTGTCTTCAGATAGATCAACAGAAATAATAACTTTTTCCAGTTCCAGTGTGACCGTTTCTTTTAATATTGAAGTGTAAAGTGTAATTTTTCACCTTCTAAAGCAGCTCTTGGTTGGGGGGGTTGCCGAACCTGTAAACTCTTATAAATTGATGCATTTAGTTGATACATTTCTTATCTTTGTGCCTGCTGAGCAGAATCTCTGTGTTTCATTACAGGCAGCTGTTAGAACTGATACAATAGTTGCTAATACTCCAGAGAAGCTGCTGAGAAATGTATCAGCTAAATGCTGCAAAATTGTAACAGTTTAGAGTCTGCACCTGAATTACTGAGCTGCCAGACTCAAACACCAGAGACACCAACATTCAACTTTAAACTTTTGGAAAAACAGTAAAAAATAAATAATGGAAAGTAACTGAAAACAGTCTTTATTTATGGGGAAATATCTGAAAACAACTGAACTGAAAAAAATGTTTGGAAGGTGCACAACCCCTTTAAGGCTTTAGCACACAGGCAGATTCAGGGAGATTAGTTGCCCTGGTGACAAATCTCCTCTTCTTTGGGGCGACAATCTCTCTCAACTGCCTTTCCCTTCCTTCCCAACGGCTAAAATGAAAAATCGCCAGCGGGATGGCACTTGCTGCAATTTTTTTTCCAAGGTTGCCCAAAGATGCCTAACGAGGAAACTTTGGGCAAGTGCAAGTGCCGTTTTCATTTTAGCCAGTGGGAAGGCAGGGAAAGGCAGTTCGGGGAGATTGTTGCTCCAAAGTAGAGGAGATTTGTCGCTGGGGCCTGTGGGCCTCTACACTAAAGGAAAACTATACCACATGAACAATGTGGGTCTCTATAAAAGGATATTGCATTAAATAATCATAAACAGAAAATAGCCATTTAAAAAAAAAATAAGGGTCACCCCTGGGATCCTAGGATCCAACGGTGAACACAAATATACCAAATAAACTATAAAGTTAGGTCACATGAGCCAATTAACAGACAGAGTTGTGTCTTTTGCTTCCACACTTCTTCCTGTTACAATTAGAGTTGAAATATATCTGGTCAGGTGATCTCTGAGGCAGCACACAGACCATCACCAAATGGTGGTTCGAGGCAAGAGATGCAAAAGGGCAAGATTTACTTAAATATATATATACCATTTTAGTAAGATTCTTTAATATTAACACTTATTATTATATAAACTATCTGTTGCTGAAGTATTCATTTGGGGTATAAAGTTTTCCTATTAAGGAAATATTCTTTACACTGATATGGACTACAACTCCTGGCAGTTCTCATGAGCCCAGAGTGTTTATGTTGTTTGGTACAACTGGAATGCAGTCTGTGGGTTCTGGCTAGGGCTGCCATCTTTTCTTGAAAAAAATACCGGCCTTCCTATATATTTAGCTTTTTTCCCATTAATAACATTGGGATCAGTCAATAAAAATACAGTCCAGGCCGGTAAAATACCGGCCAGGTGGCAACCCTAGAGGGGCTGTTATAGATTCATTATTTAGTGGGGTCTGATTGGGCCACTGTGTACCTGAAATGCCAGGGCCTATTTTGATTCTCAGTTTGGACCGGCTGGAATGTTGCAGATTAGATACTGCCACACCAAAATCTCAGCGCTTGTACTGAATGTCCGTAGGCTATGGGCACAAAGGGCTGAAGGTTCCAGCTGTTCTCAGGCTGCTTATTTTTTGCAGGCTGAGAGAAGCAGATCTGCTCCCTGCTCCATTGATTTGAATCTGATCAGCCTTTGTGTGCACACACAACTGTCATCCCGGAGATGCCTCCTTTTGCGTATTTGGGCCGACCTCCGATCCAGCTCTGCTGAACATGCAAGCTGATCGGATTAATGGAGCAGGGGCACGGAGCAGACAGGGCCGTATTACTATATAGGCACCTGAGGGCTTGTGCCTAGGGCGGCAGGATTGTGGGGGTGGCCCTCGGTTGCCTTAACTAGTGCTGAGTTAAAAAAAAAAAAGAAATGTTTTTTAATTCCCTCACCCCCCCATCATGGATTTCCTATTGAAATTGGGGGGGGTGGGGGGTGCCTACGGCAGCATCAGACCTAAATACAACCCTGGGAGCAGATCTGCTTTTTTTCAACCTGAAAAAAATGCAACTGGGAACAGTTGAGCCTTCAACCTGTGTGCCCACAGCCTTATAATACTAGGAATGCACCAAATCCTGAATTCAGGTTTGAGTTTTGGCTGAATCAAAACACTTAAAATCATGTAAAGTGTTGTCTATCTATAACTTTATTTAGAAATGCTACAAGGATATGCAGCACTGTACAATCTTACAATGTACAAAGTACATGCAGGGAGGACAAGTATTATAATAAATACAAAATTATAAACACACAGAGATTAAGTGCCATGTGGTATGACACACAGTAGGACAGAGTCGGACTGGCCCAGCGGGACACCGGGAAAAAAAACAGATTGTACATTTATGAGAGGCGCCATATGTGTATGTGCATGTCACCGTTCGGGCATGCTCACCGGCTTTATGCGCACCGGCTTTATCAGTGCATCACAGTACGGGGGCCCTGGACAGCAGTCCCCGTGGGCCCCGGGCCACCCAGTCTGACCCTGCAGTAGGATTTAGGTCCCTGTCCCATAAAACTTACAGTCAAAGTGACTTCATTTATGTATCCTTTGAATCTTTCATGTAAGAAAAAAAGTAGATTGTGCATCCCAATATAATACTGCAATTCTTTGCTAACCAGCCTCATCATTGTGGGCACTGCAAATACTTTATATGCACCGATTTGGTGGTAAAGTTGAGAATGGTTACCAACTTACATACCTAAGCAGGGGATGTCCCAACAAGTTTGAAAAAATATGGTCCCCATGGATCACTGAACATCTACCAGGTCTACTACCTCGTGCCGACCCATAGGTGAGAAATCACCTTACTCCTCCAATACATCCCCCCCCCTTCCCTGCCCTCCCCCCCACAGGTCTAAGAAAGACAGTAGACATAAATAGAGGGAAAATGTTAATTTATTTCTGACAGAAATAACTGAACTGGCATCACTGACAGAGACAGTAAAATATTTTGTCATAAGGTTCTACATACAAGAAGGAAAATACTTATTAAAAATCCCAGACATGCAAAACGAAATAAGTGTATCTAAATGCTGTCATTGATGCACTATGTGAAATTCTTTTGTTTGTTTGTGGGAAGTTAAAATTCAATAAAAATCAACTTGGAAAAAAAAAAGTTGAGAATGGTGACAGGGAGTTGCGCTAGGGGCAAGTTGTGAGTAGCATGTATAGACAGAATTACCTTTGTGAATGGCTATTTTGCACTTGCTGCTTGTGTTTGCAAATCAGCCCTATTATTTATTGACTATCATGGAGAAACTGAAAAACAGTAGCATTGCCCAGTGAATGCAAATAAAACAGAAATAAAGTTGTTCTGGCTGCTTTCACTTTTAAGCACAAAAGGGTTAATTATACAAGATTGTGCCCATTCTGGATGCAGTGTCCTGTGGGTGTGGTACATTATAACTACATTAGGGCTTATATGTGGCATGAAGTTTTAAGGATTGGCAAATGCAGCTAGCTGAATATCATTCTAAACAAACAAAAAATCTGGTAGTAACATTTTATAAAGGGAAGTCTCTTTGAAGTTTCTCAACGGTCCCTCACCTGGTGTCTCCCTCCCCCCTCGTCCTGGGAGTCAAATAAAAGCCAGGTGGCGAGGATTTGCTTTCGGATGAATGGTCCCACATAACTCCCGCAATCGGCACTTCCCTGCTCTTACACAGTCCCTTGTGAGCACCTCATGCACAAAGAGGGACAGGCAGTACACACATTGCAATGCATGGCCCACAGCATACCCTCACTGCATGTTGTGGCATAGATCAAGGGCTCTTGCACAATTAGCCGTAAGGTAACACCAGCACAATTAGCTGTAAGGGTACGCCAGCACAATTTATGTACCCGCATTTGAATGCCGACATGGATAACACACACACATTGCAGATAATTACATACATAAGAAATGTTCAGAATATATAGGGGTACATTTATCAGTGAAGTAAGAGATCACCACAGTCCTCTCGAGTGAAATTCCAGCCACTCTCCATTCATTTCTATAGCATTTTTAAAAGAGTATTTATCAATGGGTGATAAATTTGCCTTTCTGTGTATAGTACAGTATGGGGTATATTTATTAAAGAGTGAAGTCAGAGATCCCCATAGTCCTCTAGAGTGAAATTCCACCACTCTCCATCTATAGAAATGGATGGAGAGTGGTGGAATTTCACTCTAGAGGACTATGGTGATCTCTGACTTCACTCTTTAATAAATGTACCCCATACTGTACTATACACAGATCTACAAAGATCATGTCATCTCTCCCCAGCCTGTACATGGGGTTAGTTATACACAGCAAGCCTGGGGCAAAGGAAGCTTTTCCCTATGACTCTTATTATCCCGTGCCATGTCAGTATGAATCAGAGCTGTGTTCGGCACAGCAAGCGATCCCACATACTTATGAATTACTCAGTGTTTTCTGTTTTGGGAAAAATAATGCTAGACCCCTCTGCCCCTCCCCTGACAGACTGACTGTAAGCTTCCTGTGACCAGCTTGTCAATCATTACCCGTCTTCCAATTTCTATTTCTGCTCAACAGTTTCCTTGCTGTAGTTGCAATTGTCAACTGATCCATACTTTGCCAGAGGGGCTGCTATAAGGTCCCATAGAAAGTCAGTATTTAGTGGGCTGGTGGGGGCTGTTTGGTCCTCTATGTGGGCTGATTGGGCCTCTATGTACCTGAAATGCCAGAGCCTACTTTAATTCTCATTCCGGACCTGCTTTCCATGTCTTTTCAGAATTATTTTCCAAAATCCAGACCCTACAAGTGGTGTTAATTCTGGAATGGGATGAGAATTAAACTTTAAGGGCTCTATATCACTAAATATGTTATTTTTTAGTTATTCTTCTCTGGAACCTTAAAATATAAAGTCAGTTACAGGTATAAGGTCACAAAGATTGGCCAGGGTGACCCTATTTGATATAGCAAGCACCAGTGAGGTTTTGGCGTCCTCAGTGCTTGTCTCCTTGGCTGGGGGAATGCAGAGAAGTAATCCCTCACAATGTCAGTGTCAGGGAGCTGAAGGCTCATTTTGGACAATGTGAATACTAAATCTAAAACAGTGCTGAACATAGGCCAGAATGTAGTGATGGGCAAATCTGCCCCATTTAGCTTCTCCAAAAATTAACAAAATGGTGAAAATTTGACGAAATGCATTGAAGTCTGAAACATTGGAGTCTATGGGCGTCAATTTCACAGCAAAACTTGGCAAAAAATCTTTGCTCATCACTCTGTGACAGACGGTTTTCCTGAGCAATTAACTAGTTCCACTTGAGCAGCATTGCCTGTGGCCATAAGGGAACACTGTAAGGTACTGAAAGGGCATGGAGCAGATCTGCTTCTCTCAGCCTGCAAAACATATGCAGTCTGGCAGCACCAGAGCTCCATCTTGGTCTAGGCTCAATCTGGTTGGCCTGATTACTTTCAGTGTTTGTATGCATTGTGATTAACCTGGATGTTGATGAGATCACTCTTTTACAACGATGCATTTAAAATAGATTTATTTTGTATAGGACAAATTCATCAAAATGGTGCATTGTTTTCCATATAAGCTGCCGACAGATTAAGTCGGCATCTTATTGGGCAATTTATGGGCCCCTCCGGGCGGATTTCCCTGATCGATATCTGGCAGGTTTAAAAATCCCATCTGATCAAGGACAGCATTGGTAAGTTGATGCAGTCCTCAATCCGACCAACCCTATTCTCCTCGTTATGATCCAATAGTTTTTCCCTAGAATCAGCCCAATATTGTCCACCTCTCCTGTATGTATGGCCAGCTCAATACATTCATAGGAACATATGTACATTTTTTAATGTGCCTCTGGGGCCCTTTGACCTCATGTTGCAAATTTTACTTGTTCCATAAATTCTAATTGTTCTGTTTGAGTTTTCCCCCTGTACATTTTACAGCTCTGCAGAATATACTGCCACATGCACATTCCCTGGTGGCACTGATCACTTGTTTTTTATTTATTTTTTTCCATTTTAAACATTTTATTAAAAATATTTCGGGGCACTGATCACTTGTAATCAGGGTTTTCTTGAGAAAACTCTATTGTTTCCCTCATCCGTAGTGTGGGGTCTATTAACTAACGCTCCTGATTGAGGAAACAATTTTTATATGATGTGTCCTTCAATAGGGGAAAAATATAGTAAGAATGGTACATTTTCCAGAAAAGGTGTCAACCCTAGTGACAGGCCTTGTGAATAAATTCAATATGCAATGTTTTCATAGCAGCTCTTACAATAAATAGGATTAAGGCAATCTATGCTCTTCTGTTTTTCTTTGGTATGAATGTTTATGTAACGATGAAGGATGTATAGAGCATTATAGGCAAACGTGGATGGGAGGCCGAGAGGTGCTTCCTCTTCCCCTCCTCCACTTACTTCCCCTTAGAGTGGCCTTTATTATAAACCTATCATTAACTCTCATTTAGCTGATAAGTTAAACCAATACACAGCACCTGCAGAGCGGGTCGTATTGAACCTGGGGCAGGGTGGGGAGGGGTCTGAGGATTCAAAGCTTCAACAACATTATCAGTTAAATCCCTGTCAACATTACCAGCTGCCTTGAAACACTTATCATAGTGTATATCAAATAGTAACAGTGCTCAGAATTATCAGGGCCTTTGTAAATTATCTGTCAGAGTGTTGTTTTTACACATCTTTTACATCATTTAATAATGAGGTGCAGGCCACTAGCATTGAACAGAAAAGTGAAAACCTCAAAAAAAAAAACTGCACCAATAATATTGCGGCAGTGTAGTTTTACCAGATAAAGGCCAAGCATTTATGAAGGGCATAAATATGTTTCCTTATAATGCCCCATCTTCTGAGCAGTAGATGAAGTTGAATGGGTTGACTTATAGGGTAGACCCTGTTCTTTGAAGTGAGACGCTCAGATAGTCTTGGCACAGTAAGCTTATGAAATAAGATTGAGAAGTCAATAGGAATGTCACGTCTCCTTGCACAACAGCCTCCCGTATCTATGTCTATGTCTGGCTCCTGCTGTGCAGGACTGGCCAAGCTGGTGATAATTGAGCACAGCTGGCTATAACTCTTGAGTGTGACTGTGGAAACATAATCTTTTAAAGTAGAACAAAGGCCTAAAAATATGACTGGAAAGGCTGTACTTAATGCACCAGCAGTTCAGCAACCAGATGAGACTAATGATCCATGCCTTTAAATTGTTAACAGCAGAGCACCATCTTCTGATCTTGGTAAACCATCTTTTGACTTGAGTGCCAATGACTCTGCACAGGCTCAGTGTGTCAGGGGCTGCTGCTGAAAAGTGCTATTGTGATCAATGGTGCAATCCAGCCTTGTCCTTAGGTCTTAACCTGTAAAACCTTAACCTAGATTCAACCCTAATAAGCAAAAGGCTGCCATTGCAGGATGCACATTTGCCACTTCTGCATGTGCCTCTGATTCCAAAACAGGCAATCTTCAGGAGAAGAGGGGGTGTGTAATCTTCAGGAGAAGAGGGGGTGTGTAATCTTCAGGAGAAGAGGGGGTGTGTAATCTTCAGGAGAAGAGGAGGTGTGTAATCTTCAGGAGAAGAGGAGGTGTGTAATCTTCAGGAGAAGAGGGGGTGTGTAATCTTCAGGAGAAGAGGAGGTGTGTAATCTTCAGGAGAAGAGGAGGTATGTAATCTTCAGGAGAAGAGGAGTGTGTGTACTTCCCCAGTTTGACCTGCACCCAACTCAAACACACAGTGCTCACCAAAATTTCAACCTGACCCTGGGCTCTGTTGAGACATGTACAGTGGGCCTATGTACCTCTACCTGCCAACCCTCATGAATACAGTGCTGCAGAATGCTGGCAGTGCTCTATTCATGGGGCACACACCGTCCTCTGTACTCCATTATATAGTTATATATTAGTGTTGTAATTCAGAAAAGGGCAGGACAAACATGGTGGCTTGAGCCAAATTTTTGTACTTTGCACCCTGCCCTTCGCTTTTCAAATGACATTTAAGGTGTTTGCATTTGTAGACTTAGTCTTTGTTAAGCTTTAGTTCTCTTTTGTTAAAACTCTCCTTTTACAATAGATCTCCCTTACAAGCAGAAGGGTCTATGAAATAGCGAATGTTGGGAGACGGTATAGGACTATCAGGGCAAGACACACATTTCTGCACACTCTATCACTGGAATTTCTAGATAGGGTTTACATTTCATTCATTTTTCCTTTAAAATAACAGTTCAGTTTTTTATCTATACAGAGCTTCCTTTCTCTATGTAATTGCATTTATACACTGAGTAGTTATTATAGTGCCTGCAGTCATTCTCCATAGACAATCATAACACAAGTTATAAGTTATATACTAAATGGCAGTGTGTTGGGGGTTTCCTTAACTGAGAAAGATATAGGGTTTTAGTTGTCTAGTTCTGGACTGTGTCATACTGTGGCTACTAAAGCAAATAAAGTTCTGTTTTGCATAAAAAAGGGCATAAACTCAAGGGATGAAAACATAATTATACCTCTGTATAGATCCCTAGTAAGACCTCATCTGGAATATGCAGTGCAGTTTTGGACTCCAGTCCTTAAGAGGCATATAAATAGGGTTGTCACCTGGCTGGTTTTTTACCGGCCTGACCTGTATTTTTGATGGTTGATCCCAATATTATTAATAGTAAAAAAAGATAAATATATAGGAAGAGATAAATGAGCTGGAGAGAGTGCAGAGACATTCAACCAAACTGGTTAGAGGGATGGAAGACTTAAATTATGAGGGTAGACTGTCAAGGCAGCAGCAGATGCTCATCCATTCTGAAGAAGTAAATCAACAAGATGACATTTTCAAGCCTGCCCATAGCATTGATCCAACTGATCTTCAAGGTTCATAGATATGGTCCAGTCTCATTTGGCCAGCATACATATGCCAAGAATTGCATGAAACTCAGTTTTACATGATTTTTATTGATTAAAATTTTTTAGGGGGTTATTTACTAAAATTCAGAAGTTTTCTGGTCTGGCTTTTTGGGGCAAAAACTGGTGGTAAAAAAAAACTAGTTTTTTCAATATTCATTATACCCTGACCTATTGAGGTCCTTTAAAAGTCAATAGCAGAGGGACCTATTTCAATTTGAAGTCATCGTCTGTGCTGGGTTTACCCCCAAAAATCTGACCTTTTCTGGGTTTTCTGGCAAAAACTCGAAAAAAATCGAGTGATTCGGAAAAAAAGCCAGAAAAAAAAGAGCGATTTAGGGAAAAAGCAATCCAATGAATTCAGGTTATTTTATTAATCAATAAGGTCAAATCGAGCATGGGAGTTTGGTTGTGGGTTTTTTAAAAAAATTAGATAAATTCAGATTTTAATAAATAGCCCCTTTATTGCTTGTATATTATGTTTGGTGTACTGTGTAGGAACAACAGGGAGAGAACTGCAGGATAGAGATGCAGTGACACAGGTGTATTTACTGAGTGGGTTCAGCAAAGTCACATAAACTCCAAGCCAAGTAGACACATACCACACACGGGCACATACACACACTTCAGCTTTGAGCCCCTTGACCAGTCTTTTACAAACACAGACGCTCACACCAGACTTGGGAGTGAATTAAAACAACACCGCTTCACTCATAATGACATAAAACAAACTCTCCAACAACTAACAGCAGAGTCCTGTCACTCTCTCCACTTCTCATTGTTACCCCGCTTAATCCTGCAGCCTCCCTCCCCTCCCTTTCAGGCTTTTTTTCCCCCCTCCTTTTCACTAACACACACACATACACACATATGATACATTTTTTGTGTGTGTATTTGCCGTGTTTGTCATTTCAGGGTGGGGCTGTGCGTTTTAGATAACGTAACTGTCTTGTTTGAATTTGGCGCCAAAGGGAGGGGGTTGGAACAGATCATTTGTTGATTATAACTTATGTCTGCTGCTTTCTTTTAAATTTGTACCCACCCACTTCCTACCTGGAAGCTTCAGTCTCACCTGCCCAGACAAAGGAGGGTGGACTCACCATCTGCCAGGGTAAATTCATTTCCTCGTGTTCACAAGAATGGAAACACGTTTAATGAATACAATGTTTCTAGCTGAGTCATTTTTCAGCAAGGCTAAGGATTCCACACTCCTTTTATACAAACTCTTATTAAAATTGTACAAGGGCAAATCCAAACTCAGTTTGGATCTCAGGGGACCAGTATGTAGAGCAGGGGTGTCCAATCTTTTGGCTTCCCTGGGCCACATTGGAGAAAGAAAAATGATCTGGGGCCGCACGCGAAATACACAAACACTTTTGATTTGTAAAAGTAAATAAAATGCACAGAAAAGAACTACAATACCAATAGGATAACCAGATGGAGCTATACACTGGAATATGGGACACCTGGATATTAAATAGACTTATTATTATAATATTATTATTACTACTAACTGGGCAATAGGCAGGGTCCCCCCTCCTATTCCTTTGTAACATGACAATTCCTCGGAACCAAGCCTTTCAAGCTAATCTGCATTCATGTCCATTCTGGCCCGCATGCGGCCCTCAAGCTGCAGGTTGGACACCCCTGATATAGAGCAAAGTAGGGTATTCTGTTACAATCTTATTGCTTTTAGTGCTGTCTGTTGCTTTTATTGCTGTCTAATACATTCAAATATTTCTTGGTAGTATTGTTCTGCTCTGCCTTCTGGAGCTGCAGATAATATGTCCTAGCATGCATGCATATATGATACACGGATTAGGACTGTGTAACCGGCACCAATGGAAAGTCTTTTTATGCAACTGCTTCTTATTATTTCCTGCTCAGAGCTTTTCAGGTTAAATTAAATCATGAATATGCATTAGGGGATCTGGTGCTTTTTTCACCACCTTGTAGTAGAGAAGATTTAGGATATTCATCCCAAATGACATTATATTAGGTCATTTTCAGATATTGATCAGGCCATGCAAACAAATAACTAGATAATGAAAACATTGGACCTGGATGTGACCCTCAGCAAAAGGCCAATTAGAAACTTCATGTGATTTTGAAACTTGAATGACCAGATGCACCAAACCAAGTAAAGATCAATCTGTTTAAGGTTTTAATAGCCACAGATACAATTTGAAGAAAAATTCTACAAGCTACTTATGTTATCAGGCTTGATCTCTATCTGTTTGAAACCATGAAATCAGCTCCTTGCAATCTTGTACATATTTGATCTCCTGGTGTTATAGCATCCATAGTATGCACACCAATATTTGCTACATTTTAAAGTGTTAAAATGCATACTTTTTGCACAGTGAAATCCACGCCCCATATGACAGGCCAGAGAAAGGCAGAAAAAACACCTAGGGGCAAATGTACTATTTTTCACCTAAAATCCCTCAAATTCCGAAATTCCGATTCGAAATGCGATAAGCATTCGACTATCGAGTTTTAGGCTATCTTTTTCCTCGATATTCGATTTCTCGATGAAATTGTATGATCGAATACTGATCGTTCGATTTCATGGAAAAATCTTACTTTTTCCTTCGAGCGCTCAAAAAATTTGTACGATTCGAACGATCGAGGCGTGTTTGCAAAAGAAGCCTATGGGCATCCCCCCATAGGCTTCTTTGGCAAACACGCCTCGATCGTTCTATTGCTGTTCGATAGGTTCAATCTGGCGAAGTAGACATTCAAATAAATTTTAAATTTAAAGTCCTTCGATCATCGAATGGTCGAATGATCGAATATCCGATATATTCGATCATTTGAATTTTCGGTATTCGATGATCGAAGTGGCCAAATTTGCATATTCGATCCTCCGAAAAATCTAACGATTGGAATTCGATCGAATTTGATCGAACTTCGATCTCTTCGCGTGAATTTTGTAAATTTGCTTCTTATTGCAAGGGCTTTTTGATAATAACTGAAAGACTAAGCTTCCTTAGATTTTAATTGAAACAGCATGATATCCAGTTACATTTCTGCTGGTAATACTAAAAACATAGAATCAGAACATTAAAAATATATAGAGCAAATCCACATAATAATTTTCATTGATAAAATTCAAAAATGTTCAAATTAAATGTTTGTAGTGTTCAGTTGGGCACATTATTTAACATATATGTCAGTGTTTTTCAACATTTCCAAATAAGGATGCACTGAATCCAGGATCTGAAGTGATCAGCCGATGTGAACCAATCAGAGGGCTTTAAAGCTCTGGACAAGGCTGCAGCATATCTTCACTTCTTTGTTGGCCAACATGGTGCATTGGCAAATGAAATCTTAAAACCTGTCCAACTCCCAAGCCAATATTCGTACTTCATGGATATTGGTTGGGATCAGGAGGCCCCCATATGTGAACCTTTTTAGATTTAATTTTGTATAATGTTTTTGTACATGTATGGCCAGCTTAATACTCAATTTGGCAGATGTTTTCAGCCAAGCAACAGTTGCAGTTGGCTATTTGGACTGCTATATAAGGAATAATGTAGATGCAGTTCAAATGTAAGTAAATTGATGTTATTGAGCCTCATTCCTGGATTTGTGGGAAGGTCACACAGGCCCAGGTTAGGGAGGCAAGATATTAGGAGTGGCATATGCCTAGCCCCGTCATACATTTTTTGAAAGCACTAGGGATGCATATTTAATCCCCAGTGCTCCAGCAGAAACCTGTACATGTTAATCCCATGAGTATTACCCCCCCATGCTCATGGGTGGTATGTGTTGATGGTGTGAGGTGGAGCCCCTTTTGGGACTGTAGTTCATTTTCCATAATATCAACAAAATTCTGTTCATTTTCTGAAGCTAATTATGAGGCACATGAGGACATAATCATTGCATACCCTAGTCAGGCCCAGACTGGCAACCTGTGGGTTCTGGTATATGCCAGAGGGGCTGCTGTGAGGTGCCATACAAAGTCACAAATTAGTGGACTGTGGGGGGGGGGGGGGGGGGGGTTTGGGTTGTTTGCACCTCTGTGTACCTGAAATGTCAGTGCCTATTTTTGATTCTCAGTCCAGACCTGACCCTAGTAATGAGGAGTTAGTAAATGGGGAGAAATGTGTCTTTAACATAGGATAAGGGTGTTGTTAGTGAGTGTGCCAATGGTCTCATAGCCACAGAAATGTAGTGTTTTGCATACCACTGACTCCCACATAAAAAAAAAATTAGAAAAGCACACATAGTGAAGGAACTCCTCTATATGTGTACATGCTGTTATTTCTGCTAAGCTCAGCCTATGAATTTAAACCAAATATGCATACAGCTGCATAAAGTCTCCATTGATGCTTATATTTTTCTTTTCTTTTTTTTTTTGGTGCGGATTTCCCATTCCCTACCAAATGCTATGTAACCAAATACAGTGGCAGATTTCTGCTGGTGTTGTGATTTCAGCATGACACTGTATAGGGTTAACCTGATCAGAAGCAGATGGGATGGATGGCAGGCTGCTTGCTTCCCCAGCTTTCCTGTGTAACCTCATAGTGAATGTTGCAGTGCTGTGATTTATGCTTCAGACCAGTCTGAGACAAGATGAGGAGCAGCTCAGTGATAAATGGGGCACTGACCTACAGGGCAACTACAGAAAGGGAGGAGGGGGGAACAGCATTAGTGTAACGTGTCACATATGGGTAGGGATCCTTATAATTAGCATCATATGATCTTATTTAAGACCGGAAGTCTTCAGAACATCAAAGGTTTTAGTGCAATAAATATAAATTATGCAGGGAACTAAGTTGCCATTACTTATTAAAGTAAGAAGAACAGCATGCAAATGCACATAATGATACATTACTGTCTGATGGTAGGGAAAGGCCATGCATGTTACCAATATGGTCTCTCTTCTAAAGTGATCTGACCGTTGGCCTTGGCGTCAAATTATTGGACTAGCATTTTGTGGCCCACCACCTTTCTCTTCTGTGGAAGGGGTTCATATACTGTTGTCCTTTTTTTTGTTTGTTTTGGTTGTTGTAAGATTAAACTACATCCATCTACCCCTGTATTGAGTGTACTCTGATAGTGACAGAGTCCATGTGCACATGGGGCAGATTTGAGCACAAAACAAATGATGCATTTTCACCCTGAAGTGGGTACACAAGCATATCATCTATGTATCCAGATGGAACAACTTGGTTCTCCATCAGCCTTACTGGTCATGGGTTAACAGAATGAAAAGAAGGCTACACTTAACAGATGCCTAAATTGTACTGATCCCCTCATTCAGTTGATCAAATGTGGCCTTTCTGTGTCCCTGTTGCCTCCAGGTCCATCAATGTCCCTTACACATGCCAGTGAGAGGCACAATATTTTATGTGTGGTAAGACCAACAAAGATATGTTGGAGTTGCTGAGGTCTGCTAAAATGGTGGGTTGATATTGCCTTGAATAGACAAGGTGCCCAAACATGCACCAAGCTTATCAATTGGACAGGAATTGGACAGATTTATGGTGTTTCTACCTGCATATCGGACGATTCAGCTCTTAATGTTAGAAGAGAAACAAATGATTGGTCACAGGAAAGATCGTAATTGTAACACCCCCATATCAAGTGATGAGAAATCCGAAGCTTATAAATGGATAGATATTATGCAAATGTTGGTAAAATGCTTAGGTGGGATGTTTGCAATGGAAATTTTGCACTTTCCCTGACTAGGGTTGTCACCTTTTCTGGAAATAATTATACCGGCCTTCCTATATATTTATCTTTTTTCCCTATTAATAACATTGGGATCAGGCATCCAAAATACCGGCCAGGCCGGTAAAATACCAGCCAAGTGGCAACCCTACCCCTGACCCTCCTATTGTTTTAAATCCACCATAATTCCACACCCATAGTTATGCCCCTATTTGCTTTTTTAAATTACCATGTAACAAATTGCAACCCACTTAGCATGTTTTCTTTCATGAATATCAGTATCACATTTAATTTTATTGTTGTTGTTGGAGTATATTGCCACTGTTCTGCATACCTCCCAAGTGTCCAATTTTTAGCGGGACAGTCCCGCTTTTGACAGCTCAACTGGAAAGTCCCTATCTCTCTACACTGAATGGGGATAGATCAGCACTCACAGGTCTTAAAAAATGTCCAATGATAATTTATTATATAGCTATGGACTAATTACATCTATAATAAATTATTTGCCATTTTTTAAGACCTGTGATTGCTGAGCTTTCTTTTATATGTGTGTGTGTGTGTATATATATATACATTTATGGTGCATCAAATGAAGTGACAGGAGTCATAATATTGGAGCAGCCCAAGAAAGACAAGAGGAGGGGGTGAGGGTATCCTGACCGTCATCTAAAGCCTTTCATGTCTTAACTGGTATTAATATCTCCCCCGCTGCCCTCCCTCTTTCGGCTGGTCCCCATTAGGATGGATGCAAGAGCTTTGATGATAAGGAAATGCAGAAATACAAATCCTGACATCAGCTGGCCCCGTATGCTGCTGATTAACCCATTAGTGAGGGAGGTGTCTGTGGAATAAACTGAGCAGTGATGCAGAGGGCCTGGCGCAGCTGATGGCTATTGTGTGGCTCTGCAGAGAGAGAGAGAGTGTCTGACACAATGGGCCTGCTGCAAAGAGAATATCAGCCACCTTGGGTCAGAGGTGCTCTTTGTTACCCTGCTGTGTCCCTACAGTCTTGCAGACTACGTCCCTTCTGTCTGGCCCACTATGTGACAGCAGCAAGGCAGACTCCACAGGCCAAAGGTTGCTTCAGGCTTTGTTACAAACGCTGGTTATTGGCAGACTCATCTAATCTTGTCATTCAATGAATCTGTATTATTCCTTAGGGACAATACTGACTGCAGATTACATTTCACCTCTCTGAGTTCACTAAACCAACGCACCACTTTCTTCCATTCAGGTTCTTTTCAGGTACCACTCCAATAGTGCTAGGGCTAGTGATAATTCTCCAGCTTCTGTCTGAGACCCTAGGGTCATCTTACTGATTATCAGAAGGGGGTGGGTGATAATAGGTGTGTTGGTCAACTTGCTGAAAAGGATTACACTGATCCCTTTCACCACTAGAGTCAAGTAGCAGTGATAACCTCCTGGGCTCTTATTGGTTTCTGCAGTGATTACAGATGTCGGACACTGGCCGGTCAAACCCACGACTCAAGTGGGAAAGAAATATGAGACACACACCAGAGCATTGGAGTCAATTCTTCAGCTTTATCTTTGATGTTATGTAAATTCATTGTAAGCAAATGAGAGAATTGCCTGAAGGTATATGTGTTCTCCCAGCACCTTATTGGCCCTAGGCCTGGACAGGCACTCTGTGGGTTCTGGTAAATGCCAGAAGGGCTGCTATTTATTTAGGCTGGTGGGAGGCTGTTTGTGCCTCTGTGTACCTGAAATGCCAGGGTCTGTTTTGCACAGGTCCAGACGGTTGACCTGAGTGGCCCAAACTGGGTTTGGACAATGCACTAAATGTGACCTGTACATGAATTATTAGCACTTCAAAGTGACACAATCCTTATATCCTGTGGAAATAGAACTGGCATCAATCTTGTACTAAAAGACAGGGAATGAACATCTATAACATTATGATATATGATGTTTTTTAAGAAGAAAGGTATAAACATGTTTAATTCATACCAGAGGGGTGGCTAACTGGATACACCTGGGGGCAAGAGAGGGCTGATGTAAGGCACAGCTCAGACATGACCCCTGTGTTTGATCACAGAGACCGGGGTTTAATTCAATGAAGGGATGAGGCTTTGAAGGTAAAGTAACCAGTGGGGGTTGTGGGTGCCCCTAGATACCCCCAAGGGCTCATTCAGGCTGACACCTTCAAGGATCAAGAGGTGGAAGAAGACAAGATGTACTTTCATCTTTCAGCTGGTACTGATCAGGACTACAGAAGAACCCAAAAATTGGCAGGATTGCATCTATAGAATGCATTAGATTAAAGGACTTAGAGCCTATGTGCTATATTTATTATGATACACTACAGCATGGTAAAACCCTATAGACCCATCTGATACCATGCAGCCTTCATTTAAAACACTCTGTATTTGCTGCTCTTAAATTGTCCCTTTTTTGTTTCATTTTGTGTTCTAATTGGAAGTGTGGCAGAGTGACAGTTGTTACTGGGCTCCTTTGAAAAAAAAAAAAGCTAATTTGGCATACTGTGTTGGACAACTGGATTATGGGGGAAAGCAATCAATACAATGACAGAGCCATAGAAAGATCATGACAGGAGGTGTGGAATAGATGGCCTTAGAGTGACAGCAGTGATGCACGATGCAGAGCCATTTCCAGATGGCTGTCTGCAAGGCCTATAGCAGGGCTGTTCAACATATTCTGTGTAATGGGCCTGTTAGCATGAGCCTGTTTTTTGGGGGACTGACTCTCAGGGTGATGGCAGACAGGGGGTGTTTTATCACCCATACCACATTGCCTCCTGCACATGTGATAAAACACCCTAAAACCTTTCAAACCTTTCATATTGCAGACCACATTTTCCACAGCTCTAATACAATTAGTTAGTTATTATTATCATGTATTTTTAGAGCGCCAATATATTGCGCAGCACTGTAATCATTTAATAAAGTGGACCATACAAATTCCTCACCAAGAGTAAGGTTCTTTTTACCATTATTAGCTATATCCAGGGTGCTATGCTTCAAACTGTATTTATTTCTCCCACAAATAAATGCCTGATGCATACTGCTGCTCTGTATTCATGAACTTGCCACAGGGCAGGGCTGCCTTTGCACCCACCGACAAAGCATTTTGCACCCAGTGCTTCTAGAATGAGTACTAAGGGGAGCTGATAGTCAATAACCCCTTATTTTGTCATATTTGCAGTACAAATGTCCTCTTCTCAGTATAATGGACCAGACCTGAAAAAAGGCTGAAAAACGGAGAAATAAGAGGTGCACTTAGGAGGCGATAAATCAGGCTTTCGGTGTACACTGATTACTTATTTATGAGTTCAATAAATAATGCAGCTCTGCACAGGTGAGATGAGGCATTATTATAGTATACACAAATAAGAACTAGGGATGCACCAAATCCAGGATTTGGCCAAATCCAACCCCTTCCCACCCCTAATTTGCATATGCAAATGAGGGTTCAGATTCGATTCGGTATTCTTTCCAGTGTCGGACTGGCCCACCAGGATACCACGAAAAGTCCCGGTGGGCCCAGGTGTCAGTGGGCCCTCATGCTGCTTATTTGGCTAAGTTAATGGCCATTCCCTATTTCTAGAGGCTAAATTGATGTAATAATAGATTGTTGTATGTAAAGAAAATACACTAGGAGAATAGAGGTTGAATGAGTAGAGGAAGAATAATAGTACTGAGAGTGGGCCCCTGGTCTAAAATTTTTTGGTGGGCCCCTGGTGTAAGGTTTTTGGGTGGGCCCCCGATATTCCAGTCCGACACTGATTCTTTCTCAAAGGATTCGGGGGTTCGGTCGAATCCAGAATAGTGGATTGGGTGCATCCCTAATAAGAACACATTTTTTTGACAAGTGTTGTACCAATCATTACTGTTTTGATTTAATGATTCTATTGGAAGTATCTGTAAAGGTTTTGTAATGGGAGTCACAAATCTCGACTGTATATTTTGAAAGGGATGAAAACAAAATGTTTTTAAAAAAAAGAAGGCGGCTTGAAATGCTACATATTAACAGTAATTTACTAACTTCATTTTGTACTAGATAACTTTGACAACCCCTAGCTCCTAAGATGCCCAGAGCACAGTGAGCATGTGCAGTGCCACTGACACTCAAAAAGATTACCAAGATGGGGAACTGCTATGGACAACTTTCAATATGTGGATCATTACTGTTATCAGGCTGCTGAACCTCTGGTTATTACTGTATAGCATACATATTTTACTATAATTTACTATATAGCATACTTAATTATTACTACTTTAAACCCTTTATAAAATGTTTCTTTAAACAAAACACATATAAAAAGCATATAAAGCAATGTACAATGCTTAGTTAATTTAAAACAGCATTAAAATTGGTGTTTTTTCAGTCTGAAAAACAATACCCATGTTTTCTGCCTACAAAAGGAACATATATAGTGTTTAATTCGTATGTCTATAGTCTTCTTTCCATTAGGGTAGGGACAGGCAGGGAGATTTCGGGGAGATTCTGTCACCTGGCGTTTTTAGCAGGCGACAGAATCTCCCCGAATCTCCCTGTCTGTCCCTACCCTTAGGGTGGTGGCAGACAGGGAGATTAGTCGATCACAAGGCAACTTTGGAAATCTGAAGCGATCCCGCCGGCGATTCGTATTCTTGCTGGCGGGAAGGCAGTTTGGAGAGATTACTTGGGGTGATTTTTCTCTGGGCGACTAATCTCCCTGACTGCTACCATCCTTAATGTCTTTTAAACAATAAAGTGACCAGTAGAACCAGCCAGAATCAATAAACCTTTGTCCATAACTGGCTGCACAAGACTTTTTAATTGCTGCTGAAAGTAGCGAATACTGACATTTTCAGTGAATTGCTTCCAATTGACCAGAAGAAGATGATCTGTAAGTAGCTAGGACTGATCCCCAGGATTTATGATTTTATCACCTGGTGTGCCTCAGGGGACAGGGAATATTGACATTGAATTTACCTTCGGGCTAATTTAATTTAAAGGCCTTTATACTGTGTTAAATTGCAGCGTGTAATTTCTTTGTTCCCGATATTCTGTGTCATACAATTTTGTATATTAAAACGTGTATTTGTGACATTATCAGTGGTTGCAGCCTGCAGGTGCAGATGAACAAGGAAGTAGATGCCAGCATAGGGGCTGACTCTTGGCCTGCTTTTTTTTCTGCAGGTGGAGAACACCCCTCCCTGTTCAGCTTTAGTCTAAGTTCAGCATTAGTCTAAGTCCCCCTAGCTTGCCTTTAAATTAGCAGTTTTCTGGAAGCTTTTCATGGAAACCTTAGGCTGCCAATATACAGTGAGATCCAAGCCTGATTTGGCCACCCACACACAGTGTCCCAGAAGTCCAACAATAGCATGATACAATGGGCTCATGGAGAACTATCTGACGAGGACCTCATTAAGTGCAATGGCACACCAGGAGAGAAATAGCCAGAGTTAAATATCTGCTTCTGTAGGCGACTGATCTCCTGTAAAAGCTTTCCCACTGGCAATAATGTGAATCTCTGAAGGTAAAACCTATGTGTTGCTTCAGTCTCCCAAAACGTTTCCTATTGAGGCTTGGAGGGGCCAAGTTGGCAGCTCTAGGGTGGTGACACATGCTAAGATTCGGTGAGATTTAGTTGCCCGAAGAAGAGGAAAACATAGCACTCCTGAAGTTTTCATGTGAGGCAACTTTGGGCGACTTAAGAAAACCAAAACTTATCCCATGTTGCCGGTGCTTCACATTCTTGCTGGTAGGAAGGAGAGCTGTTTTTATGACTGATGCCACCTTAGGCCCCAGACCTAGGGTTGCCACCTGGCCAGTATTTTACCGGCCTGACCGGTATTTTTGATGGTTGATACCAATGTTATTTTAATAGGGAAAAAAGATAAAGGAAGGTAGGATATAGGAAGGCTGGTATTTTTTTCAAGAAAAGGTGACAACCCTATGCAGACCTAAAACCACCCCTTATTTTGTGCGTGTGATGTCACTTCCTCTCAGTTCCTCTGCCCTTTACCCCTCACCTCCCCATCTCCGTCACCAGATTTCCTATGGAAATATGTGGCAGAGGGTAAGGGGATTTAAAAAACAAAACGAAAAATGGAAAAATAGGCACCAAAAACCGTGCCATCCTAGGGAAGGCATTTTGGGGAGATTAGTTGCCTTCAGTAGCAAAGATTTATCGCAGTTGACTAAATCTCCCTGTGTGCTACCACCCTTAAAGTCAATTGGCGCATTGTTTCTTCATTTCTGCAGCAGTTTTACGAAAAATTTTACAGATGGATAAATGTGGAATTTCTCCACAAATCGCAATTTAAAAAATGCTCATTTCCATTTTTCTGCCCTTATGATTTAGCATTTTGATGGCACTTCCCATTTACACATTAGAAAGCAATTTACAGAGCTTTCCTTCATTCGAAGCACAGCTATTAATATGTGCTCTGCTCAGTGTTAAGTCACACAACAAAATTAGACTGCATGTTGTTGTATTTTAAAACAACTATTTACATGTATATTACTCTATACTCTTTTTCTAGTATGTTATGTGGATTTTATTTTTTTGTGAGTTTCTATAGATTATACAGAGCATGGAGCTAGTCTGTAGGCATTGAGTGGGGGGGGGCATGTGTGAGTGAGGAGATGTGCATGTTAATAGCTGCTTTTGAAGATTTTACTCATGTCCTTGTGTTCCTCGCTCCACTGAACAAATGTTTATCTGTGCTTAGTCAGAGCAGCAGTGTCACCTCCAGATGAGGACAAGTCACTTCACAGTTAGGCGCAAGTCCAGAGGTTGGGGTGGGGCAAAAAGAAACAAAAACTGAGATCTAGAAATGAGATATAGCAGAAGTCTGTGTAATACAGTTATGTCTGCTTATTTCAACATAATGAATTCTGGCCCTGGTCATTCTGGCCTCATCTTCAGTGCATCTGGGATCTGCAGCACTTATCTGTCAGTATATTCATTTGCAATGCATATTAGTTATTCAATACACAGTGGAGCATCTGTCTGTCCTCCCTCATGCCCAGGCGATAAACCCACCCCAACCATCTCCTCTTACTTCTCCAGACCTGATGAGAGGGAGGTGGGATTACTAGCCTAGAGTGGGCTGTTACACTAAAAAAAAAAACTTACCCTTTAAGGGCAGAGACAGACGAGAAGATCTGGGGAGATTAGTTGGCTGGCGACAAATCGCCTCTTCTTCAGGTGACTAATCTCCCTGAACTGCCTCCCCGCTGGCTATAATCTAAGTTGTAGGCGGGCTAGCACGTGGAGCACTTTGTTTTCTGAAGTCGTCTGAAGTCTCTGTGTGAGGGAACTGCAGGCAACTTTATAAAATGAAGCACTCCAAGTGCCATTTAGTGCCATTTAGATCCTAG
Organism: Xenopus borealis; assembly: GCA_024363595.1. NCBI lineage: Eukaryota > Metazoa > Chordata > Amphibia > Anura > Pipidae > Xenopus > Xenopus borealis. The sequence goes on from CM044437.1 coordinate 124,798,736, forward strand.
CTGCCAGGGAGGCAGTTTGAGGAGATTAGTCACCAGAAGAAGAGGGGATTTTTTGTTTGGCAAAAGGGGATTTTTTGTTTGGCTAAATCTCCCCTAATCTTCTCGCCTGTCTCTGACCTTAACGCAAGGTAATAATTAGTGTAGGAATACACAGAATAGGAAAACATGGACAGTATATGGTCCCTGGCTGGGACAGAAATCATTACTATGTAAGCAGGGCGTGTCAGACTAAATAAACTATGGTTGTACTGAGGTGCCTTATCTGTGCCCTTATCTCTGGCTCCATCATATATAAGAACAAAGAGAACATTGGATTTGGAATGCATTCATTGTCTGGGACATTATCAGAGCTAATTAATCAATGAAAGAATGAAAAATAACAGCAAGTTTTATACCATACATCTGAATGGCTATATTAATGTACCCGAAGGATTACAATGCATGACACATTCATTTGAACTTGCAGGAAAGTGATGTGAATATAAAAAGAATTTATCAGTTACTATGTTATATGATACAATATCCTTTACAGTGAAATCTGGAAAGGCAAAATAAGAGATAGTGTAGTAGTAGTAGTAGTTGGATGCAGTAAGGGGTGACCTTAGTTATAAAGGGGTTCAGGGGAATATGTAGCTTTTGTCTGTTGGATACTGAGAGTTCAGTAATAGCACTGGCAGCAGATTGGATATAAAATGTCATACATATTAGGAGTGAGAGGTAGGGGGAAGAAAAAGTAACTCAGGAGAAAAGAGCTGCTGTATTCTTCTCTGCCCTACTGATAAATAATAAGGAACCAAAAAGGGTCACCTTCAGGCTGTTGTTGGAGGTGGAGTCTGAAAGATGCAAAATAGTCACTCACTATAACAAAGTAACATTTTCTCTTGGGCCCCATAAAATAACATTTGCATGCCAAGATCTGAGGGCACCCCCATAATTATTCTGTAGTGGTTGCAGACAAGAGCAAGTTGGGGCATGAGGTAGTTGGGGGTAACTAGGGCCGAGGACTTTGCGTCAGGAGTAGTGGTGGTGGGCTTTTGACGTAGCTGTTTAAAAACCAGAACAGGTTGCAATTGTAGCATAAAGTGGAAAAATGCAAATTTGGCACTCTCCCCAATGGGTAGGAACCTCGGCACACATTGATCTGCGCTTCCCAGATGAATTCATTGGTGCCTGTGTTCAGCAGAGCTGTATTCATGAGGGGTGGGTTTTGCACATAGGCATCTCATCTCCCTTGCACCTACATCCCTGTTCGATAGATGCTCAAGTTAGGGAGCACGGCAGGCTGTAAAGGAACATTTTTATTTAAATTGCTTCCTTGAGTCTACAGATGTAAAGTTCATAGATATCCCCCAAATACACATGTTTTATAAGCCGGGTAGCTTATTACACAATAATATCATTATACAACGCATCTATTTGGACATTGGTTTGTGTATTATTCTTAAAACTGACAACATGCTGAATATATTTCTGGCCTTATCTTATTGTGTGGAACAATAGCACACCTGCTTCCCCGGGCAACCCCTTTAGCCAAATCCCAACAGAGAGCCAGTGACCCTAAAGGTCAAAGAGAGAAGGTGTAAACAGCTTTATGTCAAATTACTGGTTTTATCTGTTTGTTTTTATATTAAAGAGAAAATAAAGAATTGCCTATATTAGGCCTACAAATAAACACAAGAAAAACAAATACATTTGCACTAGGTATATTTTGTAAAGCTGAAAAAGTTGCCAATGTATTCATATATACAGTGGTACAAAATAAGTTGGCGCTATAGAAATACATGTTATTGATAATATATTTACAAGTTTAGGGGAGCCTTAAGCCGATGTAGGACCTCAAAAGAATACTTGTAGTTATTGGGTGAATCTGGAGTCAATGGGCGTCAAAATAATTTTGACACAAGCAACAATTTGTATACATACATATATATATATATTTGTCCAAATGCATTAAAGTCAATGGGTGTCCGAATAATTTAAACACATGCCAATTTTATGCTTGCGACTATTCTGTCATGCAACTCTTTTTTTTTCGTTGCACAGGATTTTTCACCGGCAAATTTTCACCACAGTCTCACAAATTTATTTGCTCGCGACGAAATGTGGAAATTCGCATTTGCCAAATTTATTTGCCCATCATTAGATACTTGCGGGGGAATGTAATTAAACTCACTAAGAGCAAAACATTGCACATCAGTAAGAGTAAAAATCCACATCTCACAATGCAATATTGTTCCTTAAACGGTTATTGGATTGCGAATCGTTATTATGCAGTGCGAATTGTAATTGCGCACTCTTAAGAAGTGTTTGAAGGTGTCTTAAGCTTTTGGAGCAAACATTGCGACTTTTTCAGTATGAAGTTTTATTACATTGAAAGTGCATTAGCGCATAGTGTAAAATTCGTATATGGCCTTCCGCTGCCGGAAATGGTCGCTAAACAGTTTCCGGGTTCGCAAAAGGTATATTGCATTTGCGCAAAGCAGAATTTGTTCGCACAAACTCTTAACTTTTAGCATTGCGAATAGTTTTTTGCGTTCCTGACTTATATTACATTCCCCTATTGGACACATAAAGTCAAAAACCTCCACTTTTTTGTGGCCTGATAATGCTTCCAATCCTATTCAACAGTATTGTTTCAGAAGGAACCAGCCCAATAACATCTGGACCTTGCTGATCAGTTGCAAGTCTTAAATTAACTTCAATACTTTCATTTTATTTTAATTGCGTAATCATTTGTGGTCTTGAGTATCTGAAACAGTTCATTGTGAAGTTGGAAATCATTTCCAGGTTGTCCTGTGCTTATCCTTCTGAACCTCTCTGCTGCTTTGGATTTGGACAAATGCAAGGGGTCATTTAATGACAAAAAACACATTGTGCAAAGTGCACTTCCAAACCCAATTGTCACACACACTTGCACTTAAGAGACTGGACTATGAATAGGAAAGGCCTGAATAGAACGATGAGTGGTAAAAAGTAAAACTATCAATACAATTGTAGCCTTACAGAGCATTGTTTTTTTACATGGGGTCAGTGACCCCCATCTGAAAGCTGGAAAGTGTTAGAAGAAGAAGACATTAAATTACAAATTATGCAATAGGAGTTTCCTAAAACTTTCTGCAGTAAATTAACTGGAAGGTAGTGGGACTTGGTGCTGGTCGTGCAGCTGGGCCCCTCGCCCCCCTCCATGTTAGATTCTTACCCCGGAAATCAGGCGCGGCGGCCGCAAATAGCTGCTGGGGGGCTAGCTGCTGGGGCTAGCTGCTGGGGGGCCCTGGCCCAATTACACCCCCTGCTCCCCGGTAGTTCCAACACTGACTTTCTGATTCTGGTGATAGCATCCTTTACATTTTTAATTAGGGATGAGCAAAATGTTTTGCAGAGTTTTGCCAGGGAAATGATGCCCATAGACTCCAATGGGTGAAAAAATAGTTGGCGAGTTTTCACCATTTCATGGCAAAATTGGCCAGATTCACCCATCACTAATTTTAATCTCTGCCCTGGCAGCGGTATTGAAATAATAACCAATCATAATCTAACTTGTAGCATATGACAGAAGGGAAGCAGATAAGGAAGTACAGGTATGGGATCAGTTATCCGGAAACCCTTTATCCAGAAGGTTCAGAATTAGGGCAAGACTATCTACCGTAGACTCTATTTTAATCGAATAATTACATTTTTTTCTCTTTAATAATAAAACAATACATTGCACTTGATCCCAGACTTGAACTCAGACAATTAAACCTATTGGGTTTAATTAATGTTTACTTCATTTTATAGAAGAATGTATGGAGATTTGAGTTAATCAAAGTGTCCCTGTAACAAGTTCTGTCCTTCTTTTGGTTTCAAAATATTCCATATGCTTCAAACCAAACTTGAATTCCCTGACCAGGGGTTACCTAGTTCATGAGGATATTTGTTAAGCAGATTTCTAGGATTGCATGTCCATTTCTCAACATACACTTACATTGTCTAATTCTAAAATACAATACAGTGTATAACCTCTAAACTATAATTAGAATCCTATCAAATAGGCACTTCATCCAGTGACAGCCTATAGAACAAACACACTCAAACAGTGTGGCCCGGGGCAACATTGACTCTTACCTCTTTACGTTAGTAAAAACCATGGCATTTGTCTCACAGAGTCTAAACATGGTCCTTCTTCTTCTCTAATGATTTCTCACTGCCTAAGGCCTTCTCTCAGGTTTTGCCAACAACCATTCATTTACCTGAATATTAAAAACACCCCTGCTGGGGTAATATGTCTGTATGAGGGCTGAATTACTTCCTGTACAACAATAATACTACTGTCACGATTTGAAAGTTATTCCTTTTTCCCTTTCGTCCATGCCTAAAGGCTCTCATAGACATAGAGATTTTTCTTTGATGAACGACCAATATCAGTGCAATCCA
>CM044437.1:124806054-124862813 GCA_024363595.1 Xenopus borealis
CTTGATCCAAACTAAGATATAATTAATCCTTATTGGAAGCAAAAACCAGCCTATTGGGTTAATTTCATGTTTACATGATTTTCTAGTAGACTTAGGGTGGCCATACATGGAGAGATCTGTTTGTTTGGCGTTGTTGCCAAATGAGTGGATCTCCTCCTGATATGCCCACCTAGAGGTGGGCGATATCGGGCTGATCGGATCGTGGGCCCTAGGGCCCCATACATGTGCCACCTTTAGAGTATGAAGAGCCAAATTACAGAAAGATCTGTTGTTCAAAACCCCCTGGGTCCAGAGAATCCTGGATAGCAGGTCCCATACATGTACAATTTGGACAGCTTTTTTTTGTAAATCATCTTTTAGGCAGAAGATCTAGAATAAAAAAATAACAGCACTGCATGTATTCAGTTTTTTTTTTTAACAAAATTGTATGTACTTTGATACAGTACTACACACGTGCAGCCAGTAGCAATGTAATTTTGCCCATTCAGCCTGCTTTGATGTATTTCATGCAATCTATAGGGTCCAATGGACACAAGTGAAATGAATGACAGCACTGATCTGAGGGTTACGCCTTGGTTCTGTTAGTTGGTTGTTACTACCCACGCATTGTTACCTTTATCCAGTGCACAGATGACATACAAATGTGCTCTGCAGCTCACAAACAATTTACCAATGTGGATGTTAATTTGCAGGATTAAGCACTAACGTGCATTTGTGATCATTTATAAACAATAAACCATGGGATTAAGTTTTAATTTAAATACAAAATCCTATGTATCCCCTCCCATTATTTTGCTTATTTCCTGCTGTGTGGTGTCATTCAGCTGCCTGCAATAAGAAGTGCGTAGTTAGTGGAATTATCTCCTGATCATTTGCAGATATTGCTTTCTCGTAAGGGTATGTAACATGCCATGCGTTCATTTATGGTTGAGTAAAGAGTTTCTGCCCTTGAGCTGGATTGGCCACCGGTCAATGGAAAAAATCCAGACGTAGAGATTTATTTACAGATAGCATAAACATGTGGCCTTGAATGAGACTGAATAGTGGGATGGCAGACAAATGGTGCTGCTTCCCAATCAGTGGATTTTATTGGGATTTGTGAGTCCATCCTACATCAATGGCATTAATGTTCCATTGATTTCCTTCTTCTTACCACAAAGAGGGCCTACACGCATCTGAGTAACATTAGCATAAACTGTTGTTTTTCAGTGAGCAAGCAGCAGTTTCAAAGAGACGGAACCCGGCACTTCCATTGTTCCAAAGAGCAGCAAAGAATTGTGGACATTGCCCATAGTGGTCATGCGGGTTCATGTTTCTTCAAGCTGCACATCAGGACTGGACTGGGATTCAAAATAGGCCCTGGCATTCCTAGTACACAGAGGCCCAAACAGCCCCACCAGCTCACTTAATAGTCACTTTCTATGGCATCTTACAGTAGCCCCTCTGGCATTTGCCAGAACCCACAGATTGCCAGTCCAGTCTTTAACACATTTAATGATATGTGAAGAAAATATATTTGGCATGGACATGCATATTGCAGTTAATGAGATCAGCCTAAACAACAAATGTAAGCTTTGGCAAAAAAGGTTATTCTGGCTTTTATGAAGCTCTGACCAGTTTTGGACTGGAAATCTGTGGATTCTGGCAAATGCCAGAGGGGCTAATGTAAGGTGCCATTGACAGTCACCAGTATTAGACTGGGGGGTCTGGGGACCAAAAGAGCTGCCACCTCAGGGGGCCCCACACACCACTAGGCCCCTGCCTCAGCCACAACCCCCTCCCCCTTTGCCCCCTTATTGTATCTTGTTGCAGCCATGAACAGGGTAAAGATGAGATAAAGGTGCAGCGCACTGGGTAGGGAGCAGGTCTGGGTTGGCAGCCCCAAAAGGGCTGGGGCCCACTGGGGTTTTTCCTGGTGTCCCACTGGCCCAGTCCAACCATGTCATTCACTATTTATTGGGCTGTTGGGAAGCTGTTTGGGCCTCTGCATACTTGAGAAGCCAGGGCATATTTTGAATCCCAGTCTAGGCCCGGCACTGGCTTTCAAAATGGAAAATTGATAAACTCATTAATCTTTCTTATGTGACAATCTGGGTTACTCTTTAATAAGAAACAGCTTGTTTAGATTAGCATAGAAATCTTGATATATTCTTCAGACTTCTTTTAGAAATCATCAGAAATTAGGGTTGCCACCTTTTCTTGAAAAAAATACCGGCCTTCCTATATATTTATCTCTTTTTCCTATTAATAGCATTGAGATCAACCATTTAAGATGTGATCAACCATTTAAGATGCTTGCCAGGTGGCAAGCCTATCAGAAATCAATATTGAGACTCTATTTTTGTTTTTGCAGTTAGCAGAGAGTAGTACATATGTGTGACCATGTTCCCTTAGCTTGAAGGTTAGAGAACATTTAGCTGTGCTTCTGCTGTTTTCACTGGCCTTTGCAGCTAACCCCTTCATTATTAGGTCACATCCCAATGGCAAGGGTAGAATTCTGTGAGGAAAATGAAAAGGTTACAAAAAATAGAGTAGTGGAATGCTAGGTCAAGGCAAAAGTCTGTAACAGCTTCATGTAGACTATGGACTTGGCAGTAGTTCCAGGGTTCTAACAGTGGGTTACATCAGTATCCACTAGAGACTTTGCAAGCTAATGCCTTATTAGAACACAGGAATGCTTCACATGTGACACCATGATAATCAGGGTCAGACTGGGCTGTCAGGACACTAGGAAAAACCCTGGTGGGCCCCGGCCCAGACCCATTCCCCCCGATCGAGCAACCCCCAAAACAATGATGTACGACGTAGCATGTTGGAGTTCACGCATGTGCCCGGTGGGCCTCCAGTGCTCCAGGCCAACCCTGATGATAATGATAGCCACAACTTTGGTGTGATTCACTAAAATGCACAGCAGTGCAGAAATTAATAAACGTAATACGTATGAGTGGGTCAATGAAGTTTATCTATGTCTCTGCACAGTGAGCTCTGTATGTTAAAACAGAAATATAAAAATTACCGAAACTGAAAATATAATAATTACAATTATTTTACAAATGTGACATTATAGTTGTAAAATATTGTGTCAGTATGAGTGCTGATTATGCATTTATTCCATGATTTACTGCCCAGGTGTTGCTAAATGACCCCCACAGAGTATTTAATCATATGCTTTCACACTGTGCAATTGTTTGTGAAAACGCAGCCCTTTAATATGATCAACCAATCAACCCCTGGGGCAGTCACAAGAAAACGTATTGGCTGAAGTGAAAAAAAAAGACAGGAGGACCAATGAAGCAGTTAAAATAATATGATATAAAATTTAATTTGTGCTGCTTTCTTTCTCTGCTAAACGTTCTGCATACAGCTACTGCTCCGCGCTACCTCAAAGAGAACTTTGCACCCATCACAGTGCAAGAGAGGAACAGGGTGGGTGTGATCCTGAATTTGAATTCAATATGTTCCAAGTGTAAGATCAAAGAAGCAGTTCAAGACCATACCCCTTCCATTTGAGTTTTAATTTGCTTCGGAGGGTTGGAGACCCTAGATGTACTGTACAGGGTATTTTGCCTTAAAAGGTACACAAATGAAAATTATTAATTTGTCACATGACATACAATCTATTTCTATTCTGTTCACTGAAAATATCTTTAAAGTAGAAGCCCTGATTTGTAGTGCAGTATTTTTTTACCACCTCTGCTATGTACAGCCATCTTTGTTGTATAAACAAAGCCCTACCAGATTTATTGCGTTCAGTTGGCCATTAGATAATGCATATTTATGAGCTGCACTCAAAGCCCTAGTGAAAAAGCCAAAGGTATTTTTATATGAGAACTAAACCCAATTACTGACCATGGTTCTCCTGCACAGGCCAAGTCCTGTACCTCTACAACTATGCTCCATCCTGTGCTCTACTGCCCCATACCTGTCCTCCAGGCCTGGATTGGCAATCTGTGAGTTCTGGCAAATGCCAGAGGGGCTGCTATAAGGTCCCATAGAAAGTCAGTATTTAGTGGGCTGATGGGGGCTGTTTGGGCCTCTATGTGGGCTGATTGGGCTTCTGTGTACCTGAAATGCTAGGGCCTATTTTAATTCTCACTCCAGACCTGCTGTCCTCCTAAGACAAATCTATGTGATTGGGTTGCTTGCAGCCATATTGTCAAACAGGAGCTTGTGAACTGGAAGGCAATCTGGTTTTTGCATATGCTCCTCGTTGCTTATTAGAACGAAGGGTGATACGAAGAGTGAAATGGATAAATATGGTGTCTGTCATCCCCACTGACCAGCTTAGTTTTATGAGGACAAGTACAGAAGAAGGAGACTATGCTGGGGCATATGGTCAATTTAGTTTAGGGTTTAGTGATACTTCAAGATAAAGTGCTTTCAAAAAATTATTTCGTATTTCCCAAAATGCAGATTAAATATACCTTATGTGTTAATGCATTTGGCGCACTTTTACTTCCTGGTGTGACCGGCAAATTGCTCATTAAGGATACTGCCAGACGGGGCAGAAATCCACAGGCTTGTCTGCTCACATCAGGAAGCCTTGTGTCGGCTCCAGCGACAACAGAATCAACGGATTTCAAAGAAGAAACACAAGACTTTATATTTTGAGCCAAAATCTGCTGATTATGTTTGCGCCAAAGCCTACACAAGGCTTCCACGTGCAAGCAGAAAAGAAGATTGGGCTAGCGGTTGGGGACTGAAATAAGCCTGCCCAATTAATGGATTATATGCAGTCTTACCAAAATCTGAATGGTAGATTTGTTTTAATTCTCTTTTCAGCCTGTGAGTCAAAGCAGGTTCAAAGAGTCCTGGTTCACCCACTTCCAGATCAAATGAAGATCCTTTCACATGGGCTATTGGAAGTCATGAGCAGATTTGTTTGTCAACACTGTATTATATTTTGATCCAATAGCAAGCCAAACAAAAGATTGCTTTTAATTATAGTCAATGAGATTTGGCATATTGCACATGGAGTTGATTAAAAACACAAATAACCCACTAGCGTCTACACGCGTAAATGTTCAATTTATATGTCTTTTTGTAAAAAGAAAAAAAACAAGCAAAGCATCACAAGAGCCTATGAATTGTTATTCTATATAGTTTCATTGTTAAATTGGGTTGAAAAAAGACAAAGTCCATCAAGTTCAACCCCTCCAAATGAAACCCTGCATACATACACACACCCCTCCATACCTTCATATAAATTATAAATGCCCATATAGTAACTATAGAGTTTAGTATCACAATGGCCTTTGCTATTATGTCTGTCCAAGAAATCATCCAAGCCATATGTTTCAATTCACTCCCGTGCAGCCAATATAAAGACAAAATTGGTTGCACTTTGTAGCATTATATCAAACACCAGTTATGGCCATCTCTGACACCCTTTTGGGGCCTCAAACTTTCTGTTGTATCACCAATGCTGAAACCCATCTCCCAATGAATAAATAAGGAGTTCAGGCAGAGAAGACATAAAAATGACAGAGGAATAAGAAAAAGGAGTAGTCACGCAGGCAATGGTCAGGGCAGGAGGCAAGTGGTCAAATGATAAACGAGCCGAGGTCAAAGTTACAGGGGTCAGTTCCAAGTTAATAAAGACATGGGTCATACACAGCAATATCAAGCACTTAGCACGGTGAACTGACACCACATTTTGGCAATGACTATTGAGAGGAGACATATTTGCTAATACCATAAAATACTGTAAACAAATAATACAGGTATGGAATATGTTGTCCAGAAACCAGTTATCCAGAAAGTTCCGAATTACAGGAAGGCCATCTCCTATAGACTCAATGTTAATCAAATAATTCAAATGATTTCCCTTTTCTCTGTAATAATAAAACAGATCCTAAAATATAATCCTCATAACAGGCAAAACTGCCCTTTTGGGTTTAATTTATATTTAAATTATTTTTTAGTAGACTTAAGGCATAAAGATCCAAATTACAGAAAGATCCTTTATCCAGAATACTCCAGACCTGAGCATTCTGGATTACAGGTCTCATACCTCTACAAATACAGCACCTTAAAGAAACAGTAACACCAAAATATGAAAGTGTTTTGATGGAACTGGAATATACTGTTGCCCTGCACTGGTAAAGCTAGTGTATTTGCTTCAGAAACAGTGGCGTAACTAACGGGGGAGCAGGGGGTGAAAATGGACCAGGGTCCGCATCCCTGCAGGGCCCCCGGCAGATTGTGCACCACTGATGGAGACGAGAAGAAAATTGACACGGGGGGGGGGCTGCACAGCCTATCCCAGTGTCGGACTGGCCCACCAGGACACCAGGAAAAGTACCGGTGGGCCCAGGTGTCAGTGGGCCCTCATGCTACTAATTTGGCCAAGTTCATGACCATTCCCTATTTCTAGAGGCTAAATAGATGTAATAATAGATTATACAATGTAAAGAAAATAGACTAGGAGAATAGAGGTTGAATGAGTATAGGAAGAATAATAGTACTGAGAGTGGGCCCCTGGTCTAAGATTTTTTGGTGGGCCCCTGGTGTAAGGTTTTTGTGTGGGCGCCTGATGTCCCAGTCCGACACTGGCCCATCCCCAGCTAGTTCCATTACTGTTCAGAAAGACTACTATAGTTTATATACAAGCTGCTGTGTAGCCATGGGGGCAGCCATTCAAGATTATGGTATTTTCACACTGCACTCCCGGATTTTTACTCACATCACTGCTTTCTTATCCTGATGAAGGGAGGTTGTACCCCCCGAAACGTTGAAATTGAAGTTGGTGGTTGAATAAAAGAAAAGGGGAATCCCCCCACTGCAGAAATAAGTGTGTGCGGATCCATTATTGGGAATTGCGGCAGCCATTCAAACACAGGATATACAATAGATAGATTAAGTTCTGAAGAATCCCATTGTATACTACAAAGCTTATATGTTATCTGCTGTGTATCCTGTGCCTTTTATTTGTTTTCAGTTTTGAATGGCTGCACCCATGGCTACACAGCAGCTTATTTATATAAACTATAATAGTGTTTCTGAAGCAAACACACCAGTTTTACCAATGCAGAGCAACAGTATGTGATATATACATTACTTTAATTTTATGGGATTACTGTTCCTTTTAGCCATAGATCTCAAGCTGTGTGAGCCTGGTAAATCATCATGCAAAGAACATCAAAACTCCAAAGGGCCAAGATGCTAGAGCCAACCTTGCACCCACTAGCCTGCTGGAACCATATATTCATAAATGGACTCCCCAAGCAAGGACTAGTCATGTCAGTGATACCCCCACTGGTACTTATATGTTATGCCTACAGTATATATATATATATATATATATATAATGCAGATGTTACGCAGCCGACATACAGATAATACTGCTGCCAGGAATAAGAATTAGGAGTTCATATATATGTGGTTTTTTTTTTTTAATTGTGCATGAAGCATGTAAAAATAACCCACTTTATTTTTTGTATTACAGGCAAGACAGTGCAAATTGAGAGAGCTGCTTTGGTCAGAGAGGCTCATCGTGTTCTGAAGTGCTCACTAACACCTCACTTTGGCATAATGTAGGAAGGAGGTGAGAAACAGGAATTGAACCTTTTTAAATGTTAATGTGAAACTGCTAATTAACTCCCCATCATGGCCTGGAGCCATTATAATGCACTTTTGCTTCAAAATGGGCTTCAAAAGGGGCTTCAAAAGGACACATTCCCACCCAGAAAGCCCTCTGTCATATAACACCTCACCTTTATAACATTTGTGCAATATGGCTCTGTACAGAGTAGCATTAAGCACAAAGAGCAGGGCTGTAGCACAGAGCAACCCTTAAAACAAAATGTCCATTAAAAGCCTTTGGTGGAAAAAATGTGAAGAGCTGGCTCCTCCTGGAGCTTTAGCCTTTTTGCGGCTTTGATGAGACATTTTAGTTATGTAAAAGTCATGTCACTGTAAGAATGAAGGGCCTGTTTCCATTTTGCCAGCAGACAGAGGATGTTCAGTTTGCCTGCACATGAAGCCCGCATGATTTATAGCCAAGGGGCACACAGAAATTTATACGGTTCCTTTTTTTAGAACTCTAGAACAAGGGGGTCCCATAAAGGTCCTCTCATCTCTCAAGCACAGATCCAGCTTTGTGAGACATGCAGACTCGTGCCTGAGGCAAGTGAGAAAGTCACAGGACAAAATGCTTAATTAAAATCCAATTAATTTATGAAAGGGCCTACAAGAGTAAATGTGTGAGGACAGGGAGAGAGAGAGGACCCCCTGTGTTTCAAAGACCTGGAAGGTGCTATGCCACACTAGGGGGCCGGGGGAACATATTTACATCCCTGATACAGATAAGTCAGACTAGAGCGGTTGTGTTCCTATAAATTATTAACAGAACATTGTTTTTTAGGGCAGCGAAACACGCTGTGAGTCGGGGAGATTAGTGGCCCAGTGACAAATCTCCTCTTCTTCGGGGTGACATCTCCCCAAACTGCCTCCCCGCCTGCTAGAATGAAAATTGCCTGAAGTTGCCTCACGGGGAATCTTCGGGCGACTTCGGAAAACGAATCCCGCCAAAATACTTTTGACATGTAATTTTGGCTTTGTGACTTTATATGCATGCTGCCATGTTAATTACTCTGCTAGGGTGAGAGGAAATGTCATCCACAGACTTGAATAGAACTGTAGTATTACCAAGCAGTAGCCTTTAAAGCAGACATTTTAAAACAGTGCACAGCCCAACACCATATTTCCGCATTTCATATTGCATGTATATTGCCGATCTTATGACTGAGACTTGAAGGTTCATACAATGTAAGTGCAGCCAGGGCCATACTCTGTACTACTGGCACAGGCAACACACATGATTCCTTTGGGATTTCTGACAATGCATCCTGGTTCATTTTCAAGAATTGTAAACAAGTTCAGGGTGAGCCCCAGCACCTCCTATTGATCTCAATGGAAACCAACCCTGTGATGAGTAATAGACACTTGGATTATGACTATAGAGAAGGCCCAATGCAACATCAGCCTTTGGCCTGTAAATTAGAACTGCCCTTAACAGGAGGTGTTCATGATGTAGAGTGTGATAATCTGAGACAATTTGCAGTCACTCTTCATTTGTTATTATTCTTGGTTTTCAAGTTATTTAGCCTTTTATACAGTAGCTTTCCAGTTTGCACTTTCAGCAATCTGGTCCAAATTACCCTAGCAATCATGCATTCATTTCATTATATGAGACTGGGATATGAATAGGAGATGTCCTAAGCAATTAAAGCTGGGCAATAGCAATGCATTTGTAGCTCTACAGAGCTTTAGATGGGGTCAGAGACCCCCGTTTGAAAGCTGGAAAGGGTCAGAATAAAAAGGCAGATTCTTAGAAAAGTATAAAAAATAAATAACGAATACCAATTAAAAAGTTGCTTAGAATTGTCCATTCCATAACATACTAAAAGTTAATTTAAAGGTGAACCATCCCTTAGGATATAGGATAGCTATTAATTACAACATAGTAAAGAAGTTTAGATCTGTTGTGAAAGTCTGACACATCAGTACCATTTCCAATGGCAAAAGGGGTACCATGTATCCTGTGCCCACCCTGACTGGCTAGATTGCTTTTCAGTATCCCCCTCTGGATAGGATTATATAAATACCTCTCAGACATGGGAGGGCCACGCTTATGCTGGCAGATAAAGCTGCCGATATCAGTCATGATCTGCCCATGTATGGGGGCTTCCAACGGGTCTTCCTGACCGATATCTGGACAGGATATCAATAGGGAAGGTTGGATTTTTCTTCCGACCGACCCGTCGGAAGTCCATTGCGCTCGTTGTAATCCAGTCGTTTGGCCATAGGGCCGACCGTCTGGATTACCCTGATATAGCCCTGCCAGTTAGTGGCATAGCAGGGAAAGATCTGCTCATTTGGCGATGTGGCCAAACAAGCGTATCTTTGGATCTATGGCCAGCTTTACTGTGCAAGAACAGTGATAAGCAACTTCCATTGTTCATTAACAACAATTGGTCGGTATGGCCTTTATACTAAAATGGAGAGAAAGCCATTTATTAAAGGGCAATTATGCTCAGAGCTAAATCGTTATGTTGTTGATGTTTTTGCTCTTCATGATGTTTTGTTATGCTTTCTACTGAACTGCAGCCCTGTTCCTATCCTGTCCCTATCCTAGCCTATCTCTGCAACTTTTTGGCTTATTGTCTCGGTGACAGAGAAAATAAACCACTTAAACTGCAGATTTTAAGCCCGGTGGAATTAAGTTATTTTGGGTAACATATTGCATTCATAAACAAAGATGAGGAAATACTTCTCACAAAATAAATATATATATTTAATAAGGAATCAGGAAAATGTCAGCTAACTGCCCAGACATTTATGTAAATAGATAACCACTAATGCCAAGTAAATCCAGGACACTTATGAAAATGTAACTGCTGGGTTATATTAGTTCCCACGAGCCTTTGTTGTATTCATGTCATAAACATCCTGTATTAAAGGGAAGGTACGGTCACATACACAGAGCAGCTGTTCTGTCAGATGTTTACCACATTGCCTGATCCTCATGCCTCCGTCTCCAAACCAGGACCCTGCTATGCAGAAAAGAGACGGAAGTCTCCAGTTCCTGATTCAAGGGGTTCTACTAAATGCATATTCGTTTGTGCCCAAAAATTCTTTCAGTGGTGTAACTGTAAGGAATTCCACAGTCAAATCATTTTAGTTTACCATTGATTTTTGGAATTAGATATTTATACTGCTTACCAATCCCACTAGGCCCCATATGTCTCCTGAAAGACCTCACCAAATGAGTGGATCTTTGCCCAATATGGTCACCTACATGAGGCCAATGAGTCCATCATATTGGAGGCCAATGCAGACCCATTGGTATAGGATGGGATCAACACATCAACGTGGTCTTTATCCAATGAGCTTATCAACCCTGCCCTAAAGATACCTGGCTGATTTTCATGAGGTAGGCTGGGTGGAACAGGGCAGATACATTTTTGATTCTTTTTGAAGGGGCTCATGTATGGCCAGCTTAACTCCCTGACCAAATGATATGTTTCCTTTGGGTCTGCTGGCTGGAATTCAATCAGGACCAATAATTCTTGATCTACCAGGATCACAGGATTATCAGTCTGAATGACCCCTGACTGGTCATTCGTGCTTAGAGGGTTGGTATTATGGCCAAATTAACCAAACTGCCCATTATGGGAATGTATGCCCAGCTTTAGTCAAAGTTTGACTGGATCTGTTGGGAAACCTGCTTGTAGCATAATCACATTAGCCTATATATAGGATAAATAACATGTTTGCACTACACAATAAAAGGAAAAAAATAATAATATGGCAGGCATGGGCCAAAGAGCCTGCTGGGACTGTCTAGGGCAGGAGTGCCCATACTTTACTTAAGGTGGCCATACACGGGCCGATAAAAGCTGCCTACAGACTGAGTTGGCAGTTTATTGGGCTGTGAGTGGGGCCCTCCGACGGGCTTCCCCGATCGATATCTGGCCGAAAGTTGGCCAGATGTCGATCGGGCAGGATTAAAAATCCCGTTGGATCGCGGCCGCATCTATGCATTGATGCGGTCCCCCGATCCAACCGCCCATATGCTCGTCATTCTGATCCAATCGTTCGGCCCTAGGGCCCACGATCAGATAAGCCTGATATCGCCCGTCTAAAGGTGGGCATATCGGAGAGAGATCTGCTCATTTAGCGACATCGCTAAACAAGCGGATCTCTCCGTGTATGGCCACCTTAATGCGAGGTCTACTTTTAGTGATGTTGTCCCATCATGATCTACATCCATAAAAGCATTGTTGGCATTATGTTCCATGGAAAGTATTACTTAAAAATTATATTGATTTGTGAGAGAATTTAAATTGTTATGTTGAATAAACAACAACTTCGCACGTAACCTTAACATAACAAATATCCGAAATAAAGCATGAAAAAGGAGGGTGATTTAGACAAGCTGTTTGTGGACAGCGTCTTAAAATCTACTGATCACCAGCTAAAGGTCTACTGGCAGATCCCGATCTAGGGAATCAGTTGTTTGCCATATTGCCCAGAAGACCAAAGGGGAGCATGTAATATCAATTTGCATGTGTGTGGCCATGTGCAATCAGTCATATCTGAGGATGTAATCTGCATTACAAACAAAGACCGCAGGCTTCAGGATGAAAAGAACAATATGTTGCTATAGGAGAAAAGAATATAGAGTGTTACTGCAGGATAATGTATTATAGAGTATTTTATTACTAGTAGGAATCCAAAGAGAGAATGCCAGCCACTTTATTATATTATGGGTAAGGGGCCACACAGAAGCTGCTTTGCTTGTAAATGAAGCAAGTAGACTATAAAAGACTAATGTACTGTTAGCAACTAAAGATTGTGGGTTCTGAATGTAATTCTATATAATAATATAATTCTGTGCCAATTGCAAAAATATTATGGCAGAACTGTGGTAGAAACACTGCATCGTGGGGAAAACCATAAAGAACTTTTTTTTAACAACGCCCCCCTTTTGCAGTTTTTTTATTAGCGAAAAACAGTTACATAACAAAACACAGTAAAATCAGTAAGACATCAGTGCAGTCACATCAGTATCACATGAAGGCAGGGGAGATGATTTTGCAAGAGACATTCTTTGAAATGAAAAGGAATTTACCCACTGGCATTCTGATGGAAAAGACCATTTACTTACAAAAACAAAGATGAATGTTTCATCTGTGCATAGACCATAATTGCTGTCCCTTATTTCCAGTGCCAATCTCCTTTTTGACTCTCTGTCACTGGAAACTTCTCTGCCAACTTGCTCAGGGTTTTCTTTTCCCTAACTCTGGCCCTGGAGACATCAGCCATTCAAAAAGGGGTGGTTCACCTTTAAAGGGATACTGTCTTGGGGGAATTTATTTTCTGCTCCAGCTGATTTCTGCACTGAAAACTGTTTCTCAAAAGAGCAAACAGATTTTTTTTATATTTAATTTTTAAATCTGATATGGGGTTAGACATATTGTTAGTTTCAAAACTGCTCCAGTTATGTGACTTGTGCTCTGATAAACTGAGTCACTCTTTACTGCTGTACTGTAAGTTAAAGTAATATCATCCCCCCTTCCCCCCCAGCAGCCTAACAACAGAACATTGGGAAGCTAACAAGATAACAGCTCCCTAACACAAGGTAACAGCTGCCTGCACTCAATATTAAAATCCAGGTCCCGTTGCAACACATTCAGTTACATTGAGAAGGAAAAACAACAGCCTGCCAGAAAGCAGTTCCATCCTAAGTGCTGGCTCTTTCTGAAAGCACATGGCCAAAATGACCTGAGATGCACCAACACACCAATATTATAACTAGAAACATACACTTGAAATGTTATATTGTAGAGTGAATTATTTGCTGTGTAATTTAGAAATAAAAACTGCATCATAAAAATCATGACAGTTAACTTTTAATATGTTATATAATGGGCATTTATAATCAACTTTTCATTTGGCCTTCATTAGTTTTGAATTATTTTCCTTCTTCTTCTGACGCTTTCCAGCTTTCAAATGGCGGTCAGTGACCCCATCTAAAAAAACAAATGCTCTGTAAGGCTACACATTAGGGTTATTAGTACTTTTTATTACTAATATTTCTGTTTAGACCCTCTCCTGTTCATATACCAGTCTCTTATTCAAATCAATGCATGGTTGCTAGGGTAACGTGGACCCTTACAACCAGATGGCCGACATTGCAAACTGGAAAGCTACTGAATAAATAGCTAAAACCACAAATAATAAAAAATGAAAACCAATTGCAAATTTCCCTCTCTACATCATACTAAAAGTTAACTTAAAGGTGAACAACCCCTTTAAGAATCCCTCTGCTGTGTCCTTCAGAAGACCTTGAGAAGAACACTTGTGTGCTTAGAAAACAGCTTTGATCACTGTCTTTGTTTTAAATGTGTAGCTCACTCCTGTGCCTGTCGCATTCTCATACATATTTGTGACCACTATAACTGCTCTTTTGTATATTTCACGTATTAGGCTTGCCAGTCAGTTAGGGTTATAAATGGCTGTGAGCCCAGAGTAAAATGGGAACTTGTTATGGGTCCTTATCAGGGGTCTGTGTGACATCTGTGGATCTGGTATTAAATGATTCACTGTGCCAGGGTTGCGTGCCACACAATATATTACCAGCACCCCATGTGCTCAGAGGGTTAACACTTATCATATCTGCCTTCTTGCAGGAAGTCTGCTCCCCTTCTCCTTACTTCCTCAGGAACACCCCTCCTTCCCTGATCCCTCCTCTCCCACCAGCCCCCCATGCCTGATTTATTTCTCTCACTTCCTCAGGGCTCCTTCCCTGACCCCAGCTTCCTGCCTCAGCTCCCAGTCCCCCTCCGGGGAGGGGCTCCTTCTCAAATATTATTTATATTCATGTCTGCTCTGTGTATTTGGAAAGTTGACAGTAATGAGTGTGTTTTACAGCTACGTGTTCAGTGCAGAATGGTAAAACCAGCAGTCCCCTTTCTAGTAATGTATCCATTGCAGAGACTTGGACCTGGATCAGCAGGATACTAACATTCTGAACAGGGGATCCTACCTACATTCATTCCCATTCTAGTTCCCAGTCCCCTCTGACCTTTGGGAAAAGCTACTATTTTTGTAAAAGTTTTGTAGTTTTGCTCTGATATATGAAAATTGGCACCAAAATTGTGCCTATGTGAACCCTTTTCCACCAATTCCAGCAAAAGACTTGATATATTTTTATCTGTTATTTTTATAGTGCCAAAACCCTTATGCATCAATTTATTAAGAAACTACATAATTCACATCAGTGGAGTTTACAAATTAAGGTCCCTATTACACTCACACATTGTAGGGTAAATTAGGAGGCAAGCTGGAATGGAACTCAGAACCTCATCACTGCAAGATAGAAGTACTACCCACTAAGCCACTGTGCTGCCCACACAGGCACCAGCATCATCACTATCAAAGTTGAAATGCGAGCTTTAGCAACCAAAAAGTGTTGCGTATTTTGTGTATGATTCCTGCTCGACACAGAGCTGCTTGCCTACAGGGATATTTGCACGTCTGCAGGGTGCTAATGGGATTTGTCATGGCTGCTAAATTCCAGTATCCATAATGCAAATAACTAGCTAGACGTTGCCATACAGCTAGAATATTTGCACAGGTAATAGCAGACCCCCACAGGGGTATAAATGCCCCTTCTGCCAAGCACAATCAAAGGGATCATTGACTAGTTTGGTAACATACATGGTGGGTCCAGAAGGCCCAGATCTTAGTCATATTACTGGGCTACATTGGGATATCCTAAGATATGGTGTTTTAATGGGCATCTGCTTGACTGTAAACAGATTACCATGCATGGGATAATATTGACAAGTATATGCGTCCAAAGCAACAGGCTGTCTGGCCAATATCTGGGCAGATATCTAAAGCTGGCCATGCACAGGAAGATCTGCTTGTTTGGCAATGTCGTCAAATGAGTGGCTCTCTCCTCTATGGGGGGAATTCACAAAAGTGTCGGTAAAATAAATAACCCAGAAGTGGCGGTCGACAAATTTGTAAAATGTCTTACAAACAGCAAATTCACAAAGGCAGATGTTACCATCTCTGAATGTCTCGTAAGTCTGACAATTTTCTAAAATGTCGTATATCTTTTCATCGTACAGACGACATTTTAAAGACATTTTAAAAGACAATTTGACCGACATTTTCATTTTGGAGAGCCTAATGTGTCGGAAAAATTGTCGGCAAAAAAAAAATGAGTTTACAAGTAATTCATAAAATTGTCGGGGAAAGTGGCGCAGAAAAAACCACGCCCACTTTTCACGAAACTTTTTCAAAAGTGTTGTATATGTCGTAAAATTGCCGGGGAAATGCTCTGTGAATTTGTCGCCTGTTGCTACGACATTTTAAAGACATTTTTTCCTTCCCGACACTTTTGTGAATTCCCTACATGTCCACGTTGAGGTGGCAGAATCAGGCAAATATACACTTAGCCAACAAGCATATTTTTCTGTGGGTGCTTGACCAGTTTTAATCAAAGGATGTTTCAATGTTTTATACATGCGTTGTGCTGAAGATATTGCTAGAGTTTTGCCTTTAAGCTGGCCATAGATACAAAGATCTGCTAGACAAACGAGTGGATCTTTCCCCAATATGCCACTTACTGGCAGGGCTATATCGGGGTAATCTTAATGTTCGGCACTGTGGCCAACGATCGAATTATGACTAGTGCAATGGTCGGTTGGAAAATCCAACCTTCCCGATCAATATTGTGTCCCGATATCGATCAGGAAGACTCGTCGGAGATAAGCTGTCAAATCAGTCTAAACGACCAATATCGGCAGCTTTATCTGCCTGTGTATGGCCAGCTTAGTCTACTGCCAACTGGATGGTGAATAACATTTCTTATTCTACCATGGCTGCTCCCACCCATGTGAATACATTCAGTTATACATTTAGTTGGTAATACTGTAACCTGTTTAGTCGGTGAAGGGGGTCAGACAGAATGTTTGACAGAAAAGTAGGATGGAACCCAGGGATCATCTGCCCTGGAGGGTCACACAGAAATACACTCGTACCAGAAATAGTTTGGTAGCAGAGCCCCAATTGCTAAAAGAAGCTATTATCCCTAATCCTCATGTTTCTAAGACAGTCCAGAGCAGACATAGGATCAGGACAGCAGTCATATATTTAGTCAAAATTGCAAATGTTGATAAAGACAAGAACAGCTAATGAAAGACAGGAAGGCTGTCACTGAGACGCAGCACTGTATTACACAGTAGGATGGAGTATCACCACTGTCTTAGTACAGACCATGCTCTTATACAAGAACCCTCCTCCTGATATCAAATAACAATTCACTATTTCGCACTGACCAAAGGTGCTAACTACATTCTTCTTAGCGTGAATTAAATGCAAAAGGACAGTACTGTACGTGTCCTTTCCTACGATAAATGCATTGTTACAGCAGTTTTCAACTCCATGTTTCCAAGGTTTAAGAACTATAAAAAGAGCATTGTAAGGAACTGCAGAAATTAACATATAGGCCTCTGTATATCACTTAGTACTACACTGGAGAAGAATAATTTTATCAGAGATGTGGGATCCACAGGTTCTCAAACTAGAACTAAGTATAATAAGGGTTGATAGGGACGCTGGGTAGCTGTGCTTATATTAGACCCTGTTTTAACAGCAGTTGTTCTCATGGCTTAAAATTACTTTTCCATTAAACACCATGGAAGCCAGTTCAGGGTTAGGAAAGGTTCATCAGTAGAGAAACGCAGTAGATGTATGATAGCACTAATTTAAGGGCTGCTCATCAACTTTTCTTTGCATGAAACCAAAGCATTGTTGCACATAAGTTTATAGTTACCCCTTGACTGTAAATGCCTTAACCTCAGACTATCATACCAAAACATGTCCTTATTTGCTAAACATCATCAGGTTGAGAAATCCTTTTCACCATAAGTCATAGTCTAATGGCCTCCACTCTCAGTCTCTAATGGCCTCCATATATAGGCCAATAAAACTTGGCCTGTCTGCAGGTTATTGTTCCGTGTGTGGGGCACTCTGATGAGCTTCCCCAATCAAAAGCTGTCGTCGGCCAAAAAAAAGTCAGCCAGAGGTCAATCAGGCAGGGTAAAAAATCCTATTGAATCTGTTCGTTGATGCAGTGCCTCCATTCTGATCCGATCATTGAGCCCTAGGGCCCACGATCGGATCAGTCCAATATTGCCCACCTCTATGTGGGCATATAAGGGAGAAATCTGCTTGTTTGGTGATATCACCAAACAAGCAGAGCTCCCTGTGAATGGTCACCTTAAGATCTATTTCCCTCTGGTCATGGCAGCAAAAATATTGGGCAAACGGACCAGTAGAGTCTGTATGATTAGTTAAATTAAAAGTAGGCCAGTCCAAGTATTATGGGGTGAGTTTTTCTAGGATAGCGGCCCACAACCCTTTTTTCCTGTTAGCCACATTCAGATTGCCAGTCCAGGTTGATTGGAAGCATCTATGTGGACTGGAATCCTAAAGGAGACTCTGTTTGGCAGTACACTTGTTTTTTATGCAACTAAAACTTGCCTCCAAGTCAAGAATTCAAAAATATGCCCCTGCTTTAAGGCCAGTGAGAGCAACTGGAGCAACTGGGGTTACATGGAAAGAGGTGTATAACCAGTTCTCTCAGTACGGATAACTGCAAAGACCATAGATGTGTCCGCATGTGGATAGTGCAGTTTAAGCTAGAAGCCTGAACACTGCTACAAATCTGAGGCACTAAAGGATTTTCTTCCAAAAGGTGTGCTAGTGCCCCAGACTCGATGTTGGGTGTTAGAATGTGGGTCAAAATGCACCTAATCTCCCCCATTACTGCTATGAGAACCCTGTCAAACCCAATTACCCTGGTGCAGACAATTTAGCATTCCCGTGGGTAATCACTAGCCTTCAGTTGTATCTTTCGGATCTTACGCATCTCATTTCCATTCTCTGATTATTAGGAATGATTGTGGATCAATTGAGTAATGCACAGCAACCAATTTCCAATCAACTTTGATGGAAGCAGATATCTGATTGGTGCAATGTTGAATGCACAGTCAAGATTTATCACTAAACATGCTTAGGCCCATAGCAACTGATAGTAACCAAAAGTACCATAGTAACCAATTAGCTTGCTGTTGGAAAATATCTGATTGTTGTTAATTAATAAACACCACTAATTGGCAATAGCTACATGATTTTACAGGAATACCAGGTTCTATTCTCTTGGGGTGTCTCTATCCAGATACTCAAATTTAAGATAAGCCCAAGAAAGAGGTTGAGAGGATGGAATCAAACTCATGACCACACAACTACAAAGTGACGGTGCTAAACAACAAGCCACCATTCCACCCAATGTTTGTACCCTTATTTGGAGATTCCCAGTCTAGAAGTTCAGAGAATGTTAAGGAATCATTTTGTATTATTGGGTTATTGTATTTCATTATACATCATTTACTTTGTATATCAGTTCAATTCTCTCCTATTCCTGATTATCCTACCTCTCTCTCTCTCTATATATATATATCATCCAATAGTTCTGTTTATTTCTATATTTCTATAGTTCTATTTCTTTCCATCATCTTACTTTATTTACCCATCCATCTCACTCTTTCTTCATCTCTATTTATCTCTCCCTTTGTTTATATGGAACCCAGGGTCAGAGCTTTCCGTTGATACAATGCTAATAGTTTTGTGCCAGTCCTGTGTTATGGGCTTTTTTATACACATCTCCGTGTGTGTCCAGCCCCCTGCCCCCAATTCTGAGACATATACCAAACTCTCTCCCCTCCAAATAAACACAGGGGCTGTGTGCCTGCCCAGAGAGAGGTGCAGATGTGCTCTAAATAAACTGTGTATGGACAGAAATACATATATATTTATAGGGATTGCTGCCCCCCTGCTTAAATTCACATTTCCTGTTTGTAGTGACCCCTTGCCTCAAAGCTGGGCTGGGAAATTAGCCAAATCCATACAAGTTCCCACAGCCCTTGAATTTAACCCCTTGCTACCATTTTAATCTACATTAAAGAGAAACAGACTAGAAGGATAACTTTAAATTGGCATACATCTTTAACTTTTAGTATATTATAGAATGATGAACTTTTCAACTTTTCAAAAGGCCCCAGTTGTTTTCTTTTCTTTTTTTTTTAATAGTTTGTGAAGGATTTGCCTTCTTCTGTTTCCAGCTTTCAAATGGGGGTCACTGACGCCATCTAAAAAGGAAATGCTTTGTAAGTCTACACTTTTATTGTTATTGCTATTTTTTTTAATTATTCATTACTCTACCAGATCACGGGAATTGCAAACTGCTGAATAAAAAGCTAAATAACTCAAAAAACCACAATAAAAAAAAACAATTGCAAATGGTCTCGGAATATCACTTTCTACAGCATACAAAAAGTTAATTTAAACTTAAAGGGGTTATTCACCTTCCATACACTTTTTTCAGTTCAGTTGTTTTCAAATAAAGACTTTTTTCAATTACTTTCCATTATTTATTTTTTACTGTTTTTCCTAAATATAAATTACAATTTTGCAACATTTAGTTGGTACATTTCTCAGCAGTAGCTCTGGAGTAGTAACAACTATTGTATCAATTACATCTGCCTGTAATGAAACCCAGAGATTCTGCTCAGCGGGGACAAAGATAAGAAATGTATCCATTAAATGTATCAGTTTAGAAGTTTTGTGGGGTTGGCGACCCCCCCCCCCTCTGAGACTTCTCGCCGCGACAAATCTCCACGAATAGCTAACTAGCGCTGCTCACCCGCTCTGCGTAAAGTCGCCTGCACTTGTTCACACGCAGCGGCGCGATTTTAAAAGTTGCTCATAGTTGCCTCGCCAGGCAATTTTGAGCGACTTTTAAAATCGCGCCGCTGCGTGTGAACAAGCGCAGGCAACTTTACGCAAAGCGGGTGAGCAGCGCTAGTTAGCTATTCGGGGAGATTCGGGGGAGATTCGTTGCGGCGAGAAGTCGCCAGGCGACAGATCTCCCCCGAATCTCCCCGTCTGGCCTTGCCCTTAGAGGTTGTAAAATGACACTTTACACTTCAATATTACAAAAAATAGTCACAAATAGATTTGTTAGGCTTTGTTGGGCTTATCTTAACTTTGGGTGCCTGGATAAGACACTCCGAGAGAATAGAACCTGAGATTCCTGTAAAATCATGTAGCTATTGTCAATTAGTGGTGCTCATTAATTAATACCAATCTGATATTTGGTTCAGTATTCTGCCAACAGCAAGCTAATTGGTTACTATAGTACTTTGGTTACTATTAGTTGCTATGGGTCTAAGCATGTTTAGTGATGAATCTTGTCTGTGCATTCAAGATTCCACCAATCAGATATCTGCTTTCATCATAGTTGATTGGAAATTGGTTGCTGTGCGTTACTCAATTAATCCACAATCATTCCTAGCAAGTTAGAATTTACTAAAGTTTAAGGGAAAAAACGGCTACCACGACCAGTCTCCAAGTGGTCACGGACTCCCCAGAGCACAAGCCCCCAGTCCACAAGGGCACATGGACAAACTTTCAAAAAGATTAAGCTCCAAAGAGTCCCATTAGAAATGTTTAAAAAATTTCAATATTTATTCATCATACAAATCAGTAAAAAAGTTCAAATACAGACCCCTTGATCCTTCGCCTTACGCGTTTCGTACCCCCTGGTACTTAATCATAGTACTAGGTACTATGATTAAGTACCAGGGGGTACGAAACGCGTAAGGCGAAGGATCAAGGGGTCTGTATTTGAACTTTTTTACTGATTTGTATGATGAATAAATATTGAAATTTTTTAAACATTTCTAATGGGACTCTTTGGAGCTTAATCTTTTTGAAAGAATTTACTAAAGGGCAAAGTGGCCTTTGCTAGCGAAAATTTGCCATAAATACAATTGCCAATTTACTAAAAGGTGTAAAGGACAATTCGAGCTCAGCGCTGATGAAGTTTCGAGCCCTTTCGCCAGAGGAATGATCATTACTCCCCTTAGTTCATCAAAATTTTGATGAACTAAGTGTTTGTGCTGCGAATTAACGTCTGACTAAGTTGCACGAAGAGTGGCGGAGCCTTCAGAGGTAAAAATTCGCCCTTTAGTAAGTTACCCACTAGAATTGCTAGCATGAACACACTATTGTATTACAGCAAATAACAACAGTTTAGCCGAAACAGTTAAAATGTGACTCTCCTCTTAATAATTCCAAAAGCAGAGGCCAAAACCACAACATTTCATGGCAGCGCTGCTGTAAATTCCAATTCTGCTATATCATGAAAATATTTTCAGTCTCAGCTGTACAACAATCTGTTGTATGTGTCCCTGGGGTCCCTCTCCATGTCAATAATACCACTAACTGAGCAGGATTGCATTACTTACATTACAGGCAGATGCCCTCTCCAGGAGGTAGCCCACCTCTCTTCCATCCCAGAAGGGGACCATGTTTGCTGGTTGGCTACAGCTGCCTCTTTACCAGAAACAAATGAAGCACCCAGAATGCACCATACAGCTCCTCAAGCCTTCTCCATTAATCCTGTCACTTTGATATGTGATGGATTGTGAGCAAGGTATTCTGGGTAACAACTCGCTCACTCGATGTCTGTAGAAAATATACACACCTCCCAACTGTCTGGGTTTTAGAAGTACAGTCCCTCTTTTGACAGCTCAACCTGCAGTCCCTCGTTTGTACTGGAAAGTCCAGTTTTTCTCTGCACTGAACAGCCAGAAAAAGAAACAAAGTTTCTAACTTAATTGGCTTTAGGCAGAGAGCCCAGAACAGCCACAGCAGAAGATAAGATACTTTTGTAACAATTTCTAGATAAGCAAATAAGTCATTGTAACAGGATAAGATAACAGGTCCCTTGGGAAAAGTTAGACTCACAGCTTTAGGACTGGACCACATGGGAAGATTCAGGGAGATTAGACGCCTGGCGACTAATCACCGCTTCTTTGGGGCGACTAATCTCCCTGAATGGCTTGCCCGCTAAACTGTAAGTCCGCTAAACTGTAAGTCTGCTAAACTGTAAGACGCCTGCGGCTATTTCACACGAGGGCCTGCATTTTTCTAAGTCACTCGAAATTGCCTCACAAGGCAATTTTCAGCGACTTAGCGGCGCGTGTGAAATAGGTTCAGGCAACTGACAGTTTAGCGGGCGCGAGACATGGGCAAGCAATTCAGGGAGATTAGTCGCCCCAAAAATAAATAGAAATATTAGTAATACAAAGTACTAATAACCATAACGTGAAGCCTTACAGAACATTTGTTTTTTTAGATGGGGTCACTGACCCCCATTTGAAAGCTGGAAAAAGTCAAAAGCAGCTGTCCAGTTGGCAGTTTCAGCAATGTGGTCGCTGGGGTCTAAATGACCCTAGCAACCATACATTAATTTGAATAATAGACTGGAATATGAATAGGAGAGGCTCTGAATAGAAAGTACATATAACAATACATCTGTAGCCTCACAGAGCATTTCTTTTTAGAAGAACCCCTATTTGAAAGCTGAAAAACTATTAAAAAAAAATAGGTAAAGAAAACCAATTTAAAAGTTGCTTAGAATTGGTAATACTTTAACACAGTAAAAGTTACCTTAAAAGTGAACCACCCCTTTAAGTCTACTAGAAAATCATGTAAACATTAAATACAAACCAATAGGCTGGTTTTGCTTCCAAGAAGGATTAATTATATCTTAGTTTGGATTAAGTACAAGCTACTGTTTTATATTACAGAGACAAAAGAAATACTTTTTAAAAACTTGGATAAAAGGGAGTCTATCATAGATGGCCTTTCTGTAATTTGGAGGTTTCTGGATAATGGGTTTCCAGTTAATGGATCCTATACCTGTACTTACAATGAATAGCATCAACATATTGTCACCTCTTTCTGGGATTCATTACAGAATATTATTTTCCTTCTAGTTGATGACCACCTATTTTTCCTGATTTCTTTATATCTAGGTATAGCCTCATTTATTTAATATATGTCTTCTGGTAAGTAATGGCTCTGGCAATACTCCAGGTTGTTTATTATTATAATACACTAAAAGGGCCTGCTATCCAGAATGCTCAGGACCTGGGGTTTTCTAGATAATGGATTCCATAATTTGCATCTTCATACCTTAATTCTACTAGAAAATCATGTAAACATTAAATAAACCCAATAGGCTGGTTTTGCTTCCAATAAGGATTAATGATATCTTAGTTGGGATCAAGTACAAGCTACTGTTTTATTATTACAGAGAAAAAAAATATGGATTATTTGTGTAAAATGGAATCTATGGTAGACGGTCTGTACGGTAATTTTCTGTATATGGAATGAAATTCCTGGATATTACAGGTATGGATCCCATAACTGTAATGTGAAAGATTTTATTTCCTCCGGCAGCATTCAGTTGTTTAACAGATTGGGCATATATCATGTCCATGAGGCGTTATGTCTTGTATAGAAGGTTATGGACATATAACAAGGATGCTCTTGCAGAATCAAAAAATCTGCTTTACCCCGACAACCTACCTCTGTACGGCAGATCCCACTGTTTCTTTTTTGTGTCTAAGTATTGCATCCACAGAAATTATTTGTTTCCCAAGTCATTGATTCTCATAACTGTACAGTTCAACACTTTTGAAATAAAAAATAACAAAGTGGTATAAAGGTGATACCTAACTAAAATAATCATAGCAAGCGTTCAGCCAATAAAGGTATCACCTTTATACCTCTTTGTTATTTTTTATTTTAAAAGGGTTGCCCTATAACATTTTTACTGGCTAACGCAGTACAGTAACTTTACCAGTCATCACTGTATACAAATACTATTGGGCAGTGACCTGGAAAATCAGTTATCATGCAGCAGCCCTAGTGAACCCAGGACTCCCTAATCTGATGCTGTATATAGTAACCAAATACAAAAAAGAATAATAATAATTTGCATTCGTGTTGTGTTACACCTTGGTGGACCTTCATATTAAAAGCAAACAGTCTTATTGAGCCAGACAGGTATGTTCCCAGGACTTATAAGCAGCTCACTTGTATAATTCTATGGTCCAATCCACTACAACCTTTTATTATTACATTCAACATAGAATATATATATATATATATATATATATATATATATATAATTCTCTTATTTAATTATTTATTTATTTGAATGCATTCAAAGAAAATAACTCTTCCAAGCATTTAACAGCCTCTCAATAAAAAGTGAATACAGGGGGCCTATTGTCAAGAATATTTGAATCCTGGGGGTTTTCAGATAAGGGACGTTCTATAATTTGGATCTCCATAGCATAAGTTTACTAAAGAATCATTGAAACATTAAATAAACCCAATAGGACTAGTTTGCCTCCAGTACTCTTAGGGGCAGATTTAATTTTGGTTGAATTCGAGGGTGGTCATATTTGAAAACTTCAAATTCGAATATCGAATTTGAAGGTTTCTACCGCAATTCGTTTGATCGAATAAAAAAAAAATTCGATCTAAAAAAGTTTAAAAAACCCTATGGGAGCTTCCCATAGGATTTAATAGCAATTCAGTAGGTTTAATCTGACGAACTAGGCAGTTGAATAAAAATTTAAAGGGCAAGTAATTCAACTGCCGAATATTCAAATAGAATTTTATTCGAATTATTCAAATCATTCGATTCGATCAAATTTTCAAAATTCGATGGTCTAAGTGACCTTCAAAAATATTCGAAAATTCGATCGAATTTCGAATCATTCATGTTGATAAATCTGCCACTTAGTTAGGAACAAGTACAAGCAGCTGTTTTATTATTTGTATTATTTGATTAAAATGGAGTCTATGGATGATGGCCTTCCAGTACTTCTGAGCTTTCTGGATAATGGGTTTCAGGATAACGGATCCCATGCCTGTTCTGTATGTTGTTGGTTTAGCAGTACCAAGGGGCAAATTTACTAAATTCACATGAAGAATTCGAAGTTCAAATGAATTTTTTAAAAATTTGAATTTGAATCTTCGAATATGCAAATTAGGCAACTTCGACCATAGAATTCGAATTATTCGAATATTCGAATAAAATTCTATTCAAAAATTCGATTATTCGATGGTCGAATACCTTCCCAATTCGATCCCCTAGTTCGCCAGATTAAACCTACCAAAATGGGGATCATTCCCTAAGATCGAATAAGAAAAAAATCGATCGTTTGAAAATCGTTCGAAAATTCGATTCGAATTCGATCGAATTTTCCCTATTCGATCATTCGATCGATGGAATTGCGCTAAAATTTTTTTTCGAAATTTGAACTAAATTTTTTTTAATTCCCCACTATTCCCCCACTATTCCCTGGTTGAATTTCGAATTTTTTTGCCATTCGAAATTTCACCCTTAGTAAATCTGCCCCCAAGTAAAGATCGATTATCAGTTTAGCGGTAAATCAGTGCATGAAGTAAAATAATAATTAGTAGTCGTGTACCCAAGGGGGCATAAAGAGAAAGATGCCATGTTGTTATTGGATATGGTTCCTGTGTTTTTGTAAAATTGCAGAGTGTGGCTCTTACACATTAATCACTCGTGCAAAGACAAATTCTTACTTTTGCACCAGAGCTGATGACACAAACATGTATCGGACTCCCCAGACAAGGTCACTACCAATCCTATGGTTCCAGGTCAGTGGCACAAGAGTCTCGGATAACTGACAGATTTGTTGAGCTAATTAAATGTGAGCACATAGCAGAGCCACTAATAACTCTTCCCAAAGCTGTCTCTGCTGCTCCTAAATGTGCTGCTATTGATTTGCAGTCACCCTGATTTAAGGCCCGGGAATGAATTCCTCAGTGCAAGTGCTTCATATGTCTCAGTTACACACCACTGGGGAAAAAGATATGCACATGGTGTCTAGAAGCTTCACTTAGTCCCCGTCACATGGGTGGATTTTATGGAATTTGAAAGCTGCACAAGAGTTGCCCATAATGTTGTGTATGGCCCTTTGATTGTTGTAAATGAAGACAGGAGCATTTTCCTGATGGAAACAGATTGTTGCTGGCAAGACTCTGATCTCCCTATATGGATTGTCAGCCATAGGCCAAGGCTGCAGATAGAGCTGACTGAGTAATTGGCTGCACAATCAAGGTCTAACTCGTAAATTATCACATTTCTGAACTCCCAAGGCGACCAGCGTGACTGCTCAGGCACAATATGGAGGGGACGTGCATATTGGACATTATTCTATGGTTTAACACTTGAAAAGAGTTATATTATGGTAAAATGCATTTTCTTTTTGTTATTATTAATCCAAGTAGGATATTGGTGATCCTCTATGGTATCATTCTCCCTACAGCTAAAACTGATTGCTCCTGTGAGTTGAACAGTAATATCCTGGGGTCTGTTGTGCCAACCTGGACTGAACTGCACAAATCAACTTAAAGCAACAGTAACAAAAAATGAAAGTTTTTATAATGAATGCCAATATAAAGTAGTGTTTCCCTGCACTGGTAAAGCTGGGGTGTTTGCTTCAGAAACACTGCTATAGTTCATATAACCAAGCTACTGTGTAGATATTCAAGCACAGGATAAACAGTAGATAACAGATAAGCTCTGAAGAATCCCATTGTTTACTAAAGAGCTTTTCTGCTGTGTATACTGTGCTATTATTTATTCTTTATTTATTTATTATTTATTTATTTATATGCATTGAAGAATAAATAACATGATTATTCACAAGAATTTGGAGTGCGAGTCCTTTTACTGATATATATATATATGCTAAAACAAAAAAATGTTTTGTTTTAGTATATATATATATATATATATATATATATATATATATATATATATATATATATATTCTCTTAATTAATTAATTAATCCTCTTGATTAATTATTTCTTTATTACTGCACACACAATTATTAGCAGTCAGGGAATGTGCCCCTTTTATTTATGCTACCATAAAATCAACGTTTCGGGGGGTAATACCTCCCTTCATCAGGATTCATCAAGTATTACCCACCTCTACATTTGTACGGTTGCTAGGGGACCCGGCTGGGTCGACGGTGAACCAGCACCACTACTGCAGGTCAGTGGAAGGAAGGTGTGCGGTGGAGAAATTACGTTTGCCCCCATGGCTACACAGCAGCTTGTTTATTTAAACTATAGTAGAGTTTCTGAAGCAAACATGTCAGTTTTACCAGTGCAGGGCAACAGCACAGGGTCTCAAGTAAGATGCCTGTTCATACTTTTATGGAAATAAATGTTTTTTAATTTTTTTTACCCATGGCTATTAAACTCCCATTTAATTTCCCATTGAACTTTGTACATTCAGGCTGAAACGGAGCACAGACAAACAGGTAGCAGTCACTCGGGTAACTACAAACCGCCTACATGTAAGTTTTTTGCAAATAAAGGAAAATATTACCCCCAAAATGAATGCTAAAGCAACAGATAGTTTATTTAAGTAAATTTTGCCCTTTTACATCTCTTGCCTTGAACCACCATTTGGTGATGGTCTGTGTGCTGCCTCAGAGATCACCTGACCAGAAATATTTCAACTCTAACTGTAACAGGAAGAAGTGTTGAAGCAAAAGACACAACTCTGTCTGTTAATTGGCTCATGTGACCTAACTTTATAGTTTGTTTGGTATGTTTGTGTGCACCGTTGAATCATATGATCCCAGGGGGTGGCCCTTATTTTTTAAAATGGCAATTCTCTATTTAGGATTACCCAATGACACATAATGCTAAAAAGTATATTATTATGAAAATGGTTTATTTACATGAAGCAGGGGTTTACACATGAGCTGTTACGCAGTATATTTTTTATAGAGACCTACATTGTTCAGGGGTACAGTTTTCCCTTTAAGTGAACTTCAATTGCACATGATTTAAAGTAGTGATCCCCAACCAGTGGCTCAGGTGCATCATGTTGCTCACCAGCCCCTTGGATGTTGCTCCCAGTGGCCTCAAAGCAGGGGCTTTTATTT
Organism: Xenopus borealis; assembly: GCA_024363595.1. Lineage (NCBI taxonomy): Eukaryota > Metazoa > Chordata > Amphibia > Anura > Pipidae > Xenopus > Xenopus borealis. The sequence continues at coordinate 124,834,502 of CM044437.1, forward strand.
GAATTCCTGATTTGGAGACAAGTTTTGGTTGCATAAAAACCAAGTGTACTGCCAAACAGAGCCTCCTGTAGGCTGTTGGTCCACATAGGGGCTACCAATAGTCAATCACAAGCCGTATTTGGCATCAGGAACATTTTTCATGTCCCCAACTCTCCAACTTTTTTTACATTTTGATTGTGGCTCACAGGTAAAAATGTGTAGGGACACACAAAAGGAGACCTGAATGTACTGCCTGTACTGCAAAGTCAATGTGGACAGTGATGATGGATTTGTGGTGAAATTCTGCATTTTGACATCTGCAAATATAATTGTGATACTGTGGCAAAAATGGAACCATAAGAAAAAACGCCCATTGACTTTAAAGGCAGGACTACATGGATGATTGACCTCTGTTTTCCTCGGATGCAACGGTCGGTGTGAAAGCGGATGTGACAGGATCAAGGTAAGTAATAGAAAAGTTGGATGGTGTCCAAGAGAGCAATTTCAGGGCTAGTTGTCTTTCACTTATAAAGGGGTTGATGCGACACGACTGAAAATGCTGCAAGCTCGCGTCGCGTCACATCAACCATGTGAAAACGGAGGTCAGTCGTCCATGTAGTACTGCCCTAATGCATTTGTAGTGAGAAAAAGTCTATAGGTTCCTTTTACTTCCTGAGTGGCCTGTCCAACCCCACTTCTTTTTCCTTAAAGTAAAACTATACCCCCCGAACAAAGTAGGTCTCTATAAAATGACATTGCATAAAACAACTCATATGTAAAATCTTGCTTCATTTAAATAAACCATTTTCATTATAATATACTTTTTTAGTAGCATGTGCCATTGGGTAATCAGAAATAGAAAATAGCCATTTAAAAAAATAAGGACAGGCTCCTGGGATCGTAGGATTCAATGGTACTAACAAACATACCAAACAAACTGTTCTGTCTTTTGCTTCCACACTTCTTCCTGTTACAGTTAGAGTTGAAATATTTCTGGTCAGGTGATCTCTGAGGCAGCACACAGACCATCACAATATGATGGATCAAGGCAAGAGATGTAAAAGGGCAATATTTTACAGCTGAATAAATGCTCCATTTGCGTTCTTTGGAATCTACATAGACCAAGAAGAAGGGGATGACCTCGAAAAACATGTAGAATATCAGTGGAAGAAGAAATTATAAAGATGGGAAAAACATGGAATGAGATCCAGAGAATAGCAACAAATAGATTGGAATGGAGAGTCTTCACGGATGCCCTATAAACCACTGGGAGTCGAAGAAACAGATGATGATGAGCAGGGGCGATTCAGATCATACTGCGGCCTTCACTATGCCGCCCCCTCTTCCCCACGGTGCTCACTTTTTCAGAGCAAGTGTGCGCTCTGCACTAGAAGAGCCGAATTTCCGTGTTGAAAACCGGAAATTCAGTTCTTAGTTACCAGGAGCGGCTTTTTTGCCGCCCCTGGTAACCAGGGGGGCGCCTCATTGGTGGAGCGCCCCTGATGATGAGTGAGAAAAAGTGACATGCACGGTAAAAAAAATGTTGATGTCCATTGGCCACCAATGTTTTATTTTAATAGTCTATATGCCCCTGCCACCAATTTTTTTTTAAAAAAAATTTTTGGGGCCCCACATTTTTTTAACTTAAAAGGGAGTCCAGACCATCAGTATGTGTGGGGGGTTACTTTTTAGCGTTGATGTCTGTATGGTCTTTTGACTTTGATGTGGAGTGGGTGGGATCAGGGGTGAGGCTTGTTGTACGGGGCCCGTGATTTCTAATGGCGGCCCTGTGTACGGGGCTCCATATCACCAGGCTGACTGCACTTTGTGGTAAGTATATTACTCAACTCATGTATAAAGGCCATTGTATGCCATGTGATGCAGGGGTGTAACTATAGAGGAAGCAGACCCTGCGGCTGCAAGGGGGCCCAAGAGGTATAGGGGGCCCCATGATGCCCTAATTAATAAACAATTTCAACATATACTAGTAAAATGGATAACCTCTGGATATATTGGGGACCCTAAAATTTATTTGCTGTGGGGCCCAGTAACATCTAGTTATGCCACTCATGTGATGGGAATCACATTATTATTATTATTATTATTATTATTATTATTAATTAATAATAAGCCTTAAAATGAAATGATGATGTTCAGAGGTCTCATAATTTTTTAACCTTATATATAAAACATCTGTGGTTTCCATCCCACCAGCAGGAAAACACATGCGGTGTGACTACTTTCCAAAGTACCCAGAATTTTCCTTACGAGGGAGCTTCGGGCGACTTTTAGGCAGAGGAAAGGTAACAAAGGACATTTTGTTGCCTGTGGTAGGCAAGATTTATCAAAGCCACAGAACGTCCCATGTGCCATTGCCCTAAATGTTCTCCTCCAAGCCTGAGGGAATGGTTTCCTGGCAGTGCATGTGAATGGATGCTAATGAAATTCATTATTCGCTAAACGAAGCCTAATAAATGCAGTAAACAAGATTTTCCATGCCCTGAGGGTGGATACAGGTCTTCTAGCGATAGTGTCACTTTGTCCAGTGAATCACATTAGGGGTATTAGTGGTGGGTGGCCATGTAATGGGTCTGATGGAGTAATGTGCCCTGACTTTACCAAATTGTACAGATGGCATGACAATGTACAAGATAAGCTCAATTTACTGACAAAATAACTTTGCAAAAAAGAATGTTGTGTAATGTATTCTAACTATATAAATGTGATGGATCCATTATGTAGCCATTATGACAATTCACTCAAATATCATTATATTCTGTAACAATCCAATGTCAGGGATGCCCAGTCTGTGAGCCCGTGTTATTGATGAACTATAACTCCCACAATCCCAACAGGCATTCAAGCTAATGATGTTTTATGATATAGCCAGATAGGGGCCGAGGAGCTTACAGCAGGAAAGCAGATATAAAGTCAGTAAGGGGGAGGTGTTCGGTACATCTGCTGAGTGCTACTGAAATGCTTCCTTTAGGAAATGGCTTCTAAGAAGGGTGATGAAAAGACTGACTGTTTGAAACTGCCGGATATTGGGGGGTAGGGAATTTCAGTGCTGGAGAGTAAGAACAAAGTTATGTGTGAGCCAACTCTTGGGGTGAATACAATGAACATTGGATGACTCTGAACTGACCAGAGAGGACGTACACAGTCCCTTCCCAGAGGCTATTATCCCACTGTTACTATAGGCAACAGTGCTTAAAATTGCTTAAATTTTCATCATCGGGACTGAGCAATGGGAATTGGCACACAGGAAATTAAAATTTCTGAACCAATGAGGGTGTGGTTGGGCAGCATGCCGCCCCCTAAAATCCTGCCGCCCTAGGCCCGGGCCTACACGGCCTCTCCTCAAATCTGGGCCTGACTATAGGCACAATCTCCCCTACTATACCTGCTATCCCACAGCCACAGTTCCTTCCCAGAGACTATTATCCCACTGTTACTATAGGTACCATCTCTCCCTATTATACCTGCTATTCCACAGCCACAGTTCCTTCCCAGAGACTATTATCCCACTCTTACTATAGGCACAATCTCCCCTACTATACCTGCTATCCCACAGCCACAGTTCCTTCCCATAGACTATTATCCCACTGTTACTATAGGTACCATCTCTCCCTACTATGCCTGCTATCCCAAAGCCACAGTTCCTTCCCAGAGACTATTATCCCACTGTTACTATAGGCACCATCTCTCTCTACTATACCTGTTATCCCACAGTCACAGTCCCTTCCCAGATGCTATTATCCCACTGTTACTATAGGCACCATCTCTCCCTACTATACCTGCTATCCCACAGCCACAGTTCCTTCCCAGAGACTATTATCCCACTGTTACTATAGGCACCATCTCTCCCTACTATACCTGCTATCCCACAGCCACATTTCCTTCCCAGAGACTATTATCCCACTGTTACTATAGGCACCATCTCTCACTACTATACCTGCTATCCCACAGCCACAGTTCCTTCCCAGAGACTATTATCCCACTGTTACTATAGGCACAATCTCCCCTACTATACCTGCTATCCCACAGCCTCAGTCCCATCTCAGTGTTACTATAGGCACCCTCTTTCTCATCCTGATCACTACTAGGCTTAACAATGGCATTGTTATGAACTCAGAATACCTGATATGTGGGATGAAAGAAATATTAATAAGACAGAGATACTTATTCCAAGCACATGCACGTACAGACATGATTTTGTGATGTAAGCATGATGTATTGAATAGCAAGATGAAACAATGACCTATTTACTATAACAAAGAAGTCTGTATCTTCCTTCCTGAGTAACCAACAGGGATACACAGTTCTAAACAAACTTATTATTAAATGCCAAAGCTCTAAATAGTTTACAGAAGAGACAGGCTGTGTCTCCCAAGTTATTTCTGAATTACAACCATCCTCTATCAGACTTAGTCTTGGCATTTTTTTTATCAACTTATAATACACAAGAGCCATGAATATCCTTTAAATTATATCCTTATAAATGGTGCTTAGTGATGTCATAGGTTATAATCGGACCTTAGTGATGTAATTTCTGTCACATGACTCACTGAAACTTGTGTATTATAACAAAAAAGTATCCCCTGTCACACAATATGAGGATATTAGAAGTCACCTCAGAGTTCCATGACCTTCGGCCTCATGTTTTTTTTATGGGCCCCCCTTTAGCCCCGGGCCTGGTGCATTAGTACCCCCTTGTGCCCCCCTGATGGCGGTCCTTACTGCACATGCTCTGTGCTGCTGTCACTTACTGAGCTTAGGGACTCACTCACAATATACAGTACACATAGAATAGAAATGTCACAATATAAGGCTGATTAGTCATTAATACAGATAATTACTACATGGCAGCACAGAAACCAGTGCAATTAGCATCAGAATTTAATAATCAGCCCTGTAGAATCCGCTTATATTAAAGACAAACCTCATTTTCTGCTGGATAAATAGTGACGATCCCTAAGCTTAGCTTCTCAATAGCTGCTCAGAGCCCACTGAGCATGTGAGTGTCACAGACACTTTCCAAGATGGTGAAGCCCTGTGACAAGTTTGAAGTCCTGGATCATTGCTGCTATTGACAAGCTGTAACTTTAGGCTAGTTTACATAGTGGGCGCCCCTAAAACCACTGCCAATGTAGTTGCGGTTGAGAGGCATGCCTACAATTCTGCTGCCCTAGGCCCGGGCCTTGGTGGCCTTTCCACAAATCTGGGCCTGGGCTGTTACAATAGATTACGAACCCAAAACTACTAGGAAGTAATGGAGCCGAGCCTCACATACTGTAGTCAGGGAGAGATTTCTCTTTCTAACTTAGCCATTAGCATCCTCTGCTACAGAACAGACCATTAAATAAATGTTTTCTTTGGTGCAGAAGTGAGGAAATTGTGATTTACTGCAGATGCATGTGTTCCCATCAATTCACAATGTTTTGTTTCTCTTCAGCAATATTAGGTGTAATTCATGTAACAGTGGGCGCAAGTAAACAGAGAGCAGGTGAGAGGGGAGCAATGGAAACACAGAAACCCAGGTGTCAATCCCTGATCAAATATCTGCCTCAGAATGTATCACTTGTGTGACGGACAGGCTTGTATAAACAATGGCCCTGACTCACATACCAGCGATAACGGAAATCTAGGAGTATAATAAGTGCAGCAGGACACACTACTTCAACTGTCCCACAGATACTGAACTGTAGAGAGGGAATAACTGGTAAGGCAGGCTGGGGTAACAACTAAGATTCTGTTTTTTATTTTATTTGTAAGTGTTGGGAATTATGGTGGGATGAGCCCGAAATTTAAAGCTTTAAAAATGAAAGCATATTTAGAATACTATGTGATTCCAGTACAATCCACACACTGTACAGCCCGATTAAAGGCAAGGCCAGACGGGGAGATTCGGGGGAGATCTGCCGCCTGGCGACTTCTCGCCGCGACGAATCTCACCCGAATCTCCCCGAATAGCTAGTCAGCGCTGCACACTCACTAAGCGTAAAGTCGCCTGTGCTTGTTCACACGCAGTGGCGCGATTTTCAAAGTCGCTCAAAATTCGGGGGAAATTAGTTGCGGCGAGAAGTCGCCATGCGACAGATCTCCCCCGAATCTTCCCATCTGGCCTTGCCCTAAGACTGCTGTACAGTACTAAACATAGCTGCCTTTAGCTAAGACCAAACAGGACCAACAATTCTGACATCTGCACTCTAGCGCCTGTACTTTACTAGGGATCGTAGTCTCTGGGAAGAGTTTGTAGCTGTGGATTAGCAGGTATAGTAGGGAGAGATGATGCCTATAGTAACAGTGGGATAATAGTCTCTGGGAAGGGAGTGTGACTGTGGGATAGCAGGTATAGTAAGGAGAGATGATGCCTATAGTAGCAGTGGGATATAGTCTCTGGGAAGGGAGTGTGACTGTGGGATAGCAGGTATAGTATGGGGAGATGATGCCTATAGTAACAGTGGGATATAGTCTCTGGGAAGGGATGTAGCTGTGGGACAGCAGGTATGGTAGGGTGATACAATGGTTTGCTAGGCAAGCAATAGCAGTAAGTTAAATCCATACAGCAGTGGGGTATTTCTTTTAGAAATGTTGTGCCTGTGACTATGGCTTTGTTGGGGTGGTGGTGGAATAGTGCTACAGTGCTGTAAGGACATGTGGACCCCTGTTTGAAATTGTAATCTACCAGCAGTATTATATCTGTCATACTGTAACTTTATCTGCACTTTAACATCGCTTTACAGACCCTGGATATCTTCACAGCCCATTAAATTGGTTTATGCAGTAACCAGAGCCTTATCCAAATATTGTCCCATGTGGCTAAAGTGATGTGTTCACACAAAGGGTGGGAGCAGCGTGTATGTGTTTAGCAACAACAGTAGTAGGAGTACGCTTAGTATTTGTTATTTGCACAGTTATTTACCAACACATCCAGTAATGAGCTGGACATGGGGAAACAAAGACAAAACCTCAGTACAGTGCCAGTGAATAACAGCTGCAGACACATAACATCATAAGGGAACTACACAGCAGTGACAGCCTTCAATTCTCTTTCTGAGAGCAGCACTCTCTATATCTTACACCTTGTTTGTAGCTTGTTTCCCATAGGAATTTATCATAGTTAAATGCCCTTCTCCCTCTGTGAGAGAAGCTACTGATGGTATACACTGCCCAGCAGAGAGAGAGTTTCCAAGGTAAAATTAGGTTCCTTATTTATCAGTTTTTATGTTTAAAGTTATTAAACATAAATCATTTTTTTAGTTAAAAAGCTACAATTCAGAGGGGCAAATTCACTAAAGTGCGAAAATTAGCTAGCAACGCCTTTGCTACAATTGGACACACTTCGCCAGGTGAATTTTCGCCAGTTCGCAAATAATTCACTAAAATACAAATTTGTGCTCAGGGAGGCAAAAGGTAGCGAAGTTGCGCTACCGTTAGTTCATCAGGCATTTGGGCATTAAAGGGGTTGTTCACCATTGAGTTAACTTTTAGTATGATGTAGAGAGTGATTTTCTGAGACAATTTGCAATTGGTTTTCGTTTATTATTTGTGGTTTTTAAGTTATTTAGCTTTTTATTCAGCAGCTCTTTAGTTTGCAATTTCAGCAATCTGGTTGCTAGGGTCCAACTTATCCCAACAACCATGCATTGTTTTGAATAAGAAACTGGAATATGAAAAGGATAGGCCTGAATCGAAAGGCGAGTAATAAAAAGTAACACTAAGATAAATTTGTCGTCTTACAGAGAACGTGTTTTTAGATTGGGTCAGTGACCCCCAAATGAAAGCTGGAACAAATCGGTAGAAAAAGGCAAATAATAAAAAAAAACGAATAATGAAGGCCAAATTGAAAAGTTGAGTAGAATTGGCCATTCTAGAACATACTAAAAGTTAACTAAACAATGAACCACTCCTTTTAGATAATACATTAAAAGGGAATGTTGAAAATATTTTTTTTTATGTTTGAAAAGGATGGTTTCTTTCCCATTGTATCGCCCATCAGAGAGCATGAGATTCCCAGAGCACCCTTTTTATATCTGTGACCCTTCAATGTGAACCCGACTCCCTTCCTTGAGTTCATATGCAATATCATTTCCAGATACAGTACTGTGGCTTGGCTGGTACATGTCCATTTCAGCTTTTTCCCTTAGTTTGGAAGTAGTCTGTCTGGCGCTCATTCCATATGGAACCTGTCATAACACAGCTGAGAGATTTCAGAGAGGGACAAAAAAGTCTGCAGATCCCCCTAACTTCCTCCAAATCCAGCTGCAGATTACCAGACGCCCTTAACCCTCTCACTGCCACCGAGAATGCTCCTTATTTGCTGAAAGCCCAGACGTGACCCCATAGTTTCTGCGGAAATGTAACGTAATATAGCAGCATGTTTGCAGACCCCACTTGACAGAGCGGCAATTAGCAAACGCACAAAAGGGCAACGTGATAAAAAGATTTCATTGCAAGAAAAGAAAAAGTGCATCAGTCAAGAACTGAAAAAGGATCCCTGGACAAACACATTATAAGAGGGAATAATGTACCCCCAATTGTAAATTATATAGCGAATAAAGTACCCCCTATTGTAAAATATAAGGTAATTATAAATCACAGAGGAGTTCCATGACCGTATAAAAGCACAAGACCGAAGGCCAAGTGTTTTTATACAGGTCATAGAACCCCAAGGTTACGTCTAATATCCTCATATTTTCCAACAAGGAGTACTTTTTTTTTATTAGAATACACAAGTTTGTCATGTGACAAAAATGACATCACTACTCACTGTTTCTAACTGATGACATCACTAGTCACCATTTAAAAGGATATCATTTACAAGATATTCGTGGCTTTTGTGTATTATAAGAAACAACTGGCGTTCCATGAGCATTGAGGTCAACCATAGAGCTGATCGCTAATACCTTCGTATTTTACAACAAGGGGCCACACTATTCAACCAATGGCATTACTAAGCACTGTTTACATGGATAGATTTTATATTACCTCCCTAGAGCTTGTGAATTAAACAAGTATCCAGAATGCTCAGGACCTCAGGATTTTTCAGATAAGGGATCTTTGCTTAATTTGAATCAGCATGCTTTAAGTTTGCTTAAAAAAAAAGTCATTTATACATAAACAAACACAATAAGATTGTTTGCCTCCAATAAGGATTACGTATTTATTATATATTTGTGGTCACAACCTCATTGCACCTCCGCTTAATGTTTTTAAAAATAAGTGGTGAGCACAAATTTCCCTTGTTTGTTATAAATATATATTAGTTTGGATCAAGTACAAGGTACTGTTTTATTTTTACAGGATAAGGGAGATTATTTAAAAAAAAAAATTTGTTTAAAATGGAGCCTATGGGAGATGGCCCTCCTGTGACTCGATGCTTTCTGGATAATAGGTCTCTGGATAATAAATCCCATAAATATAGCATATTTATGAGTAACCTAATTATTAAGCTTAATATAAGATCAAAATACTTACTTAAGCCTTTAATAGGAACTAAAATATCAGGAATGTTGCCTTTCAGTCTCAACTATTCCCAGACATATTCTGATGGGAAGGATCCTAACTACAACATCTTACCCTGGGGCAGGAAGCATCAAGGTGCTTTGATGCTACAGATTGGAGACTAGTCGCATTATTGCTGAGTGCCCTGTAGGCATTGCCTTTTAAATAATAAGGACCTTGAGTGATAAGGAGCTTGTGTGATAACATCTGCATAGATGCAAATATCTATCCACCAAAAGGGATGGTTCTAAAGCTGGCCATAGATGCAACGATTCGATAGTACGATTTTCGGATCGTGTGTGGAGTGTTCTGACATTTGTCGTGCCATGCCGATCGGTCGTTCGGTCGATCGGCCAGGTTAGAAAATTTCTGTCGGCTGGCGATCATATATTTGCGTCTATTGCAGATCGTACGATTTTCAGTGGGAGACCGTCACTAGGTCTTTAATCGTACAACTTTTGTATGATCACTGTCAGGCAGAACGTCGGCTGATCTGTGCTTTTACTACTTTATTTGATCTGAAGGTTAGTGGCAGGTTGGGAGATGGGGAAGTCCGATCGTTCGATGATTCGAATAATTTCGAACAATCGGATCTTTGCGTCTATGGCCAGCATAAGGCTTGGCTCTGCTGTATATGCCCCTACAGGCAACAGAAGAGAAGCCTGAGCTATTAATGGTAATGTATTCACAGTGGAGATCATAGATGAAATATCAGGGGGTTTGCCCAACTTGCACCCATTCAGCTTGCTTGGATCATGTATGGAAGTGTGGGAAAGTTTGGCCTGTCTATTTCCTGGTCAGCTGATGACAACAGATGCATCCACGTAATCAGGTCATCTCTTGGTCTTGCTTTCTGTTTTGGTCAATCAGTTTCAGTTGATTGGATTAGGTTTGCTAATTGCTCAGTAGGGGCCCCACACATGTACTGAAAATCATGTCAAAATTGTCTGACTTTAGAAATTCTGACCCATGAAAAAAAATCTTGAACTGTAATATATATCAAAAGTAACTCAAAGCAACTGGATTTGCTGACCATCAACTTGCTTTGTGTCACTTTTGATATATATACCATGACCTGGATGAATGAGAATCTTCATAGTTATCTTGAACTGTAATAGAGTGACAAGGGTTACTGATCTGTAGAGCTGGGCTCCTAGGTGCATATTTTTGTTACTAACTGGGAACCTGTTACCTAGAATGCTCCGAATTACGGGCAAGCTGTCTCATATAGACTCCTTTTTCTCTGTAATTATAGAACAGGACCTTGTACTTGAGCCAAACTACAATACAACTAATCCTTACTGGAGACAAAACAAGGCTGTTGGGTTCATTTAGTGTTTACATGATTTTGTAGTAAACTTAAGGTATGAAGATCCAAATTAAGGAAAGATCTGTTGTCTGGAAAACCCCAGGTGCCGAGCATGCTGGATAACAAGTATGATATTGCTCTGATTTGTTCCTGTGCAAGAGAGAAAGGGTTCATCAGACCTATTTTATAGCAACGTAGATTGGCCTTGTATAAATGTAGACATGTTGACGTTCCTCTCCAAAGAGTCTGACCTTTAGACCAAGTCAGCAGCATATCTGCCCATTATGAACCATCTCTGATGGCCTCCTTGATCGATATCTGGCCAAAAATCAGTCAAATATCTATTGAGATAATTGGGATAAAAGTCGAGTCAGATTGAACGTTGGCTCGTTGATGTTGTATTTTGCGAGTATGTGTTTCTGCACATCTGTATGTCTGAACATGTGGTGATGCAATGGCTCCGGGTGCAGACACAAAGAGAGCAGATTGAAGATGTTTTGCTTGTACTCCGGCCAAGAAACAGCCCTGTATGGCACCAGCCCAATATGTCCTTTCTTGACCCAATTTGCTGTATGTCAACTTGCTGGACAAAAACATAATTTCCTGTTAGTTATCTGATCAAGTATATTCAAATACCATGTTTCACTGGGAAATATATTCTGTTGTGGCCGAACACCCTAAAGATGATTGAACCATTGGCTCTGTACATCCATCACTAGCACCATCCCATCAAACTCCACACAGCTTATATTTTCCTTGATTAGTCAGGTGTGACTTTCTTGGTGGTTGATATTTTCATGTGCCGTTGTAATGCTTTTATTTCAGGATCCCCCTCCTATGAGCTGCAGTTTACAGCTGAAAATTGTGCCCAAGGGCTAATAATGGCATTTCCACTAGGTGTGACTAGTTTGCTTCCCTATGCACATAGTTTCCTACCAAGTTTCTCAATCCCACAGATTTGTTTACCGATATCATTCAACCATTGCATGCTGGGAAGTGTATTTTACCACTGGCCGATGGAACTTCCTCTGGTGCTACTGAACGCATCCTGTGCTCCAGTAGTAAGGACAATCCTTTCCTTCCCCATTACTCTTATATTGAACATGGAAAGTCAATGTCAGGGGACGATGCTTGAGGTGATGCACCCTGAGGGTATTAAAATGCAGCCCCATGTACAGCACAAGATCCACATCAGTATGAAAGCATTATGACTACATCCCATTTGCTATCACTTCCTCCACACGACAGGAAACAACGGGAGATTGAGTCACACCAGCAACAAAAGTCAACCGTGTGAATCTCGCCATGTTACCGGAAGTCTTTGCAGATATCCTTTCAGTGCAACTAAGTGGCTGCAGCAATTTCCAGGCCACCAATTGGGCTGCTGGGTGACTGAGCTGGTACCTACACTGGTCATCCGCAGCATTCTGACCATATTTATTTTAGGATTTAGTTCCCTTTAAACAGGAAATCTGGTATTTGTTTCCAGGAAATGTGGCAGCTGTTTCCACTGATCAGATTTTCACCCTAGAAATACACTCACCTTTTAAAACAAAAATAACTGGCATAATTTTTACGCTTTGCAGCTTTGATTAGAAATAGATTAGCCTTCTGTATCCAGTGGAGCAGGGTGCCGATGCACGGAATAACAATAATTACATGTGTGTCTGGCCAGCCGCAGCAGCCGGTGTATAGACAATAGGCACCACAGATGCCAACAATTTACACTTACTGAAATGATGGCTCTTATTCCAACTATAATCCAGCAGGAGCAATATAAGGCAAAGGAGGGGGGGTTATTACCATGGCAATAGCTGAATTTCTATGCAGTCTAGAGGATTTTCTATTTATATAAAAAAAAAAAAAAGTCTAAAAATTGTTTGCATAATCCTTTCCAATTTTGTTCTCTGCCCACAATGCCATTGGCACAGAAATCCTATCTATGTGTGTGAATCGGATAATTCTATACATTCATACACTTTCAGTATGTCCAAGTAAGAATAAAATCTGCACATGAAGCTGTGGCCAGAATGTAGATGTACCTCTGTGCATCCGTGTAACTGGGAGCTGGAACATTATATAGGACAGAGTATAATGGTTTCGCAATGTGGACTGGTCCAGGCCCCTTATCTCTGTGCTCTAGGATTTCCGATGCCTGGGGCTCTCCCTTATCATTTGTGGGCTGCTGAGCCCTGTCAGAGGGTTAATTACCTCTTTACTGCAGCTCTGAAGCAGGAAGCACTTTCTAATGGGGCCTAATTATAGAGGATACAGTACAGGCCCAGCAGAGGTGTCATACACAAAACCCTTCAACATGTCCTAACACTGCTGTGTCCACTCTGATGCTTAACTCCTCCAATACCAGGTGAAGCTGTACCTCTGGACTGTAATAGTGAGACCAAATAGGCCTCAGTAAAAGTACCACTTTCAGTCCCATTATTTTAAATGGAAGTCTAGATCACTACATAGACCACTTGCACAATCCTTGGGCAGTAAAAATGCCTTGGATGGATACATCTCGAACGTTGGCCTTATTATGCAGAGCAGTATTGTCCAGCTGAAGGTCAACATACCTGATATATTCATGACCTGGACCAGACAGCCCTTCAAAGTGAAGTAGAGATGTATTTTAAAAAATATATCATGCTTTCTAGCAATGATGCACAGACATAGCAGACTTACAGAGTTAGTGAACAGGGATTTTTGATTTCTGGGTGTTACTGTTTTGTGTTGATTTTTAGGCTAATGTCACATGGGCAATTACAGCGCAACACCAAAGAATCCAGTAAGGGCTAGAGCAGACGGGGAGATTCGGGGGCATTTTGTCGCCTGGCGACTTCTCGCCGTGACTTGTAGCCCCCGAACCTCCCCGAATAGCCAGGTCCTGGGGCGCACCGGCGTTACTTGAAAACGCCTGCGCCTATTCACACGCAGCGGCGCGATTTGTGGAATCGCTCCAAATTGACTGGCTATTCGGGGAGGTTCGGGGGCTACAAGTCGCGGCGAGAAGTCGCCAGGCGACAAAATGCCCCCGAATCTCCCCGTCTGCTCTAGCCCTAAGGCTTAGTGACACACGGGCAGATTCAGGGAGATTAATGCTGGCCATAGATGCAAAGATCCGCTCGTTTGGCAACATCGCCAAACAAACGGATCTTTCCCGGATATGCCACTAGCTGGCAGGGCTATATCAGGGTAATCCAGACGTTCAGCCCTATGGCCCTTATGGTGAGCACAATGGACTTCCGACAAGTCGGTCAGAAGAAAATCCAGCCTTCCCGATCGATATTGTGTCCAGATATCGGTCAGGAAGCCCCCATACATAGGCAGATAAGCTGTCAAATTGGTCTAAACGACCGATATCGGCAGCTTTATCTGCCTGTGTATGGCCAGCTTTAGTCCCTGGCGACTAATCGCCTCTTCTTCTTGGCGACAATCTCCCAGAACTGCCTTCCCATCCACTACAATGAAAAGTCGCCAGTGCTAAAGCACATGCTGCACTTCATTTTCTGAAGTTGCCTCGCAAGGAAATTGAAGCAATGCGAGTGCATTGACACTGGCGATTTTTCATTTTAGCAGACGGAAGGCAGGGGGAAGGCAGTTCGGGGAGATTGTTGCCCAGAAGAAGAGGCGATTAGTTGCCTGGTGACTAAATCTCCCCGAATCTGCCCGTGTGCCCCTGCCCAAAGGCTGCATAGTCAGATCACCAAGTCACATCAGCCTCTGTTATGATGGGTACTGTACACAATCTGAGTGGCAGATTAATGAGATGTGAGGCCCTATGCTACACTTTCCACAGGCCTCCTGGCATGTGCCACTGGCTTGAACCTGAACCGGTGTTGAGAACTTGGGTGCATGCTTGCCTGTATATGTACACATCTTGGTGCAGCACATTGCTTGCCTGCCTTCTACTCCTAGGTGCCCTGGACCAGACCAAGCACAAATAACACTATACATTTAAAGATTAGGAAAGAGAAATAATAATTTAAAAAAAAACTAGATGAGGCCCTATTCACACTGGACCCCTAGAGTAAAGCCTAGGTATGCCTATGCAGTAATCTGCCCCTGCACAATCTGGATGGCCACATAGGGCAAAGGTCCACTAGTCTGGCAACTTCACTAAACATGCTTAACTTGAGATCCAGCTGTATTGGACCATGTGGACAGAAATTTCATGGCAGCCAAAACAAGTGCTCAGCACAATGACTAAAGGTGCAGAAGATTTAGATATTGGTTGGTCGGGCTGGATGGAAAATTTTGATTGGATGCCTTTGAAGGCACCTTTAATATCGGCCATTGTTACTGCTGAATCGTCAGATACAGGTAGAATTCTATTGTTTCTTCCTGTATATCTGACGATTCAGCTTTAAATGTCTGTATTGAAAATGATCGATTGTAAAACAATAAACGTTTCTTCAAATATTGCAGCTGTAAGAAGGTCTATATACAAATATTGTATCAATCCCATTCCACCTAAAAAAAAATCAGACATTTTTATGTACCTTTATATTCTCCGATCGTTTGAGAGTATTACATTTAGATTTAGTATGGAGAAATATAGAAGAGTATATGACAAAGTGGTTACCATATTTTGAATTATTGACCAAAAAAGAGAGAGATATGTTATGTTACGTCTATGGCCACCTTCAGTCAGAAGAAAAACCTACGGTGCAAGTCCTTCATACAGTCTGTCGGCAGCTTTTATCTGCCCGTGTATGGCCAGCTTTAGATAGAGGAACCTCAGCACAAGAGCATAGATTCACTGTGTTGTGTGAACAAAAGGCATTAAACCTGTGTAGTTTCCCAAAAGCCCAGGGGGAGAGCAAATGTATGTGCTTCGTGTAACTTATCTGCAGTGGTCTAGTTGTTGTTACTGTTAGATATGCACTGATAACTCTACACAATTCACTGCACCCCACTGCACCCTTTGATCACCAGTCCAAGCTTGGAACACTTAATGAGGGATTTGGTCAGTCACGCTCTGCTCAACCAATCGGATAAGTGTAAC
Source organism: Xenopus borealis (assembly GCA_024363595.1). NCBI lineage: Eukaryota > Metazoa > Chordata > Amphibia > Anura > Pipidae > Xenopus > Xenopus borealis. The sequence continues at coordinate 124,850,302 of CM044437.1, forward strand.
TTAGACAATCATGTATGTGGCCAAACTGTACAATATCTGCTCTCACTTTCACTCATTGGTACAACTGAATTGAGAACTGTTCCCTCTGGCAATCTGTAGCAAACTCTGTATCACCCTACATTTGATATATATATATATATATATATATATATATATATATATATAAACAGTGAGTAGTGATGTCATTTTTGTCTCTCAGGCTTCTGATGAAGTGACGATTTGGGTCACGAAACGCGTCAAGCCGCGTCTCCCTGCACATATGTTTTAATATGAAGCAATAAAGATTTTCCTTTTAAACTTTGGTTCCACCGCGGATTCCTTTACCAGCCCAACCGGCCTCTACGCTTTTCTTTCTACATTCCTGACAAACGCCGCGGCCAGAGCGGCACTACAGATCTGGGCTTGGTGCTTGGTGGACACGAAACTCTTTCCTCCATTCTGGCGTTCTCCCCTTGTTTTTCATTTTTGTCTCATGACTCACTAAAACTAGTGTAGTATAATAAAGTACCCCTCGTTGTAAAATATGAGGATATTAGAAGTTACCTTGAAGTTCCATGACCTGTATAAAATCACTTAGCCTCGTGTTTTTATATGGTTGTGAAACTCTTCGGTAACTTATAATATCCTTATAATTTACAAGAGGGGGTACGTTATTCACTATATATAAAGATATCAGAAGTCACCTTGGAGTTATGTGACCTGTATAAAAGCACTCAGCCTGCAGCCTCATGCTTTTATATGGTCACATAACTCCTCTGTGACTTATATCTTTATAAACTACAGTAGGGGGTACATTATCCAAACTATAGGGATGTCATTGGTTATAATCGGAGCTTAATGATGTAATTTCTGTCACATGACTCACTGAAACTTGTGTACCCCCTGTTGCAAAACAGGAGGATAATAGAAGTCACCTCGGAGCCCGGCCTTCAGCCTCGTGTTTTGATAAGGCCATGGAACTCCTCTGTAATTTATAATATCCTTATATTTTACAATAGGGGGTACTTTATTCATTATATACACATATATATATATATATTTCCCAAGAGTCAGCCCATGTATGTAGAGGCCAGGAAGTGATTTCTGTAGTAAAGTTTGACTGTAGACTTGTATGTGGCAGAGACTTGATATATCTGAATGGAGTGTGATTGTTGGTGCCAAAGCCTTCCTTTATGGTGGCATGGCTGGGGGCAAAACAGACTTTGCTCAGCCCTATTATTTATTAAGTAGGACTGATTAATGTAAGGCTGTTCATCTGTCAATGAAGTACAATGCCAGGCACAGTGGGTGATAGGTTTTGTATTTCACTAACAAATGATAGACCTGACAATGAGCAACATCTATATTCTTACTGCTTCTATAGGCGTTACTGGGATTTTATATCCAAAGGTAGTGTATGCAATTAACCCCACTGCATCTATGAGTTATACTTTGTTCTTCTCACTACTAAACTCCAAATTAATCTGGTCAGGCTTTTTGGGGCAAAACTCTCATTTGTCAAGATTTATTAAAGCCTGATACTGCAAAAAGCCTGAATCCAAAAACCCGCCATCTCAGACGCCATCTCAGACCTGTGTATAAGTCCCTACCTTATTTGAAAGTTTCTGTGGTCTGTGCTGCAATTAGACTGAAAATCTGACCATTTGGTTTTTATGGGCAAAAAATCTGAAAAAGTCTGGCTTTATGGGAAAAGGCCCAATGAAACCGAACAGTCTGTACAATTCAGGGTTTTGCTGAATTTTATCAGGTTTTTACCAAAATCGATCAAATTGAGACTTTTTAAGGAAGTTTGGTTGTAGTGTTTTTATTGAAATAATGAGATAAATTCCGATTTTAGTAAATAACCCCCTCAAAGGACAAGGAAAGTTAAACTAAAGAAGTAGGTAGAAATGTTGTACATGATGTTTTGGGATTCTGTACCAGCCCAAGGCAACCACAGTCCTTTAGCAGTAAAGATCTGTGTCTCCCCAGTAGATGCCCCAGTAGCTCCCCATCTTCTTTTCTGCTGATTCACTGATTCACATGCTCTGTGCTGCTGTCACTTACTGAGCTTAGGGACCCACTCACAATATACAGTACACATAGAATAGAAATGTCACAGTATAAGGCTGATTAGTCATTAATACAGATAATTTCTACATGGCAGCACAGAAACCAGTGCAATTAGCATCAAAATGTAATAATCAGCCTTGTAGCATCAGCTTTTATTACAGACAAACCTCATTTTCTGCTGGATAATTAGTGACTAGGGATGTAGCGAACGTCGGAAAAAATGTTCGCGAACATGTTCGCGAACTTCCGGACAAAAATGCGAACGGTTCGCGAACTTCGCGAACCCCATAGACTTCAATGGGAAGGCGAATTTTAAAAGCTAGAAAAGACATTTCTGGCCAGAAAAATTATTTTAAAGTTGTTTAAAGGGTACAACGACCTGGACAGTGGCATGCCAGAGGGGGATCAAGGGCAAAAATGTTTCTAAAAAATACATTGTTGACACAGCGCTGCGTTTTGTGCTGTAAAGGGCAGAAATCACACTACGTCACTCAGGTGATGTTTCTGGACACGGAATGTGAAAAAGCTCACACAGCTATGTGGCACTTGGTTAAAGACTGGGCAAACAATGCCTACAAGGTCAACGTATACACTACTACAGCGGTGGATACGGATTACGTAAAATATATTATTGCTGCTTGAAAAACGTCACTCAGGTGGTTGTGGAGACTGTAATATTATTGATATTTAGACAGAATGTGAACAAGCTCACACAGCTAGATGGCAGTTGTTTGAAGAACAGTAGATTACTAGCCAGCAAACTTACTATCCACTGTCCCTGAAATCACTAACAGCTCTCTCCCTACACTAGCTCTTCCAAGCACACACAGTCAGAATGAAAAAACGCTGCAGGGCTTCGGTTTTTATAGGGAAGGGGAGTGGTCCAGGGGGTGTAGGGGTCGTCCAGGAGGGAGAGCTTCCTGATTGGCTGCCATGTATCTGCTGGTCTGGGGTGAGAGGTAAAAAAAAAGCGCCAACTAAAGCGAACCCAAAATGGCGAACGTCGCGCGACGTTCGCGAACTTCCGGCGAGCGCGAACAGCCGATGTTCGCGCGAACAAGTTCGCCGGCGAACAGTCCGCTCCATCCCTATTAGTGACGACCCCTAAGCTTAGCTTCTCAACAGCTGCTCAGAGCCCACTGAGCATGTGAGTGTCACAGACACTTTCCAAGATGGTGACCCCCTGTGACAAGTTTGAAGTCCTGGATCATTGCTGCTATTGACAAGCTGAAGCCATATAAATTTTTAGGGTTTATTAGCCATATTAATTTTTAGGGTTTTGTTATCCTTTAATGTACAGCACTGTGTATGTATACAAATAGCACTATGCACACGTTAAATGTTAATTATTTAATTGAAATTGAGTCTATGGGAGACTGGCTTCTTGTGATTCAGATCTTTCGGGATAATGGGTTTCTGTATAATGGATCCCCTACCTGTATAGGTATGTGCTTTTACTCCACTGCTATTATACGCACTACTATGCCCTTACCTCACTGCTACTATAGAGGCTGCTGGCCTAGTATTCCCACTGACTTTATGTGTTACTATGTTGCTATAGTTGCTTCAGTGATATTATTCACAGTACTGCAATAGGTGCTACTATGTATTTTGCCAGATATTGGGTCACTGCTTGCACAGTTAGTGTTACGGTGTCAATAGTAATAATTATAGAGAAAATATGATGGCCGGTAGTAATAACCTCCTTCTCCCCCCATGCAGTAATTATAGAGAATTATATTAGACTACTGTGATCCTTTGTATCTTTGCAGTACCAAATAATTCTATGAATGATCTGGAACGTAGTAATTCTACCCTGAGCAGGGCTGCCATACTCCAAACGCCCCTTTGTCTCTTTCTGAATTTTGTGCCGCCTGAAATGCGTTGAAGGCCTGAATCCAATAACGAAGGTGAAAACAAATGGATTATCCTATTGTCAATTTCTATTCAGAGACTTTAATTAGGTGGGCGAGGGGGGGATGGGGATTTGTTCTTTATTTCAGCCAATCCTTTCTGAACCAGTAGAACAGGAATTTTCCAATGACCTTTCAGGAGTGATGAACTACAACTCTCAGAACCCTCTCAACACAAACTTGTTTCCACCTCACCCCTTTCAGCCTGGACTACATTCACAGTGTCTTTTTTCCCCCAATGTAACCTACTGTGTTATTTTATAATAATGCATGCTGCAGGCTGCACTCCTTTTTGTACAGACATGCAGAATGAATATAAACACATTGCAGCCTGATTGTATTTGTCCCTGGCTTTAAAGGGGGCATATATGTAATTAAAACTGCTTATGACTCCAAATCCTGATATAAAAAGTTGCTCGGATATTACCAAGGTATCCTTTTCATTAATAAAAAAGGAGGTTGTTCACCTTTAAATGAACTTTTAGTACGATGTAGAGAGTGATATTCTGAGATAATTTGCAATTGGTTTTCATTTTTTATTAGTTGTGGTTTTTGAGTTATTTAGCTTTATATTCTGCAGCTCTCCAGTTTGCAATTGCAGTAATCATGTTGTTAGGATAATAGTTACCCCAAGCAACCATGCATTGACTTGAATAAAGGTGGCCACACACATGGAGATGTTGCCAAACGAGCGGATCTCTCCCCGATATGCCCACCTTGAGGTGGGCGATATCGGGCTGATCCGATCATGGGCTCTAGGGCATCGGATCAGGGCTCTAGGAGAGACATGTGGGGGACCGCATCAACAAACAGATATGGCCATGATCCGACCGGATTTTTAATCCAGTCTGATCGACATTTGGCCGACTTTCAGCCAGATATTGATCGGGGAAGCCCGTCGGAGGGCCAAGTCAGCAACTTTTATCGGCCCGTGTATGGCCACCTTAACAGACTTGAATATGACTAGGAGAGGAACTGAATAGAAGAATGAGTAATAAAAATTAGCAATAACAATAATTGTGTGGCCTTACAGAGCATTTGTTTTTTCTATGGGGACAGTGTCCCCCATTGAATCCTGGAAAGAGTCAGAAGAAGAACTCAAATAACTAAAGAAAAACTATATAAAACTATATAAAAGAATGAAGACCAATAGTTAAAGGTCAACCACCCCATAGCCTTTCAATGCCTTTCAGTGTCTCTCAAATGTGTATATACTCAGGGTAAGATGCTCTGGCATTATTATGCAGAACCTACGACACAGACATAGGGCAGCTGAAGTCCTTTGTAAGGGACATGTATCCTGTGTGTAGGCAGACAGCTGTTGCAAATCACAATTATCATTCCAATGGCCCATTTACATGACAATCAGCACCAGGTAGATCAGTACAGGCTGTGCACAGACCTGCTGGATGTGTAATGCCACTTTACAATTCTTTTTTTGTCTGTGGCAACAGCAGACTCCTCTTTACCTGTTAATGACTATGCAGACTGCTACACCCCGCCCCCAACTGCCTGTTTACATCTGATTGGGTACAAAACACTCTACCAGCCAAAATTCTTGTATAATTGTATGCAATTTTATTGCAAAAGAAATAATAATATAATATAAAAACTGTACAAATATACATATGATATACAGAGTGTATCCTCCCAATATATGTGCCGAGTTCAGAGTCCCATTATAGTCCAGTGCTATAAGAATCCAGCCCCTTCGTTGCATATGATTGGCTGTCGGCTGCGGCAGTGTAAGAGGTTAGTAGATGCCTCTGCAATGTCCGAGAGAGACTGGTGGTAGTACAGGGAGAGCGGCCGGCAGCCTAGTTGAGGGCAGGACATGCGTTTCACGGCTTCTTGTTCAGAGCGGCGCAATCTAGACATGTTACCCAGGCGCCTTTTAACATTGCCAGATAGACTGACAAGGAAGCCATGTGGCTTATGCAACCAGCGTCCACCATCCCGCCCCCGCCGTCCTTCCTCATCTCCATTCTCGGGTAAATCCATCCACTGCTTAACCAAGTCAGCAAAGCTGTTGTCCCCCAAAACTAGTGGTTGTCGGCTGCGGCTCTGAGAGAGAAGGCACCCAGTCCAGTCCTGAGAGTCAGAACCAAGTCCGATGCCCCTCCACTGCTCCAGGCAGACGTCAGATGTGGATTTGGGACGTATTCTCCCTTGGCGTGAATTGAGGAACCCGCCTGAGGAGAGGCGCTGGCATGACGGAGTAGGGAGGCGCCTCAGCACTACAGGGGGTGCCCTTGTCTCACTTTCCTCCTCCACAATGTCATCCTCTTCTCCTCGCAAAGAGCCTCCTGATACCTCTGAATACCCAGAATCCCATTCCAGGCCCCGCTGTCCACAGCTTCCCGGGGACACGTCACTTGGCAGATCCATGCAGCAGGCAGAGTCCGCCTCAGACAGATCTGAAGTACGATGGGAAATTCGATTGTCCCGTCTGGGTGCCCTACGTGGTGGGATCACGCATGGTTTTTCAATGTCCGGAGATGGAGGCGGTGACGATCTCTTGAAGTCCTGGAGGACCCTTAACATACACTCCATCTGGTCACACAGGGAAGAGCTTGACGCTTTTATACACTGCTGTAAGAGGAGACACGAGAGAGTCAGAGCGATATACATAGCACAATGTTTACTTATTACATTATAACATTATTATCAACTGCTATTTGCCTCTGATCTAAAAGCAGTAATCAATTCACAAGAGTCTAATTCCCCCTCACAACTACCACTTCAGCACCATGTTGTTCATGGGGTAACCCACTAGTAACCTGTTGCCCCCAATAGAGCCAATCCCATGCATAGGGTTGCCACCTGGCTGATATTTTACAGGCCTGGCTGGTAAAAATTATGGTTGATCCCAATGATATTCATATGGGAAAAGATAAATATATAGTGAGGTATCCAGAAAAGGTGGCAACCCTACCCGTGTGCCTGATCAAGCCCCCACTGCTCATATACTTTAAACCCTGAGAAGAAGTCTATAGAAGGGCATGCTGTAACATGACATAGCTGAGCTGCTTTTGGAAGTGGGCGAGTGGGCTTCCAGCAGCACGTCCCAAATCCCTGGCACACACCCGAATGTGAGAGGGGAGGTGAACAGAGCCCACAAAATACATATCCTCAGGCTGTACTCTTTCAACAGTCACAAGGGGGAGAGGCCAATGCTTATTCCAAAACCCTCCCCCCTCCCCACAGGGAGCAAGCAGAGGCACGAGCCTGCACTATATGCAGCATCAGGCACAATATGCAGCATCAGGCACAATATGCAGCATCAGGGCACACAGCTTCCAGCCTCGGGCCACAGATACCTCACACACCTCAACACTGACAGTGGCCCCACGTATAACCCCAACAGTACCAGAATACAGGGGGTGACTTGTCCTCTCCTCCTCCTATTTGTTTTGGCTAAATCTGGCATTTCACTCTCCCATCTGCTTAACATCTGGACTTGCACGTTCCCTAATGCGAGTACAATGCCTCTTTGGGATATGAGGGCTGTATATGGTCCAGGGGGTTAGCAGTACAGGAGAAGGAGAAGCCACACGTTTTTCTTCTTGCAGTAGGAATATAATTATACTTATATAGTGCCACTAATTATATGCAGGACTTTCCTTCACTGAAACCCCTGTCCTGTGACAGTTTGCCGCTTGAGGCTGGGGATTAAGTTACTCGCCTCAGGCCATGGGAAGCTGACAGGCCAGAAATGGATCTCTCTTTCTATAAATATATATCTATATATATAAATATATATACATCTGTGGCTGAATTGTACAGCCGTTACTATAGTTAGGTGCCTTTCTGAACCAACCTACATCTGATTCCACAGCAATGAAATGGCAGTTAGTACTAAAAATCTATTTGACCACTGACCCACATTAGTGCCTGTGGAGTTCTCCTCTATATTTCCTGTGTGAGGAATTAGGATTAGAGCAGCCATTTGGTTAGCTCCAAGTTCCCACTCACACAGGAATCCTCCTGTCCCCCCAGTTTAAGGTAATAAAGAGATGCAGTAGAGCCAGTGTGATACTGGTTATCCAAAGGGGAAGTGGGATAGACTCAGATAAACCCCTATTTCTGCTGTTTAGTGGGAGAATCTACCAATTCTTCATTATGTCCCCACAGGCTGTTCCTGCCCTGTGTGGCTCATGCCTCTGTCATCTCTTCACCCCCCGACATTTCCTGCCCTGACGTGGGATACTCTTCCCCTTACAATTGTTGCTACGAGTCTCATCCAGAGCTATAACCTATGAAAGGCAGCCCATATTATTCCATGCAAGCTTGGGCAAGATATTTATACATATGCGTAGATCAAGCAGTACAGTTGGATCACAGGGAAATAAATGTTGGCTTTGTGTAGGATTTATAATTCCCATACCCACTGGCTGTTTCGGCTTGATAAAAAAATAAAAAAAACCTCTGAGAACCACATTGCCGAATAGTATAGCCCTAAATAATGCATTTTTATAATCAGTCTGCATAGAAAATCCATACTTAACTATATCTTGGAGAAATCGCTGAATTCCTACATGTAATCAGGGGGCTCATTCTAATGTATGTGCAACACTACAGAGTAGGGCAAATACCCTTCCCATTTCTGCATTGGTGCCTTTAATATTTGTATATGTCCCAGAATGCCACTGGCTGCCGCTGCCCCAAATATCCACTGTACCTTGAACTGCCTAAAAGTGATTTATTGGCCCTACAGCTCCTATAGAAAAGCCTGAAGTGTTTGCTCAGGACACACAGACCACAGACGCAGGACTGGAAGACACAAGGCAGCGAGTATGTAGGGAAACAAAGCAGATGGAATACAGGCAGTCTGACAACCACACAGTAATGCAGGGAACGTGGGCTTATGCCTCAATGGTTGTTGAATTGCACCTCACAGAATTCTATTTGTACAATTTTATTGTAGTTCAACAACACCCAGACTCAGGTCCAACATCTCTGATTTCCATGTGTCAGCTCTGCAGCATCTGAACCCTGACCTGACACATATACCTTGAAATGAACACATTAGCAAGTACAAACACATGTAACTGCACTTAGGTTCCCTATAAACCAGTTTACATGTTTCTATGCCAGTAGGCAAGTGCCAAGACAAAGGGACCACGTGGCCCCAGACCTGCAGCCCTTCCCTAGTACCACACAGAACTCACCCACTGATCCCATGCAGAAGGGCAGCCCACAACAGCCCTAGAACAATAGGGGCAGAAGGAAATCCTCTCAAGTATAAAAAGTCGCCCTCATCCCTGACACCTTCAGATCAGACATTCCTGCAGCCTGTACTTGCTTCCTGCCTGTCCTGACTCGCAAGCTGCTAAAACCGCGCGCTGTCACAATCTCAATAGGGGATTAACCCTTTCCTGGGGCTCTGTCTCGCTGCAATCAGCTCTGTGGGGGCATGAAACACTGGAGAAACAAGGACATGAAGCAGAGTGGAAAACTGGAGGGCAGAAGGTACTACAGTACAGAAAAGACATATATTGTGGGAGCTCCAGTTGTTGCTGATCATATATATATATATATTTATATTGAATAAAGTACCCCCTATTGTAAAATATAAGGATATTATAAATTGATGACATCAATAGTCATCATTTATAGGGATATAATTTACAAGAAATTGTTTTCTCACACAAGGAGGCGATAGGTTATGGGGCCAGTTTTTCTCCTTTTGGTTATATATATGTAACTTTGGTAATTGTATCAGTTACCTTTTTAAACTAATAAGCTACTATGTGGCTATATAAATAGATGTTACATATGCCATTGCTTTTACTTGTCGATTGGGATATTTATTGTGGGTGGTCCCTGTATTATGAGTATATATATAGTTTTAATCCATTTAATCGTGAGGATATACTTTTGTGGGATCAGGTGTTATTAATTTTGTGACGTAATAGTGATGTCATGTTTGATGTTTCCCGCCAGTTTTTGTATCTAAGCCATCTTGCACAAGCTGTTGGGTACTTTGAGAAAGGCCCCCGGAGGGGCTGAAACGTCAGTCTGTAGTTCCTAAATAAATGTTTTTCAATTATTTTAAGACCTGAGAGTGCTGACCTTCTTCCAGTGTTTTATATATATATCTATATATATATATCTATGCCAACGCTGGTCCAGAATCAAGGCAAACAAGACTAATTATATATGAGCGCCTGCCAGTTTTGGAGTAGTGTATATGTATATATATATATATATATATATATATTTTAATCTGAACAATTAGACCATACACCTAAGTGTGGGAGAAGTCAAGGTCGAAAGGGTAGGCTGAAGGGCAAGCGACCTGGAATTAATTGTCAGATCCCCTATGAGACACACTATGAAGTGTAACAGTCCTGGGTGCAGCATTGTTTCTACCTGTCCCCTCTGTGTTGTGTGAATTGTACCCACAGACATTACAGACACCCCATGTGTAATTTGAATTCAAGAAACACCCAGATCTGACAAGCAGGCAAGTGCCAGCTCATCTCCTGCCTCTGCCAACCTCCTACACACTGTATAGCAGACAGGTATGAGGAACAATGTAAATATATGCCATGTCTGATAAGTCATATGGTAATGTATATTGAGAGTAAAGCAAGGCAACGTTCTGTCTACCCAATTCCTTCCGTCTGTCCCTTCCAGGCATCATTAGGACCCCCCCCCCCTCTTCCAGCTGAAGGGCTTGTATTGACTTGCTTTCATCTTGATGGGGACTAAAATAGAATGTATACATCATACACACCAGGATTTCCTGTAAAGACCTCCATAACTCTGCACTGTGACTGCACCAAGGGTTGGGCAGGACTGCGCTACAAGCAACGCTTATGGAGCCTAAACTGTTAAACTCTAAACATTTGCTGGGAACTGAAAGTTGGCTGAGGATGCTGAGAGTTGAAGTTCAGTAACTTCCATGAATTGTTGCCTTGTCTATAAGTTCCTGCAACTGTTCTACCCAATGTGACCGTGACAGAGATAGGGCTCGCACTGGCATAACTCAGAGGCAACTCTGCTGGCACTATGTATCTTGCCATGCGCCTGGACAATAATAATAATATCATGTTTTTGGGACCTACAAAGCCAGAGCTAGGATGTGTATCCTAGAATCCAACTCCCTGCATCACAACATCAGTTAAAGCCCATCTCTTTCCAATTGCAATGTAATCACCAGCAAGCCTTGTGCCATGGTTTTATCTGTTTCATTTGTGCCAGGGTAAGCAGCATGGCAGCACCACTGAATGAAAATGAGGAAATACAGTAGAACCTCAAATTAAGTTTTCCCTGATGTTTTTTGTCCCGACCTATATATTATGCATAATGCATTTTCCCTGATTTTACATTTCCCTGGATTTTATACCATTTTTTTTCCTGTTCCCCTGAAAAACGTAAATTGGGGTTTGTACTGTACATAGTCATTACCATGCTGCAGAATAATGACTCAATAATATATATATATTTGACTAAGCACCGACACCCCATGTAACCCACGTTTCTTTTACATGTATTTCAATTAAATAAATCATGGCTAAAAAAACCTAGAGGAATAGCAGCCTGGCCCAGAGAGCGACTTACCAAGTCCGATCGCAGTTGGAGAGCAACAGAGTCGAGATGAGGTTTGTGCATCACCCAAGCGTCTCAGGAGCGATGAGACTGGCGCAATGGTCCCCGGACAGCGATGATCGCACTGGTGTAAATAGAGACTCTCACTTCCCGCACTCACTCGCTGTCTGAGCTTCTCGCATCCCAAACTTACATTAATGCTCCACGCCTGGCCCCGCCCAGCAGCCCTCCTGGCTCAGCAGGCAGCCAATCAGCTTGGCCTATTCACACCCTGGGAGATTTGGGGATATAAGGAAATCTGATCGGGGGGGGGGCGTGATGGAGGAGGGAGAGGGGGTGCCTATAATTCAATTACAGCTTATTACACATGGAAAATATCAGCGCAGACACACGGACAAGGGGAAAGTCTGGAAAGGGAAAGAATGGTGTTAACCCCTTAGCGGCTGGAAGAAGCGGGGAGAGAGGCCAGAGAGAAAGGGAAATCAGGAGAGAAAGAACATTTCCTTGTGTTTATCCCGGTCACGTTTGCTTTTGTGGCAGCTGAAATCTGGGGGACACGTGTGACCGGGCTCTATGGGGCGCTGTTGTTGGAATTGATGGGAAGAGGGAACCATGCATGGTGGGGTCTGTGTCTCTAAAGGGGATTTATTTTTTAAATGTGGAGGATTACTCAGCTCACAAAGGGTTAATGTGGCAGAAAGGGTTGGGAGGGGTTGGTGGCTGGGGGAATAGTGGGGTCGGGAGTTTGGGAGGGATAAAGAGGCAAGAGAGATTCTCTGGGAAATATATTCTGCTGAATGTTGATAAAGGGTCAGTACACTATGATCATGTAGAATTGGAATTTAGAATAGATGTACATACTAAGCATTTACCACAACCACAGAGGCATGATCTGTACCAAGGTAAACAGGGGAAGGTGTCTATAGGGGTGGGGGGCTTTTAGGGGCTACAGAATTCACCAAAATTGCAACACAGAATCATTGGATCAGT
>CM044437.1:124890962-124922216 GCA_024363595.1 Xenopus borealis
TCATTAAAGAAAGTAAAAATGTGATTTTATTTCTTTGCCTTTCCTTGCCCTTTAAAGCCTCTGCCAAATCTCAACCACAAGCAAGCACCTCTTCTTTCTGCTAGCCAGGTGGAGGCGCCAGAGATACATGAAGTGTTGATGGATTCTTCGGATGAGGCTATAAGAGAGGATACGTTTGCATTTTCTGTTGAGAATATAGATCATCTAGTTAAGGCTGTCAGATCTTCCATGGATTTGAAAGATGAGGACAAGCCACACTGGGAAGAAATCTCCAGTGCATGATGTCATTTTTTCTAAGGAGTAGTTGAAGCCTGAGAAGAGTCTAACGCTACATGGGAAGTTGAAGGCGTAATTTCCATTTCATGATAAGGCTGCTGCCACTTGGGATCATCCTCCTAAGGTCGATGTTGAGGTGGCCAGGTTGGCAAAGAAGATGACTATCAAACCAGGCTAGAGGGTCTATGAAGAACAGAAGAGAGGAGTAGCTACTTCTTGTGTCTCAATAGGAGCACGTGGAAGGGGTCTGTCTGTGGAGCACACAAAAGAGATAGGGAGAGCCATAATGTCAGTGCTGCCTTAGAGAGATGGCATTACCTGTATAGAGATGCGTAAGGAGGTTGAAGGCACCTTTCTGAGCGCAGTCCATGATGGTTTCCAAGATGGCCGCCCACCAGAAGAGAATCGTGTCATCCCGTTGACCCAGAGAGCAGAAGTAAGGGCACGTCTGAAGATATCGCAGTAGACATAGCAAGATGGCCGCCGGAAGATGTATAGAAGGGGCGGGTACGCTCCAGAGTGTGCAAACTAACTCCAGGTGCTGAGTACTGACCCTAGGTGTGTAATGGAAGCGCCACTGAGCTGCTGTAATTGAGAGAAGGGACTCCCATGGGCTGCGCTATGAGAGGGGTAGAGAAGTGTCACGCTTGTTCAGCTCTGCGGGCTCAGGTAAGGAGAGGAGGGGGTATATAATTATACTTACCTCCTCCACCAGCCATCAGTGCCCTGTTGGTTGAGTCAGCCCCTGCTTGGTAGGTGGTGCAGCCTCTGTGGAGCGGGAACCAATCAACCAGGGGAATGGAGGGAAGCTCTCCAGCCTGCAGACCTCTGTAGAGCGGAAAGGCTATTAGGGCATTAGGGAGAACGAGGGGGGAATCCTGGCTGGAGGGGCACTGGAAAAAGAACACTGACGCCTATGTGTGGCTATGGCACCAAGTACCACTGCTTCAGCAACTCAGTGTCTGTCCTCCTTCTGAGGATTGAGGAAGTAGGCAGGGGATGAAGCCCAGCAAATCATCTCTCTCGGCTACCTCAGAGTTCACCCAACCCCCACCAAGGAGGTTCTTTATGTTGAGGTTCCCTCTAACAGACCCAAAACGCTCTGCCTTCCACGAGGTCATGCACAACCTAACATCTTCAGATGTAATAGAACCAGTGCCACCCAAGAAGAGGGGTCAACGGTTCTACTCAAACCTATTTATAGTGCCAAAGGAGGAGGCTTCTATGGCCCGGTCCTAGACTTAAAAGTGCTAAACAATTACGTCAAGAAGTGCCATTTCAAAATGAATGTGATTCAGTCAGTACTCATGGCTCTAGAAAGGGAGGAATGTTTGGCAGTAGTCGACGTCAAGGACACAGGGGTGATATCACCGCCTGAGGCGGCATTCAATATGCGCCCCCCCCTTCCCCACGGCGCTCACTTTTTGAGCGCCGGACAGGGGTAGGGGGTTCACGGCGCTAGTGCAGTTTGATTATACAATTATATACAAAAACAAACCTCTCAGCAAAAAATGATCAACATGACCTATAGGAATGTATTCATATGTTAAAAAGTAATTTTTTGTGTCAGTATCACTTTAAGGAAAAAACACCTGTGAGGTCTTGAAGGAATCAGTGTTATAGTAGGGGGGACTAATTTTTGAGGGCTATGTGCCCCTGAATTTGACCCTTCTACGATTTTCGAATGAAAATTCGATAAAATCGTAGTAAAATTCGATGGTTTTTGGCCGCTATTCGATTTCTCGATAAAACAGTATGATCGACCGGTTGTACGAAAAAATCATTAAAAAAGTTTGATTGTTTGAAAAGAAATCGCACTAATTGAACGATCGAAGCGTTCGATCGGTATTCGAACATAAAACTTAGAAAAGAAGCCTATGGGGGGTTCCCATAGGCTTCTATTGCAATTAAGTAGGTTCAATCTGGCGAATTAGGCAGTCGAAGAAAATTTTAAAGGGGAAATACTTCGATCATCGAATGGTCGAATATTCAATACAATAGAATTTTGCATATTCAATGATCGAAGTGGGCAAATTTGCATATTCGATAAAATCGTATGATCGGAATTCAATCGAATTTCGAATCCTTCACACAAATTTAGTAAATGGGCCCCTAGGTGTCTAGTTAGGTGGGCTGCATTAAACTCGTCTGCAGAAAAAACGTCCTCAGCTCTGCTAGTGTGAAGAACGTCGCACTGCTGATTTTGCCCCAGTCAGCACAATAGCACGATATAGAATGGCGGTCAGTGCTGTAAGCTCATGCTTAGAAATAATGGGCTGCAGGGCGGAAAATGCAGTGTCCATTGTTTTAAAAGCGCTTTCCCTATAGCACTCTCTGGTGCGTGGTTCAAGTTACATTACAAACTACTGCTAAGGGACGTGTGAGGTGGGGAATTTAGCGATAAGTGCTGAAAACCTTCCCCCTCCCGTGAAGTGGGACCAGTTGATGCCTGCCTGCAGACTCAGAAGTGCGATGGTTTTACGGCTGCTCCCTTACGTCTCTGTTCGTGTGCATATGTAAATAGCGGCTGGCACTGTAAGCATACGCTCAGACATGCATTAGTGTTTGTCCACAGGGCGTGAAGTGCAGCGCCCATTATTTCAAAATGGCGCCCGTGTGATTAAGCGATCTCCCTGGTGCACAGTTTAGATTACCCGCTGCTAAGGGACATGAGGCGGAGATAGTAGTAAATATAATTCGCAGCCCACAGAAGCTCCCTCTCTCTCCTCGCCTTAGGAGGATAAAAATAGGCAGATTGAGCACAAGCTCTGCCTTGTGCGCCCGAGGCCTAGGGTTGCCACGCATTCGGTATTTTACCGACCTAGCCGGTAAAATACCTGCAAGGGCCGGTACTACAAATTTACCGGCAATGTAGTTGCCGGTAATTTGTAATACCCTTACAAAAAGCCCTCGGCCCTTTACTTAATTGTTCCCCGACGCTGTGGTGGCTCCGCCCATTAGGCATCACAGCCCCACCCATTTTGAGTGTCATTTCCATTTTTCTTTAAAAGGTGGCAACCCTAGCCACGACCCCTGTTCCACAATGCGGTCGTTGAATAAACTTCCCTCAGTCCAGTGCAAGCCATAGGGCAGGGGCCTGTTCAGTAAGGTAGGCCTTAATGTCCTCCCCCAGCCCCTATATCGCTCCAGGGAGTAGGGAGGGAGTTGAGAACTGCAGGTGGATGATTGCTTACCTCATTCCCCAAGAGGTTCTTCCCCCAGTCTGCCAGCCAGCTCCTTCCCCTCCTCCTAAGGCTTAGTCCAGACGGGGAGATTCGGGGGCGATCCGTCGCCTGGCGACTTCTCCTCGCCAGGCAATTTGGAGCGATATTAAAAATTGCGCCGCTCTGTGTGGACACGCGCCGGCGTTTTTAAGCCTCGCCGGTGCCTAGCTATTCGGGGGCGATCCGTCACCAGGCGACGGATCGCCCCCGAATCTCCCCGTTTGGACTAAGCCTCAGGAAGGAGATATCAGTTGGAGTGGATGGTCTATGCACACAGCACAAAATGATCCCAGAGACAAGAACCCACGTTGGGAGAGGACAATATGGACACTGCAAAAGGCCTGCCTGTTCCCCTTAGAATAAGCAAAGCTGACTTAGAAGAAAAAAATTAAGATGAAAAAATCCTAACCTCCTGAGCACACAACTAAAGTGGAGTTAGGCTTCACCTGCTGGGGGTATAGTCAGTGGAGGAGGAGCCAGTTTTTCTTTAGTGTTGTGTCCTGCCTCCTAGTGGTACTAGCTATACCCCCATTGTCCCTGCATGACTAGGAGAAAACCGCATTGGTTAGCTCACCACCCGAGTACTACTCCCCCAATCCCCTAGCATTGGAACGGGATTCTCTGAAAAGGAGAGTAACTTGCCTTGTGTCCGATGTAAGACCACTGAAGGAGCACGTCTGGGCTCTGTACCACAGCCAGCCTTGCGACGCAAAATGGCGCAGATGACTATGCACAAGATGGCTGCGTACAGGGGGGCAGATGGGGACTCACTTAGCTGGGAACTAAACCTGAAGGAAATGGCTGTGCAGCACAAACAGGAGACAAATTCTGTAGAGTAGAGCGCCTGAGGGTGGGTGGGGTTGGGTAGGAAAATATCCTTATTTTTTCAGCCCGGGTATATTTGCCCACAAAAATATAAAATATCCCGTGTTATTCCAGGCTGGTGCGGCCCTCCATAGAGGGGGAATGCAGCCTCAGGGACACAAGCGCTGTATCTGCAGCCTCCGTAGAGCAGGAAGGCCCAAGGGAACTTTTTTTTTTTTTTTTAAACAGATAAGTGTCTGGCTGATTGGGTGCTGGAGATGGATACCATGCCACACTGGAGCTAGTGAGGACCCACCGCAGTTCTGACCACTATACTCTTGCCACCTGTGTCCGTGTCCTCTCCTTCTGAAGACACTAAAAGAAACTGGAGATGGTAGGAGGAGGCAGGGGATGAAGCCCAGAGCAGGAGGACGAGTCACTATTAACATCTTAGGGTCCACTCTCCTAGATACAGGATCTTCATCCCCATGGTGCCAATGTCCCCCAATTTAGGCAAGAGAAATACATATTTTCTCTCCACAGTCCAGGTTTTAGCTAATACCTAGACCTTTTTGCAGGACTCAAAATCTAAAACAAAGTAACAACCAAAAATGCTATGAATATGCAAACTGGGGTTCAAATTTGGACAATTCCTTTAATCTGGATGAACACTGTGGATTGGATTTATCCCTACAGAACACCACGGGGCAGGGACATCAAAATGTGAGAGCTCACTTCAAAACAAAAAAAATCTACTACTTCCCATTCATTGCTATGGCATTTTCAGAAGTGTATTTATTAGCAATTTCACTTTTTGATTAAGAAAAAAAAAAGGTCCCAAAGAAATGAACAGAAAGTAGGTTTTTTTAGTCTTTGTTCTAATCTAACATTTTGATAAACCAGCCCCTAAAACAGGGGTGTCCAAACTTTTGGCTTCCCTGGGCCACATTGGAAGAAAAAAAAATTGTCTGGGGCCACACATGAGATACAAACACTTTTGTAAAAGTAAAGAAAATGCACAGAAAATAACTACAATACCAGTTGGATAACCAGATGGAGCTATACACTGGAATATGGGACATCTGGATATTATATTATTAAAACCAACTGGGCAATAGGCAGAGTCCCGCCCTCTTGCTACTCCTATATCCTTTGCAACATGACATTTCCTCGGGAACCAAGGGTTTCAAGCTGGGCCACATTCATATCTATCCTGGGCCGCAGGTTGGACACCCCTGCCCTAAAAGCTAAGCTACATAGTAGATTGTAATCAGATTTTAGGAGTCGAATTTTCTCTGATCTTGCCTGTTGGATCATACAAAATCTGATCTCCACAGCTGTAATGTTAAGTCGGACGGTGTGGTTTGTTCATGGATCTACATTCCATGTATCTTGGTAAAAAAAAAAAAAAAGTCAAGACACCATGAGATTTTATCACTTTGGATGAAGATGTAGAGCCGGCATCAAAGCAGCATGTGGCTCAGATGGCAAATATTCCATGCAGTTTACACATCAGATCTTTCCTTCAGTCCCATTATTTGGAGCCATGCATGTACATGGGACTTGAAGGATGCATTTTGTTGACTGGACCTCACACTATAAAATCACCCATGGAACGTTAGCCCTAAGCATCTGAATGATGATACCAAGGGCTAAACAAGGTTCCAAACTTTTTTTCAAACCACAAAAACAGTAATTTCTCAAAAAGTCCTATTAATGTATCACATGCTGAGAGAAAATATTTAGGCTATTTTTCACATTGCAATGGACTGTTCCAGCACAGAATATAAACTGGTTAGTAAAGAGGTATTATTTTCATGTTCCTGAAACTTATGAATAAATAGCAAAGGGTTTTTATCACAACCATTATATAAATGTGTTTGAGCACACTCATTTGGCATTTACTTTGAAATTTATTTGGGCAATAAAGTCCAAAATAATAACAAACAAACAAAAACCAGACATTTATGCACAAATTTTTTCCATATACAAAGTTGGCTTGATACTGTACTATGACCAGATGACTGTGTCCAAGGACAGAGCCAAGTTGTGCACTTGTATGAATTACAAGAAAACTGATCTTGCAATAAAGATTTTTAACCAAACAACTTAAGTGTTTCACAGAGAAACTGACCTGAACCTTCCAAAGCAAAAAGTTTTTTTTTGATGTTTTAAAGGTCTACAAAAAAATATGTACACTGTACAATATATATATTTTACACATTTACACGTCAATTCTCCCACCGCTCAAGAACACAGTCCTCCAGGGATTTTTCAGTTTTGATTATCCAGAGAAACCACATGGATGTTTCAATTCTTTACCCATCAAAGTCAACAGTTTTTCAAGTTGTTTTTCATGTTTCTCATTATTCCATTTCTGAGAAACGTGCAAACATTGCTTTCCTCACTGCATCCTTGTAGGAGTCTGATGTGTTTACTCCATAGGAGCTGCCCTTGGCTCCCAGACCTGCCCCTCTCATTCTGACCTGAGCCTATGAAAGAAGAGAACAGTGTTAAAACGGTTCATACATTTCAGGAACAGATTATGTTATGGTTGTAAACATCACAAGAGCTGCACACAACAAATCAAACTAATACATGGATGCTTCAGTTGACTGTTTTAATAGAAAACTTAATTTTGAGATTGTTACAATAAACTGCCAGACAAGACTTAGATTACCTGAATAGGAGCTGTAATTCCTTGACTCTTTCGCCCCAGTCCTGAGCCCTCCTTCCAACCCATGGCCTGCAGCATCTTATTTCCTATATTGCTATTATCAATACCATCCTTTGTAGGTTGCTCATAATTCCTGTACAGGGGACAAAAAAAATGTTTAACTCTCTAAACACATTGATTTAAATGCTTCTATAAATGCTTTATATTGATGTCTGCTTGAAGGGTGTTATGGCACAGCATACTTACACCACAGTAGGGTCAAATCGCTTGCGTTTAGGTTCTGGGGGCTCTGGAATTCCATATTTCTCTCTTCTTTCTGCTGCTCTGTCTCTGTACTTTGACTAAAAGAGAAGCAATACAAACTTAGACCACACTGTTCAGTTTCAGTTCAACTACCATGCCTATTGCCATCATTCTAATCTAGAAGTTAAGAGCACAGAAGTCTCACCTCTCTTTCGGTTTGTTCTAAAGCTTCATAATCTTGTTCAGACAACTTCGTTCTCTTATAGACTTCAAGGTTTTGCTGTTGGGTAATGAAAATAAATTTTCACTATGCTGACCACCATTCCACATATTAAACAGGGTTAAAACCAAAAAGAAAATGGAAAAAAAAAAAAAAGAAGCATACCTTATGCAGGTCTGACAGCTGCTGATGTCTTGTCAGAGCATCTTTATTTGGAAATTGTCTGCGGCATAGAAGACATGCCAGCTTCTTCCAGTCCATTAACTTTTCCTCATCCACTGCCCCAAAAAATCTCTCATTCTCCTCCTCATTGTCACTATCGCCACTATAAGCAGCAACCAGAGCTTTCTGCAAGTCACAAAAGCCTGTTATATACTTAAAAGGGTATACTAAAAAAATCTTATATTTTTTAGGATTTTGGATTTTAACTTATGGTTTAGTTCAGACAAATGCCATATTTTATATACTGAACTTATTCCATTAGCCTAGTTTCAGCTTCTCCAGGACTTGACATTTGTCACAGGGCGTCACCATCTTGGAAAAGTGTCTGCAAACCTTAACATGCTCAGTGGGCTCTGAGCAGCTGTTGAGAAGCTAATCTTAGGGGCTGTCGCACATTATCAAGCAAAAAATGAAGTTTGTCTGTAATACAAGCTGATGCTACAGGACAGATCATTTTGATGCAAATTGCACTGTTTCAGTGCCATTTCTATTCTATGTGTACTATATATTGCAAATGGGCCTTTAAGCTCAGTAAGTGACAGCAGCAAAAAGCAAAAAAGTTGGGGAGCTAATGGGGCATCTTTGGAGACAGATTTTACCTCTAAAGGGCTGTGGTTGCCTTGGACTGGTACATAAGCACAAAACCTAACATACAACAGGGCAAGCCTACTTTAATTAAGCTTTAGTGTTTTAAATAATATTATACATAGCAAATTAGTCTAACATCAGATGCTAATATATGTAAAAAACAATACATTTCTAAATAAGATTCTTTACTTATCACATATCCAGAGAATAATAAAAAAAACAAGTCTAATTAGTGCTTCTTAATTAAGAGATTCCTTTTAATCCTAAACAGCCCTCCTACTTGCATCTCGACCCCTAGGTAAGGATCCCTGTTCTGTGTAATACACAAAATATAAGGGCTGTAGAGCCCTAAAAGATGCATTGCTTTTGGTCATGTGAGCAAGCAAACATGGTTACACAATCAGGACAGACATGAAAAATCTGCTCACGTTTGTAGGCTTTTCTTCCTCAGTGTTAATCATCATCATTATATCTGGCAGAAGCTGTCTCTCCAAAAATGTTCCTTGCTGTGAAGCAAAAAATACCAAGACAAACACAATTAGATTAATGGACAATACACAGTATGTTTAAATAATCAAAATATTTAGGCATTTATTTTAATAACTTGCCTTTTTCTCAAATAAAGCAAATCCAGCATCTGCTGCTGCAGACTCTTTTCGCTCTTCATCACGGCAACCGAGTGGCTGGAAGCTATTCTTGAAATTTTCCTTCTGTTTGTTTAAACTTTTGGCCCATCGCTCCATATCCTTTGCAATCTTGGAATATAGAAAACACGAATTGTAAAATTAGATTTTTTTTAAATGGATTTACAACAGCAGCTAGTTATGGCTGGCTATCAAAAACTAGGCTTTACCCACCTGATAAATTCCTACCAAAATTAGTAACAAGACCTGAACTGCCTCAAAACTGTTCCTAGCCAAGGGTTACAAATAGTGGAGGAGCCAAGTTTTTTAGTTATGTGCTGCCTGCTAGTGATAATGGCTATACAACAATGTCCCAAACGCTTGAAGGTAGCAACAACCAAAACAATATTGCAGTAATCCAATAGGTTCTCAGCAATCTTCTTGCATAAGCAGAAGAGAGAAAACTAGCACACAGGTGGCTTGAAAAAAATTTCTTCAACAATTTAGCAACAGGGCCTAAAACTAGCAGCCAAACAAATGCAAATGCAACAAGAAAAAAAAAAAAAACTACCAGCAGATCAATCCAGAAGTAAAAAAAAAAAAACCTGCAGACCTCTGCATCAAGCATATGGGGCATGTTTACCAAGATTGGAGATAAATATTTGGAGAGATTTCTGGAGATGTTGCCCATAGCAACCAATCAGCAATGAGATTTAAACAGCCATCTATAAGTTAGCAAAGATCTGATTGGTTGCTCTGGGCAACATCTCCAGAAATGTCTCCAGATATTTATCTTCACTCTTAGTAAACATGCCCCTAAGTTACATAGTTAAATTGGGTGGAAAAAAGACAAAGTTCAACACCTCCAAATTCAAACCCAGCATACACACACCCCTCCACTCTTTCACACAAACCATATATGCCCATAACTATACTAACTGTAGGTTATTGACGGAGCTGGGATAAAAAGTTGTTATTTAGCATATTTACAAACCTACTAGCTTTATCTGTCTTGGCAACACCATTACCCCAGTCAATGCCCGGATAATTGAAGTCACCCATAATAACTTGATCTAGTTGTGAAGCAGCTTCTATTTGTAAAAGTAGCTGGACTTCATACTCATCACTTATACAAGGTGGTTTATAGCATACACCAATGAAAATTTTCTTTGTAACCTTATGCCCAGTCGAAATCTCTACCCGGAGGAATTCCAAACAGGACAACATGCAAAGGTTCAATACATACCTGTTGAGCCGTTTTGCTTTTTGGTTTTTCTTTTTTCTCTTTTCCTTCCTTGGAAGTCCCTGGATTTGCAACATTGGTTTGTGTTCCACTTTGCCCTGCTCCATCAGCAGCTGGTAAGTAAGTTTGTTTTTCACCATCCCAATATAGGTACTGCTGAGTCAGCGAGTTGTAGTAATACTTGGGAAAAGGGAAATTAAAGATGTTAATAACCAAACTATTTAGGGGTGTTGGGAGCAATTTGCTGAACAGGCATGACCACTACGGGTGCGACAAACTGCTGTAGAGTATCAAGAAAATAATCTACTCAGACTGGGCAACAAAAGTTTGCTGCAGAGAAGCACACACAACCAACTGCTCGTTTAAAGGTAAACAGTGCCTGGGTGCATAAAGCCAATATTTTTAAATAATAAACAATAGAAAAAAAGCTTACACACACAGGACTTACCAAAAAATAATACTGCTTATTAGTAACAAAAAACACACACAGATAGATAGAATAGATAGAATAGATAGATATATATCCATTCATTCAACCAGTCAATTAATAAGTCAACATTGTTTCTTCTCAATTTTCAGAAAAATCTCTACAATCAGACAAATTTGGGCAGAAAAAGAAGCATACTTGAGAATTGGGATCATAGTACAGGCCAGTTTGATGGTCATAGTAATATCCTGAGCTCTCGTCATATTGATATGTGGAAGTATCTGGAACAGCTGTGGTAAAATGACAAAAGGAAAAAGATTTATCTACGGTACAGTTATTACCAAGTGATTAAAATATTTGGTAAAAGCAAGTTTAGAAATTACAGTATTTTAATCCAGGAACAATGGCATTAGGAGCGGCTGCTTCTTCTGTGCTAGTACCAGATGCTGGAGGAGTGATGGCAGCCGATGTACTTGTACTAGGCTGGTTCTGTGGAATAAAGGCATAAATAAGAATGCAAAACAAGCATAGAAAGACAATGCTAAAGTAAAAAGAAAGCTAAATACCGGAGAGCCGGGTTGCTGGTACATCTGAGGACTTTGACACACGACTGCACTTGTAGTTGCTGGCACTGGAGAAGAACCCTCTGTATAAAAAAAAATTTGGAATGAAATGTCAAATGACTGGAGGATGTCACAACTTTATAAAAGCTAGAATAACATGCTTGATCTGTAGTATTAACCCTACCAGATAGCTATGTAGTTAAACATGTTAAAATGTCCCTGCAGTAAGACATACATGGGGAAAACCAAGCGAGAAATCGGAGTAAGAATAGATGAACATACGAGGACAATAAAAAATTGTGATGTGGATATGCAGAAAGATTTTTTAAACCAGTAAGGAAACATTTTAAAGAACCTGGGCTATAGCAGCAAGCAATTAAGGTGGATGGTACTGCAGGTGGTAGATTCTCCCTCTAGAGGGGATTATAATAAACAGTTGCTACAAAAAGAAACAATGTGGATAGATAAATTAAATTGTTCCCCATAGGACTGAATGAAGTTCAAAACTATTCAAGTTTCCTTTAATGATGATACATTTTTCAGTTGCAAAATGGAAGTGATTATGCTTGTACATATTTTGAAATATACCTTTTTGGATTTTTTTGTATGTTCACAGTTGACACTAGGATACATATGAGAGCACCAATGGACACCATTAAAACATTGTCTAATATGATATTATTAGGATTATCACAGACAGGTATGCATTGTTTGGATAAAAGATACACATGGTAATCATTTGTAATTGGAGGGTGGAACCTCATTCATGTTTGATCTATGTATACCCCTTTCCTGTTGTAAGAGCACTTGAGAAAGGTGGCAGATCCCCGAAATGTTGTGCAGAGCTCTTAATAAACCAAAAGTTGCAAGCACATTTTGCTGAGCGAGTGCTATCTGACTATTTTCATATTATTGTGATGTATGGAACTGTGGAGCAGCAAAGTTCCCAGATAGAGCACCACAGAACTATTATCATGGACTTTGGATTCTATTAAAGCATGTAGAGTCCTTACCTGCTTGTGGTGATGTTCCTTGATCTGCTGCTCCAGTCTGTGTTTGGTAAAATGGTTGGTAATCTTGGGAGCATTGTCCATAATTAGAATAGCCTTCCTGGCCTGGCTGCAGGTATGCATAATCCCCACCATCACCACTTTGCTGAGCCTGCTACAAAATAGAAAGACTTTACTGGATTGAAACCTATTGTGAAATATCTACATTTCTCTCAAGGCACTGTGGATGCTGTAATAAGTTATTACAGCAGCTACAGGATTCAAATTTCTCCTGTCTTGTTAGTAACTGCTATACAGCAAAATCTTCCAATTTCTACATACATAAGTAGCTCTATATAATAAATAGATTTACAATGGTTTCAACAAAATAGCTAAAAGAAATGAACAGCTTCCTGCTTTGAGACAATATATAAACGGAAAGAGACAGGCTATAAACAGAAAGAGATATAGGCTCTCTCCACAACAGAGGGTGCCAACTATGCTAGAAAACAATGGTAGCTTAGCAATACCTAGGACTATCACTATACTGGTTAGATCTTTAGGACAGTCAACAAATGGCTAAACTTGTCCAGCTAACCCCAATAAAATAGGTTTGAGGACAGCAACAGGCCCCAAGGCAAGGGATAGGGGGGGGGGATAATATACATCAGCATATCCTCTAGCAGCCATGCAAAAGTTTACAGAAAAAATAAGAAAACAGGAATTTCTTAGCAAGAAAATAAATGAAAATATAATGTACTGTTGCCCTGCACTGGTACAATTGGTGTGTTTGCTTCAGAAACTCTACTACAGAGTTTATATAAACAAGTTGCTGTGTAGCAAAGTTGAAAAAGGAGAAAAGGCTCAGGATAACAGGATTTTTATATACTCACCGGTAAATCTGTTTCTCTGTAGTCGATAGGGGGACACAGGGACCTTAGGGGTTAAACTCCATCATCCAGGACACTTATGAAACTCTTTAGGGGTGTGTCTGGGTATCCAACTTAACCCCACACATTACTTATTCCCTTCGGTTGGTACCAAAGATACTGCTATATTAAACCGTGTAAACAAAAATGGCAGAACAGTAATCAGGGAAATTGAGACCAACATGGTCAACATTTCCTCATATGGGCGGGAAGCCCTGTGTCCCCTATCGATTACAGGGAAACAGATTTAACGGTGGGTATATAAAAATTCTGTTTTCTCTGTCGTCTCTGGGGGACACAGGGACCTTAGGGTACTTAAAGCAGCCCCAGACATCGGGTGGGAATGAGGAATTTGATGATTTGACACTTTCACTGCACTACAGAGTGCAGTACTTTGCGGCCAAACACCGCCTCTGCGGAGGAGTACGTGTCAAGGTTGTAAAATTGAGAATGTGTGAATGGAGGACCAAGTGGCCGCTCTGCAAATCTCTTCCATCGAGGCAGAGTTGCACCATGCCCAGGAAGCTCCAATTGCCCTGGTCGAATGAGCTCGGACGTTAATTGGTGGAACCTTCCCTATTGACAAGTAGGCTTGTCGTATTGTTTCTTTGATCCATCTTGCCAGTGTGGCTTTAGAGGCTGGTCGGCCTTCTTATGTCCCGTCGGTAGTATGAAAAGAGGGGTAGACTTTCTAAAGGCTTTTGAACGATCTACGTACCATCAAAGTGCTCGAACAACATCAAACTTGTGTAATCTGCGCTCTGTCGTTCTTGGGTTCCGGACATAGGGATGGTACTACGATTTCTTGGTTGATATGGAAGTGAGATACTACCTTAGGTAGGAAGGAAGGTACTGTTCTAAGAACGGCCTTATCCTTGTGGAAGGCGAGGAAAGGCTCTTCGCATGATAGGGCACGCAGTTCGGATACTTGTCTGGCTTAGGATATTGCCATCAGAAATACAACTTTCTTGGTCAGTATTGACTCTGAAATAGCTCCCATGGGCTCGAATAGTGGATCAAGAAGTGATTCAAGGACTAAATTTAGAATCCAACCAGGGACAGGAGATCGGAAGAGGGGGGGTCTCAGATGTTGGACACCCTGCAAGAATGTTCGGATGGAATCGTCCAGTGCCAATCTTGTTAGAAAAAGAACCGATACTGCGGATACCTGAACCTTTAGGAAGGTGAGCTTTAGGTTTAACTGCAGTCCCATTGTGAATTGCGGACAATCTCACTTTGTGCCTTTATGCCCAGTGAAGAATTCGTTGAGCTTCTGCTAGGGCCGCCTTGCTGTGGGTTCCTCCTTGAAGATTGATATATGCTACTGTGGTGGCGTTGTCGCTCAGTACTCGTACTGATTTTGCCTGAAGCGATTGTGTCCATCCTTGGAGTGCCAGTCTTACAGCTCTTAACTCCAGTATGTTGATTGGGAGTTTTGATTCCTATTTAGACCAAAGCCCTTGTGCTGACCGGTTGCTCCAAGTCGCTCCCCATCCTCGTAGGCTGGCATCTGAGGCGATGACCGTCCAATCGGGTGTCGCCCACGACTGACCTGTGTTTAGGTTGTGTGGTTTTAACCACCAGAGGAGAGAATTTCTGGTCTGCTGGGACAGGGCAAACATTCAGGATAGCGGTCCCCCTTTCCAGACAATAAGTATGTTCAACTGCAGCAGACGAAGGTGCATCTGTGCAAAGGGTACCGCTTCTATGACGGATACCAGTGTCCCCAATACTCTCATTGCGGCATGTACGGTGATCTTCGGGGGTGGAGATTTTTGATCTGTTCTCCGACTCGCTTCGGTTTCTCTTGGGGGAGAGAGACAAGTTGAGTGATAGTGTTGAAATCCAGACCCAGAAATGTAATTTGGAGGCTGGGATGTAGGTTGGCTTTTGACCAATTCACTGCCCATCCAAAGCTCTGTAACGTTGAGATCGCCAACGCTAGATCTTGTTTTGCCTTCTCCGCTGTCCTTGCTTTTATGAGTAGGTCATTCAGCTATGTGGTGATCGATATCCCCTGTATGCGTAGTACTGCTGCGGATGCGCTGTTGATAGTCCGAAGGGGAGGGCTACAAACTGATAGTGTTTGTTGGCAAATGCAAAACCGAGGAAGCGATGGCGAAGTGGCCAGATCGGTACATGGAGATATGCATCCTTGATGTCCAGTGACATCATAAGCTGTCCCTTTTCCATCCCCCTGATTACGGAGCGGAGGGTTTCCATCTTGAATCGAGTTGGCCGGACGAATTTGTTGGGAGTTTTAAGTCCAGTACCGGTCTGAACGTTCCGTCCTTCTTTGGGACTATAAACAGATTCGAGTAAAACCCCGAGAATCTTTCTTGAGAGGGTACTGGTACAATGACTCCCGCTTGTTCCATGTTTGAGATGAAGTGGAGGAAAGCCTGAGTTGGAAAAAGTTGATGTGGTATCCCTCTGACACCATTTCCTTTACCCAGGCGTCTGAGGAATGTCTGAGCCAAGCTTCCCGGAATCGCAGTAACTTTCCCCCTATCTGTTCCTTTGATTCCAGAGGGGGTGGCCAGTCAGGCTGTTGGTTTGTCGTTCGCGGGCTTGTTGGAGTTGTGGGACTTCCATGTTGGCCTTCCACTGTCACTTGGTTTTGCTCGGAAGTGTGACCTGGTTGGTGAAGGACTTCTTCTGGAAAAGCGGCTACTTTGGCCTCGAAAAACCTTCCCCTTCTGGCAGTAGAGGTTGTTCTGCTTTTGGACTGTGGGAGAAAGGTGAGCTTTCCCCCTGTCGCTTGTGAAATTATCTTTACCAGTTCCTGGCCGAACAGGCGTTGTCCTTTGAACGGAAGAGATGTGAGAGACTTTTTGGAGCTTACGTCTGCTGACTTAAGCCATAGAATTTGTCTGGCCGCTATTGAGAGAGCCAAGGTCCTGGCTGTAGATTGGGAAGCATCTAGTGTAGCATCGCATAGATAGGCTGATGCGTCCACGATAGGCAGGATGGATGCTGCGATTTCGGAGCGAGGTACTCAATCTTGAATGTCCCTGAGAAGGGCCTCCGCCCACGCTTGTATGGCTCGAGAGACACATGCTGATTCCAGTAAGTGTTCTAGTGCAGCCCCCGAGGCAGAATAGATAGCTCTCAGTGTACCTTCCATACATCTATCAGCTGGGTCTTTGAATGCTGCTGCATCAGTTACCGGCAGTGTCGTAAATTTGGACAATCTTGATACTGGCGCGTCTACCGTTGGGGGGGGTTGAAGCATTTGTCGACCCATTTCCTAGGAAAAAGATAAGATTGAGAATTTCTTCATAGCTTGGAACTTTCGTTCTGGGAAATTCCATTCTTCTTGTATCAGGTCAGTCAGTTGATCATGTGTGGGGAAAACAGGCTGCAGATTTTTGTTTTAGTTTGAATAATCCTGTGGACTGACCCTTCTCCTCCTGAGATGGTGGGATCTCTGGTACTTCCTTAATAATGCCCTCAACATCATGCTGTGTATCTTTTTCCTTGACTTCCCCTTGGGTTTCCTTATCTTCCGAGGATGCATTTGAGGGGGGGTGGGGGGAGTTCCCCTTCCTATTGGCAAGATTCCTGATATGCTGATAAAGAGTCTGATCTGTTGAATGAGTTGGAAACAATTCTAGGACTATCTGTTCTCTTCCGTTTTCACATATGTGTGACTGAGTTTTGATAACGCTTTTCCCAGGTTATCTGCAATGGCTGGTAGCCCTTGAAGTGACACCAAGGATTGAGAGAGCTGAATGGCCCAAAGTGGCATGGTGCGTCTTGGGTGGCATTATTCCCCGAATCCTAGGAAGTGCCCTGTGGCACTGCGTCTACTGTAATCTGTTTAAGATTTTGTGTTATGGTAGGGGCTGAACTCTGTCCCCTGGAGCAGGTTCTGCACAGCGATTCAGTTTGGCCCCCCGAAAATTTAGTCTGACACTTTGAGCAGGCAAAATGAGATACCTGAGCCGGTGCTGGAGTTTTCCCTACCGCCCTTGAGAATAATGCCCCCACCTTACCTTCTGCCACCTTTGTTGGAATAGGTAGGGGTGTGGTGTTTAGCTGCCGTACTCAGCTGTCTTTGCTGTGGCCCAGTATGGGAACTCTGTCCCCTTAAACCTACGTTCGGCGGTTACCGAAGTTGGAGCAGGGATTTGGGAGGGCGGCGTAATTGGTGTGCTTGCACTGGGAGCACCGTGACCAATTCCAAGATGGCACCTATCGTATCCTCGCAGTCGTGCGCTCTTCTTTATGCCTGAGGAAAGTGCGTTGACAGTAACGCCAGACAGCGCCTTCCCTCCCCTACCCTGAATGCGGTCGGGAAAAAGAGAGCACCGTCGCGAGTAAGTGGTTCCTTCCCTCCCTACTGCAGGTGTGTGGGGGGGGGGGACAGTCTGTCCTCTGAGATGTCGGCCATGCTTCTCCCTGGAGTCTACTGTTTGAGCTGGAAGGGGATAGGGAGCACTACTTACTGTTAGTCCAGGCCCTGCTGTGTTTTCACCTTATCCACCGTTCAGACCCTCTGATCCTATGGGGAACAGGCCAAGTCTGGGGGGTTCACTTAAGCCTTTTTCGGGCTGTGGTCCAGTCCCCATGGTGGAATCCCTCGAAGATCGTCTGCCCTCAAATGAGGCAGAGTTATTCCAGCTTCTGAGGGTACCTGCTGATATTAAAATCCTGATGCAAACGATTTCTGCACAACCATGTACCATCTTCCAGGTAGCAGGACACTTAAAAAACTGAAGGGAATAAGTAAGTGTGTGGGGTTAAGCAGAATACCCAGACACGCCCCTAAAGAGTTTCATAGGTGTCCTGATTCATGGAGGATGGAGCTTAACCCCTAAGGTCCCTGTGTCCCCCAGAGACGACAGAGAAATACAGTAGTTAAGCTCAAAGGGATTCTTCAGAACTTTTGTTGTCTAAGGTGTATCCTGTGCTTGAATGTCAGCCTTGTGGATATATAGCAGCTTGTTTATATAAACTATAGTAAGTTTCTGAAACAAACACCGGCTGTGCCAGTGCAGGGCAATAGTAAATTATATTGTCATTCTTTGAAAACACTTTCGTTTTTTGGTGTTACTGATCCTTTAAGGACTAGAATGTACTAAAAATAATATATTCACCTGTGTTGAAGACCACTGTGCAGCAGCAATAGCTGTGCTTGCCACAGAGAACGCACTAACTCTGTGCCCATCTGGCAACACAAGATCTCTGTTTTAAAAAAGAATGAAGAACCAGTTAAAGCAAAACAGCAAATTAGAAAATTATATAAAGCAGCAATGCCCAATTATTTCCAGGCAGTAGGCCAATTAAGATATACTATAGGTATGTGGACCAGATTATACCAAAAATATATTGCAAACAGATGTCTAGCGAGGCCATAGGCAGACAGGAGCTGTAACAAAACTGAAGAGAATCTGGCACACAGCTCTCCAAGTTGCTATTAAATGTAGAAAGGAAAAAGGGCCACCAGAGAGAGAATTAACCAATCAATTCTCAAGTCATTTAACTGGTACCATTACGATTATTAAATTAAACACAGGAAGTTTATAAGCCTATGCTCAAATATGATTTTGCTTGAAGAAAAAAATCTTTGGCATAACTAGCACATGTTCATCATTGTAGGACATGAGTAATAAGTCAAGTAGTGGACTAAATCCCAACTGACTTGGTATTATGCCTTTGCATGACAAGAAACAGAAATGATGTCAATTTAAAGAATTAAGACCAAATTACTCGTGCTGCCGCCCCCCATACACCCACCAAGAATTCCCATCCATGGCACACCTGGAAATTAAGTTTGCCATATGCATAAGTTAATCATCCAAAACAGAGAAGATGCACATAGATCTAGTCTATGCATTCCCATATTCTAATGAAACAAATGTGAAGTTTGTGGAGTTACTTATTTCAAATAAACAGAGATCTTCTTTTGTGTACTCTAGCCAAAAACTTACTTTCTAGCACTTTTTGCAAAATCCACACCAATAGTTTTCCCATCAATTTTGAGAGGGGGATGCAGAGTCTGCAGAATTTGCAGGAGTTGTGATGCCTCCTGATAAAACAATAAGGCACAATATAAATACGATTTATCAGAGACCTGCAACTAAAAGATTGTAAACAGGAATTGATAACTTACCAGAGCAGAAGGAAGCTGCACAAAAGCAAAGCCTCTGTTCTGCTGAGTTTGCTTGTCCTTAATAAGGCGGATGTTGCTGACCACAAGTGAGACATAGGGAGCAAGTGCAGACAAGATGGAGTCCACTACAGTGTGGGGCCCAATATTCCGAAGGATTATGGCTGAGGATACATAGCCACCTAATAAGGTTACACCCAACTGTCTATAAGATGGTAATTTGCAAGGCAGCCCACAAACACAACATTTTAAAATGTACAAACATTTTTTCTGAAGCAGTCATGTACTATTGCAACAAAGAAAAAAATGCTAGATAAAATGACAAATTTAAGGACTCTTAATGCACATTTTGCCAGCTATTCTCTACATACATGATGACCTTTTTGTACAAGCATCAGAAAAGCAGCAGTCTTTTAAAATGCATTTGCAAACAATCTTTCTAATCTATTTGGTCTGTAGACAATTGACCCTCACATAACCAAAGCCTTAAAAATACTTACTGTCACTATAGTAATCAGCAGACTGGGGAGCTTCAGATGATCCTGATGGGGCTTCCATATCAGATTCTGTTGACAAAGAGCAAAGCATAAAATGATCAAATGGAATTCCAAAATATGGGTAACGTGGAATTATCAAAAGAATTACAGAGGATGAACAGATTTATCAAGCAAATCAGTAAGCAAAAAAAAAAAATCTCCTAAAAAAAGGGTAAAAGACCCTGACATTAAAACACTCACCAGCTTTGGCTGCCCCACAGCGGAAGCATTTTAATCTTCGCCGAAAGTTGTACAGGCCGCACTATAAAACCAGAGAGCTTTGCACTTAATAACCACTCAATTACCAACATTCCCCTACCCATCATTATATGTTGCAAACATGTCAAAAGTTCCATAATGAGTCCTAACGGAGAAGGTCAACAAAGTACATGAAAAAAAGCAATCAACAAATTATGCATTTGATTTTGATGAATTCAGCTCTTGCCAAAGGCACACTTGTTTATAGGACTATACTAAAGATTTTTATCAAGCAGTAGGACTATTTCTGTACAGACAGCTGTGGGCCATACAGCTATGAAACAATTGCACTCTACAGAGAGTAATGTGTTATATTTCACAGGTATGACAACGCTGGCAAATGAAAGACAACCAGAGTTGTGGCTTTAAAAGTAAAATCATCTTTGTAATGCAACTTGTGAAAATTTACCTCAAGAATTAATTGCATTAGAAGGGATATCCTACTTCTAGGATCAACAAACTAATGTAATACCTATTACAAGTGGCATTAAAAAAAACTTTAAAGACAGAACATACCTTGTTACACAGCCAGTCTTCAAATTTGGGTCGTGGATTGCTGTAATGCATGGCAATGGTCTTTCCCTGGATTACAAGCTTTTTCTGCAAGAACATAAAAGGTACAATTAATTACAACTTTCTGGAGAGAGAGAGAGAGAATGTCAATCCCCAGCCATAGGGGAAGGAGATCCCGACATAATAATGGACAGCAATGTGGGGAAGGACCACCCACCGCCAGTTAATGTTCTGCCTGACCAACCCCTCACAGAGAGGTGGTGTGAGAAACTGGATTCAGAGGGAGAGGTAGACAGAGGCACGCAAAGAACTTCCATTGGCAGAAACAGAAAGAAGGGAGTAGGGCAAAATAGTCAAAAGGGTTGGGAGCTCTCCAGAAAAAAACAAAAAACGGAAGGCTCAATAGCGCACGCAGCATTTCCATATGAATCTCTGTTTATCAAGTTTTTCAAACATAGAAATATGGTGGACAATTAAACTCCCATATCATAATCATATCTAGACCAAGAAGCACGGAAAAGGGATAATGCCACTGGTACAAGAGGGGTCATGACGGGAAGACTATTAAAAGGGAAGACTATTAAACAGTAGTTTTAAGGGCCCTTTTAACCACTAATTTAAAAACAATCAACCCACAAATCCAAATTTTAAGCCCTGTTAGTGGAATTATGAGGAGTGATCCTGTTTTACTACAATTAATCCCAGGACAGGCTATAACTTAATCTATGTAAAGACAGCTATGATTATCGAGCCATAAATTAATCTTAAAATATAAATATATTGGCTGAGTAATTCCCTTACAACTACTGTACTGACTTACTCTGCAAGGTGTGGGAGATTTACAATGGGCATGTAACATATTCAAGTAAATTCTTACACACTTTATTAATGTCACAATCCTTTAAACCTTTGTTAAAAATAATTGACCAGGCCATACTGAAAGAATAATTTTAGAACACGCTGATCATTAAACCATAAATCAGCATCAGAAAAGGATTCTAAATGAGCATGGATTAACTGTTATAGGTCTCCCCCTTCTACCTGCTCTAAGGAATGAATCTACAATGTGTTGGGGAGTGTAACTATGAGGGTAACAGAAGGTCATACATACTGCATAAGTTATTACAGTGAAGCCTCAATTTTTCATCCCCTGATTTTAAGTTTTCCCTCATTTTACATTGTTGTTTGTGGCCCGCCTATATATTGTGCATAATACATTTCACTAATTTTACATTTCCCTGATTTTACACCATTTTTTTAAGTCCCATTTAAAATGGTGGTTCTACTGTATATTTCAGTGTACATCAATGTTTTGGGGTAGATTTTTAAAAAACATTTTTAAAATGGGGGCAGGGCTATGTCCTTTATGAAAACTTCCCACTTCTTTAAAGTAATCCGCTGTCCATGTGGAGTTATAATGAACATGTGTCTGCCAGATGTACTCAGCAGTACCCAGGGAGAGGGAGGGGACTGGACCTGCAGATGTCATTTAAACAACTGACACACCAGAGCTCTGTATACATTAAAGTTGAAATAAACTTTGCATAACATAATGGAAAAGGGACATGTGAAACAAAGTGGAATATATATATTGTTTATATACACACAGGTAAATATGGATCCATCTATTGTTATAATAATTAAGAATTAAGTTGTATGCATTTGAGTAAAAACAATTCCAAACTGACAATATATATAGTATAGGCCAGTCAAAAAGGCAACTTTATATGGATATATTTAACCTGTAAGGGGTCCATTATTAAAGAGCTTTTGCATCAAAAGTAACATTTCATTTTTACAGATGCATATATGAGAATGTGGTGCATGTCAGCTCTTCAGAACACGGTCTACATACAGACTTTATAACTTTAATGTACACAGAGCATGCATTACCTCTGTCAAGTTTCCCCTGAGCCTCTCTCCCTTTATCCCCTCCCCCCTGCTTTTCGATCTTAGTTACAGACATATGTAAATGTGCCATTTCTCAGGAATATTCTAAACTTGGCGAGTGAAGCAACCTGATTGGCTTCCATCCAGCGGGTAGAATCTTGCAAGTGATAAAACTCCACGAAGGCGAAACCGCGGCTTAAACCTAGAGACAGCATTCAGATATAGACGGGATACTAGTGTTAGTTAGTTCCTTTTACATAAAACACAGCTGCATCTCTCCAACTGACAAAGCCCATGGTTCTAGCAGTGCTTTATTGGCATTACTACCATGGGTGTAGTCCTCCTACCTATATATACAGGGCTTGCCACAAAAAAAAAAAAAAAAGGAACCTCCAGGCAATTTATGCCCACCAACCTATTATTTTCTCAAATGTGCACAGTGCCTAACATAAGGCTGCACCCTACATGTGGCACAGGGACTGAAGACTCCAAGTACATCAATTGTATTCAGGATGGAGTGGTAAATCCATCATGCAACAGTTTTACTTACCAAAGTCTTCATATAATATGCTATACATAAAACATTTCAAACTAAGAGGTTCCTTAGCCATGACAGGTTGATAAAAGCCTGATTTTGAAGGCAGGATGGATAAGGGCCTTATCACCAAAAGGGAGAGCAGTGTGAAAGTAAAGGATTTCAGAAAGAGCAACAGTGGAAATGCATCACGCCAGATAGAACCTCACCTGTCTTTCTCTTCATCAGCCGTACATCAGCAGGCTGTGGCCCCTCAAAAGACTCCACCAACTCACGAATCTAAAATGCACAGAATCATTAAGTGGCAAAACCCAGCATGCCATTCAAACTTCTTAACTAAAGACCTTTGATATGCATTTTATTTTCTCTCTCTCGAATGTGAAATCTGTGATCGTGAGGTTGCTAGGTGAAGCCACAGGCAAAGCTCTGCTATTCAGGTCCTTGTTCACTTTCCAGACCGACCACTGATGTTTTAATGGCAAAATACAGCTGTAGAGCAATTTTTATTAAAAAAAATTCAAATAGTTAACATAACATAGAAGACTGTGGGCCTTCCAATCGGCATCTTTTCGTCACATATTTGATTTTTGAAGAGGAAAAGGATGTCTACATTAATACCAAATTTAATTTCTTCAGATTTAATTATTTTCTGTAGACATAGTGCATGCATTACAAGTGCACAAGGAAGGCCATGTTGCAGATCAATAAATGTATAAGCCTTACTTTAGGCTAAATGCTTCAAGGAAACTGCGGTCGTCAAAACAGGTGCTTAAGAGCTCTTGCACACAGAAATCTGTTCTCCCTTGCGGTGTAGCTTTCATGTGCTCTAACCCATTACTTTTAATCATGCTGCACTAGTGAAGCAGGCAAGCACTGAACACAGGTGGCATACATACAGTTGTGTTCTCCTGTGTGGCGCCTGTGCCACAGCCACTAGGCAAATACAGGAAATACAGGACTGTTATTTCCTGCACTGAATGCATGAAAAGATCAACAGTCTCAGATCCCTAAACCATTCAAGCAGCACTATCAACAAAACAGGGGCATCTGCTTGGAGCGATCCTTTCATAATGCCATGCATGGAGTTGCAATAGTTTGGACTGTATTTCAGAACTCACATCATTCTCATTTATATTAATGGGGAGGCCCCTCAGCATGATTGTCTTGCTCTCTTTTTCATCCATGTAATAGTCCTGACGGTAATCATGGTCCATATAGTCACCATCTGAATAACCATCCTCTGATCGATCACTGCTCCTCCTCTCCCTGTCACGCATTCTATCACGCTAAAAGAGGCACACAAAGGAAAGACATCAGAAATTCCACATCACTACCTGTACCGCTTAATGTGTATTTACATTGAGGCAACTTGTGTTTAGTATAACGAGTACAATTCTAAACTATTTCAAATATTCATATATTGCCACTGTGCATGAATAAATCACACTGCTGCACTAATAAATCAATAATCATGCTGTGACCCAAAGCAGTGTAATTCTAAACATGGTATATTTTAAGAAACAGCTGATCTCACAGTAATGAACGATGGGGAGGGAAAAAAAAAAAAAAGATTTGGTTTGCAAGGGCTTATTTGAATATATTCTCTTGGATCCACGTCATACAAGAGGCGAATATAGTAGCTAGTACATTACAGTAACATGAAAGTAAAATGTAAGGAACTATATAAGCTACCATCCATTATATTTATCTGCAATAATTTAATATGCTCCATGTAAACTCAACAAGTGTACACAGCATTTCAATATACTCGCAAGAATTACTCACCTCAGGACTGTCATAATCTCTGTAATCATCATAGCGGTCACTTCGTTCATCTCGGTATCTTTTGTATTCTGAGTCTCTGCGGCGGCTCCTATTGTCTCTATCATCACGATCATCTCTATCAAACGCTGAGCTATATCTTCCACTACGCTCACTGCGACTCACACTGCAAAATTAGATTTAATGGTAAACATGGGACAAGAAAAAAAGAAGAAATGTGGAGATATATATAAAAATTTATTAACAACAATTTCCAACTTTACCGTTTATCTGATCCCATGGTTCACGCTTTAAGTCCAGCAAGCAGCGGCTGTGATAAAATCTGTATCAGAGGGGGAAAAACAACAACCTCATGTCAGTAGGGTAGTCTTGAATCATCCATAACAACCAAAAGGGGGGTGGGTGGGCGCACCCTGGAATGCTATCCTAGTGTGGGAAAGATGTGCAACAGCAAAACATTCACAAGCCTGATAAACAGGAACAGAGAAATATAATAATGGGAGTTATTCGAACTGAAAGAACACCAACAGATTGTTTATAAGGATGTATATATTTTATTCAAAAACCCTTATAAAATTTACATTAATATGTTAAGTATATTGCAAGGCTTACACTGAAACTCCTCACCTTAAACCATCTAGTTCTTCAACTTCACCAGAAATAAAGATATATTCCAATTACTTTCTATTCAACACCATTTTTGTATATTAAATTTAACGTTTATTTTTTCACCTTCTGTCTTTCTAAAGCAGCTCTGGGAGGGGTTGGGATAGAGACACTAAATCGATACATTGGCTCTGCTGAACAGATTTCTAATTTCCTTATTTAAAGCATTGGTTATTTGATACAATAATTGCAAATATTCCACAAATGTGGACAATAAATGTATCAACTAATGTATCCTTATTGTAAGCAAAACCAGTCTACTGGTTTAATTTACATAATTTTCTATTAGACATATGGTATGAACCGGTTATCCAGAAAACCCCAGGTTCCAAGCATTCTAGACAATAGGTTCCATATGTTTTAGAGAAGTGGGATTTACATTGTCAAATATTGCATGAAAAATAAGGAAGCCAATTTGTATGGAACCTGGCTCTGTGAAGCATCCATTTGTCTAAAGGCCCTCATACATGGGCCAATAAAGCTGCCGACTGACAAAAGTCTTAAGGTGGCCATACACGAAGAGATCCGCTCGTTTGGCGATGTTGCCAAATGAGCGGATCTCTCCCCAATATGCCCACCGTGAGGTGGGCGATATCGGGCTGATCCGATCGTGGGCCCTAGGGCCCAACGTTCGGATCACTATGGGCGGTCAGACAGCGGGACCGCATCAACGAACAGATGCGGCCGCGATCCGACGGGATTTTTAATCCTGCCCGATCGACATCTGCCCGACTTTCGGCCAGATATCGATCGGGAAAGCCTGTCGGAGGGCCCCCCACACGGGCAGATAAGCTGCCGACACAGTCTGTCGGCAGCTTTTATCTGCCCGTGTATGGCCACCTTTATGTGGGGCCATCTGATGGACTTCACCATTCAATATCTGGCCAAAAACCAGCAGCCACGTAAATGTTGCAAAATTGTAAGTTTAGAGTCTGCACCCGAATTATCCCTTCAAGAGATTAATATTGACAACCGATAGTATCTTTGCATTTATTGCCTGACAATACAAGTAGGAAATTGTCACTATAATTTGTTGGACATAATGACTGCCTTCTGTCAACTAATGGTCTGAGCATTGTATGATTTGTTCTCTTAGTTAGTAGCAGCTCAGAAGAGTGAAAGCCATTCTTCTGTCCAACAATAGGCTAAGCCTTAGGGAAGGTCTACACGAAGAGATTCGGCGAGATTAGTCGCCAATGCGACAAATCGCCTAAATGGGGTGACTAATCTCCCTGAACTGCTTCCGCCTGTCTTGCGCCGGTTAATATGAGAATTGCCTGCGACAATTCA
Organism: Xenopus borealis; assembly: GCA_024363595.1. NCBI lineage: Eukaryota > Metazoa > Chordata > Amphibia > Anura > Pipidae > Xenopus > Xenopus borealis. The sequence continues at coordinate 124,917,576 of CM044437.1, forward strand.
TATGGGGCGCTTCATTTTCTGAAATCGCCCAAAATTGCTTCACGAAACTACAGGTGATTTCGGAAAACATATCGCCACATATGAATTGCCGCATGCGACTCATTTTAATCAGGGTGAAGCGGTTCGGGAGATTAGTTACCCCAAAGAAGAGGATATTTGTCTTTAGGGCAACTAATCTCCCTGAATCTCCTTGTGTAGTCCTTCCCTAATAACCTGCATGTCTATGGCCATACACGGCAAGATACACAAATGAGCAGAACTGGGCCCAGCTTTATTGCCCACATGGCACGCTGGCCCAAAATGGGCTTATCTTTGAGAGGAGGCCAGAGGCCTGTTCGATGAATACGGTTAGGTGAATACTGCATTAACAAAATGATACCATTTTGGACTAAGAAATCAAACCCAACTGGATATCTGCCCCATTTCCAGCCAGATATCACGCAGGCAGGGCCACAACAGGGCACCATATATGGTTGATAAGACTGTCTGGAATCTCCAAGTCAACAATGGATATATATGAGATATACAATAACATGGCGGCCAGGCACTGCTTTTAATATTCCCTTTGGGTGAATTCAGCTCTCTTTGCCCTTTAAACCTTAGGGATTCGATAGAGAAAATATAACCATGAGATATGCGGAGAAAACACCTGGGAGAGCGAGAGGCAGCAATTTCTCTCCTATAGTAATTATACAGCCAAGGATGGCTTGGCAATAACCAATAAGCGTCCCCTCACCCCCGTCATCTGGAATGTAACCCTATCTGGCATTCAGGCTGGTTTCCCACAGCCGATACTAGAGCAAACGGGCATTGCCCTCAGTCTGTAACATCCAAGCCGCGCAGTTTGCGTGCTACGTCGCCACGCCATTTCACACAAGCAAGCGCTGCTGGACTGTCTATGTAGGGACATCATGTATCTCAGTCACACAGCTTAAACCCAGCAAAACAGCAGCTGTAGTCCCATGAAGTATGTTTACAAACATCCCGCTACAGCCATAACCCTTTAAAGCAGGAAACCCGCTGCACATTAATACAATTCGCCACGTAGCATACAATTCAAGCACGTACCACTGAGCGGTAAACCAGAAACACCTCCTCCTCGTATCTGTGTCTTCACGAAATGGCGGCGAATCCAACGTCTCCTACCCACAATTCACCACCGAAGTCTGGAAGCTTCCACCATCAAACGCATGCGCTGTGTTATTCGCGGGCACGCCTCTTTCTTTAAACCAATAGTCTCTAAGGGAAGAGCCGAGGACGGGAAGGTCGTGTAACCCCTCCCCCACGCAGTGATAAAGTAAATACAGTCGCGAAAAGGGCGGAAGTGGCTGGATTGAAGCCGTGGCGTGAAGAGCTTACTTTGCCACAATTCCCTAGTGATTCACGCAAACGTGTCAGAGGGCGTGTAACTGCGGTTGTGCTAATGACCAGGTTTCTAGCTCGATAAAATATATAATGAAACCTCAATTTTACATCCACTGACGTTTGTTTTCCTTCGTTTAACACCGGTTTTTGTAACCTCTCATAAATATACTGCATTTACTTGATTTAAAATGTTGCTGAATTTTAAATCATTTTTCTTGACCCCTTGATAAATGTAAAAACGGGTTCAACTCTTTAGAAGGCTGATCAGATTCACACCTCACTAGTTCCAACAGCAGGTCATTATTTCTCAAGTGCCTCACTTGCAGGTTGCCACCTTTTCTGGAAAAAAATACCGGCCTTCCTACATATTTATCTTTTTTTCCTATTAATAAAATTGGGATCAACCATTAAAAATACTGTCCAGGCTGGTAAAATACCGGCCAGGTGGCAACCTTAGGCCCCGCTGCCGCCTGCAACCCGCAGATACTAATGTTGACCTTACTGCCTGACGATATCGGCATGTAAAAGCCCCCACACGGGCCGATAAAAGACGGAGTCGACAGATTATTGGCCTGTGTGTGGGGCCCAGGGCCATGCCGACAGGGCGCCGTAGGCACACGGTCGGATACACGCGCCCGTGTGCACACATTCGCAACTGCACACATGCACGAGTGCGCACACGCCATAAGCGAAGGGGTAGGGCAGGGAGGGGGGAGTGACGGAAGGGGAAGTGCTAGAGGGGAGGAGAAGGGAGGTGAGAGGAGGAAGGCAAGAGCAGCAGGGGAGCAAGACACTGGAAATAGGGGTAGGTAGAAACCTTTTGAATAGGTACCTGCTCAGCGCCAGTGGCGTAACTACTCCCTGGTGGGCCCTGGTGCAGGATGGGCACCGGGGCCCCCCTGTCGGGCCCATAACTCTATAAATCCCATGCTGGAGTGTTGATAGCACATGTGCTGTAAAAGGTCCTCCTAGATAACTGCCTGCCATAACCATTATCGTGGATCTGATGGGCCCCAAGGGGGTGCAATTGCACCCTCTGCACCCCTGGTAGTTACGCCACTGCTCAGCGCCCCCACATCTTTGCACACTAGGCAGGTGCCTCTTCTGCCTACCATTAGTTCCGGCCCTGGTGGGGCATCCGACAGGCTTCCCCGATCGATATCTGTCCAAAAGCCATCCAGATCTCAATCAAGCAGGTTAAAAAATCCCATCGGAATGCGGCCAAGAACGAAAGCCTGACTAAAGAAATAGGTAGAAATGCTGTACACTATGTTTTGTGCTTCTGTACCAGCCCAAGACAACCACAGCCCTTTAGCAGTAAAGATATGTGTCTGCAAAGATGCCCCAGTAGCTCCCCATCTTCTTTTCTGCTGATTCACATGCTCTGTGCTGCTGTCACTTACTGAGCTTAGGGACCCACTCACAATATACAGTACACATAGAATAGAAATATAGTCACAATATAAGGCTGATTAGTCATTAATACAGATAATTACTACATGGTAGCACAGAAACCAGTGCAACTAGCATAATAATTTAATAATCAGCCTTGTAGCATCAGCTTATATTACAGACAAACCTCATTTTCTGATGGATGATTGGTGATAACCCCTAAGCTTAGCTTCTCAACAGCTGCTCAGAGCCCACTGAGCATGTGAGTGTCACAGACACTTTCCAAGATGGTGACCTCCTGTGACAAGTTTGAAGTCCTGGATCATTGCTGCTATTGACAAGCTGAAACTTTAGGCTGGTGCAATACGTTCATTATATAAAATATGCAATTTTTAGCCACATTCATTTTTAAGGTTTAGTCTTCCTTTAAAGGGCAGGTCTAACATAATTCTAAGCAACTTTCCAACGTATGTTTTTTACAAATCTCCAGTGCTTTTAAAGTCATTTGTATAAACAATTGCTATTGAAAGCAGAATTTGCTTAAAGGGGTTGCTCACTTTTAGTATGATGTAGAGAGCAGTAGTCAGACCATTTGCAATTGGTTTTCATTTTTTATTATTTAGGAGTTATTTAGCTTTTGATCCAGAAGCTCTACAGTTTGCAATTCGGTTGCTAGGGACCCAATTAACCTAGCAAGTGTGAATAAAAATGGAATATGAATAGGATGATGCCCTGAATTTTTGGGGGTTTGAGATTCCCTTTAAGTGTACCTCCCCCAGGGAGGCACATACAATACCCAGGAACGATGATGGTGGCAATGCACAACAATACCCTTTCCTGGCGAATTTACTTAAAGAAGCATAGTGCTACATTCGGGTACAAGGTTATCGATGGTAGTCACTGGGGGTGCCTAAGAAATTGGCTTTATCACAGATTCTCCTTAAAGCCTCCTTTCAGTGTTAAAGCACGGTCTCTAGCAAGATATTTAAAAAATGCATATTACTAATTCATACTACAAATATTTGCCAGATCAATTTTTATACTATATTGTCATAACTAATTTTTTAACACAAGTTTTAGGTGCAATATGATGTACACTTTTGTCAGGTGTCATCTTTAATCATACAGAGCTGCTAATTAGCCCAATAAATCAGAATTTCCCATCAGTGGTCAGAGTGGTTATAGAGTCCCATGCGCAGACGGCTTTAACTTCAGAATACACCTCAGCACCACTAGTCCCACGTTTGTACTAAAATGTCCTGACTTTCTCTGCACTGAACAGCCAGAAAAAGATACAACGTTTCTAACTTAATTGGCTTTTGATAGAGAACAGAGAGCAGCACCAGGTGCAAGCAAGATACTTTTGTAGCAATTTTGAGATAAGCAAACAAGTCATTATAACAATTTAGATAAGGAGGTCCCTTGGGAAAAGTTAGGGTGGCCATACACCAGCAGATAAAGCTGCAGATATCTGTCGTTTAGACCAATTCGCCAGCTTATCTGCCCTTGTATGGGGGGCTTCCAATGGGTCTTGTAGCCAATATTGATAGGTAAGGTTTCATTTTTCCCAGCAACTGACCTGTCGGAGCCCATTGCTCTTTGTTGTAATCCGGTCGTTCAGCCCTAGGGCTACATGTTCGGATTACCCCAATATAGCCCTGCAGTTGTTAGGCATATTGGGGAAAGATCCTTTTTTCGGCGCTGTCGCCAGGTGGTGGATCTCTTCGTGTATGGCCAGCTTTAGAGTTACAGCTTAAAGGGCAATTCCCCTTCACTAACAAAACTAATAACTGGGAAAAAAAACACAGAAATATATTCAAACTTTCATAACCTGCCAAATTTTGTAAAACGAACAATCACAATTCTGATGTGCATGGAGCTGTA
>CM044437.1:124930828-124950921 GCA_024363595.1 Xenopus borealis
TGATTTACAATTCTAACTATTTTAAAAATCGGATTTCTTGAACTTTCACATAGTGCATTTACTTAGTAAATGATTTTAGTTATGATCGGTGCCCTTTAAGTTAACTTTTAGTTTGTTGTAGAATGGCTAATTCTAAGCAACTTTTAATTTTTTCAGTTTTTGAATAATTTGCCTTCTTATTCTTTCCAGGGTCACTGGCCCCATCTAAAAACAATAGCTCTGTAAGGCTACAAATGTATTGTTCGTGCTACTTTTTATTACTCATCTTTCTATTCAGGTTCTCTCCTATTCATATTGCAGTCTCTCATTCAAATCAATGGAAGTTGCTATATTAATGTGGACCAAAGAAACCAGACTGTCAAAACTGCAAACAGGTGAGCTGCTGAATAAAAAGCTAAATAACTCAAAAAACACAAATAAAAAATTCACTACATCATACAAAAAGTTTGAACCAAAGGTGAACTCAAATCGGACAATGTTACTTTCCTCCTGCTGATGGTATTAAAGATAACTTGATAAAGATCAAAGGGGGTTAAAGCCTCCATGGTAGAAGAGACACTTTTTAATAAAATTGTTTATTATGCATTATTATGCAAGATTGAGGAACTTTACCTCATAGCACTTGTGTCCCTCAATGGTAGGCAAGAAAAACAAAAATATAAAATAGAAATCTAATTACCAAGATAAGGGAAATAGAGGGCACAGAGACAATCAAATGATCTGGTAAGAATATAGCCTAGCAAGACAAGTTTGTACATCCTGCATTTAAATGAGAATCTGCAGATTACCTCTGGAACAGGAGGTTCTTTCTTCACGATGGAGGGAGGCAGTGGCTTCTTAAAAGGTTCATCAGTTTGGGGTTGGTCCTAAACATTCAGAGAAAATATTGATTACACATCCTGAGCCCTCCAAAGAGTAAAGGATATTACTAAGTCAACTGTATATCATGTCTGTTTTTCACAAAGGTGGCCATTCATACAAAACAAAAATATATTATATATATATGTAATGGGCTCCTTACCTCTTCTTCTCTAAAGCCTCTCCGAGGTCGGGGCCCACTTTCCTTTTCTGCACTACATGACCTCAGAGATCTCCGGTCTCCTGATCTCTTTCGCTGCAGTAAGAATGAAAATTCTAAAGGGGTTGTTTACCTTTCAAAATTTTTATTTCAGTTTAGTTCTTTTTAGACAGTACACCAGAAATAACTTTTTTTCAATCACTTTTTATTTTTCACAGTTTGCCAAATATTGACGTTTAAAATTTTAATTTCACCCGGTCATGTCTACCTAGAGCAACTCTGTTTGGAATGTGGGGGGGGGGGGCACCAACTAAACCGTTCTAATTTAATACATTAGTAGATCCATTTCTAATCTTCAGCCAAAAGAGCATAGTCCCTGAAGTGTATTAAAGTCAGAGTTCTATTTGATACAATAGTTTCTAGCATTTTACATTCTATACTTCGGAGAAATGCATGTAATGTAACTACTGTAACAAATTGTAACATACCAGAGTCTGCAACTGTGTTGCCAGATTGAGAGATGAAAATATTTCTGGTGCAGGTCAGAAAACAACTGAACTGTAAAAATGTGAAACCCTTTTAATAGCCAACAAGTGAAAAGTGTACAAAGTGGCAGCCTTACCCTTGGTGGGGAAGGGCTGTGGTATCTATCATGTGCTCTTCTGTTTCCTCTGGTCTCTGATGTCCTGTCATCTTTCCATCCCTCGTCCCTGCGAGGCGTTTCACTGTCTGTCTTTGGATTAATTCTCTGTAAGGAAAGCAAAGCGGCATGCTAATGAAAATGGTTTTCAAAATTATATGGGAAATTGGCTATTTAGAAGCAATATAAAACACCTATTAATATGAAATCTGTTCTAAATTGTCAACAAAGATATTTCTTATTCACTGTATATCTGCCACTTTTTTATGCTTAACGTCAGTTTTGATAGCAACCATAATAACGAAGAACCATAAAATGAACCAGAAGGGTCAAAACCAAAAGGGAACATTTTTCCATTCAAGTCCTACAATGAAGGCCCCTTTTAGGGAGGGCATTCCTGTGCCCCCAAGTGCCTTGTGTATAAGAGATTTAACGGTAAGCTATAATAAAAATCTCCTTTTATCATGCGGCCTTGGGGGACACAGGAACCTAAGGGGCTTACCAAAGCAGCCCCATTATCCAGTAATTCAGTGAGGGAAGAAACAGAGACAAACTGCCTGCCTCAGTCTGAACAGAAGACTGGATTGCAGAACCTTCCTGCTAAAACTTGCTTCAGCAGAAAAATATATATCAAAACGGTAAAATCTTGCGAAGTTGTACTCGGAGGACCATGTAGCAGTTCTGCACAGCTAATCAGCAGAATTTTTGTTCCTCTATGCCCAAGAAGGCCCTCGTCGACCGAGCTCTGATCCCCTCTGGAGGACTCTCGTGGGAGGTCAAGTGTGCCTGATGGATTGTCTCTCTGATTCACTGTGATATAGTAGTCTTGGATGCTGCTGTTCCCACTCAAGGACCTGAAGGAATCACAAACAAGGATTTGGACCACCAAAAAGGAGATTTTGTGTACTCTCCGTTAAATCTCTTTCTCTTCAGTCACTTGTGGGACACAAAGACAGTGGGTTATAGCTGGTATCACTAGGAGGCAGGACACAACCATAAGAAAAAATGGACTCCTCCTCCACTGGCTATACCCCCAGCAGGTGGAGCTTAGGTCAGTTTGTACCAAAGTCGACAGAGGTATATAATAACCTTAAACTTTAAACATAACAGTATCATGTCTGACGGAAGTGAAGGCCTCGATACAGGGAGGGAAGCCTTGTGTCCCTCAAGTGACTGAAGAGAAAGATTTAACGGTGAGTACACAATCTTCTTTTCTACACATCACCTTGGGGGACACAGGGAAAGTGGGGATGTACCGAATCTGTCCCCTGAAATGCTTGGGTGGGAAGAGGCCTATGTTGAAGTAACCACCACGGCCTGAAGCACTGAGTGAACAGAAGTCCACATTGCCGCTTTGCACAGCTGTTGCGCTGAGGCTTGATTTCGGAATGCCCAGGATGCTCTAGTGGAGTGAACCGTAACTCTGCTTGGGGGTTCCTGACCCTGTGCTGTGTATGCTCTTTGAATAGCTTGCTTGATCCAACAGGATATAGCCTGTTTGGTAGCCATGGCACCTTGGCGTGGTCCTGAAGGGAAAACCAGTAGAGAATCCAATTTGTGGATGTCTTGAACTCTATGCAAGTTGAACTTTAGGGCTCTGATTGGATCCAGAGTGTGCAGTGCCCTCTCTTTCTGGTTAGCTGGTGCAGGGCAAAAGGATGGCACAACTATTTCTTGGTTCAGATGAAAGTCCGAAACAACTTTTGGTAAAAAGGAAGGGATAATGCAAAGGACCGCTCGATCATGGTGGAAAATGAGGAATGGAGATCTGCAAGATAGGGTGCCGAGTTCCAAGACTCGTCTCGCTGAGGAAATGGCTAGGTGAGCCACTGCAGAGCTACCGATCCAAGAGGTTCAAAAGGTGGGCGTTGTAGTGGCCGGAGTACTAGGGTGAGGTTCAAGATGGGAACTGGGGCCCGCACAGTGGGTGAAGGTCCTGACTTGCGGGATTACTGCTAGTCTTCTTTGGAAAAGCACCGACAGGGCGGAAAGCTGCGACTCGAGGGAGCGGAGTGACATGCCCATGGAGATCCCTTCTCCAGGATATTTGGAATGGAGAATGGCTTGAAACTGGCTTTGTGTCTGGTACACCATTGTTGGTAGGTGGACCAAACACTATGGTAGGCCCTGGCTGAGACCAGCTTTCTGGCTGCACACACTGTGTGTGCCACTGCCCTGGAAAAGCCACGCCGTCAAATTTAGGATTGTTGTGTTTGGATGGTGGATGGGTGCCTGAGTGAGAAGGTCTGAAAGTGGAGGCAGAGTCCACGGTTCTGCCACTGAGAGGTTTAGTAGGTCTGCGAACCCTTTGAGGCCACCTCAGTGCTATTAGAATGAGAGTGGCCCACTATCGTTGTAGCTTCCTGATTGTTCTGGGTATGAGAACCAGAGATGGGAAGGCGTACGCCAGTCAGAAGTCCCAGGTGGTGGTCAGGGTGTCGACAATTAGGGCCAGTGGATCTCTGTACCTGGCTAGGAAGGCTGGAACCTTCCTGTTGTGCCTGATCGCCAACAGGTTGACCTCCGGAGTTCCCCACGTCTGCTATGCCCTGACCACTCGCCGGGGTCTAGGGACTTTCGGCTTAGGAAGTCTGCCTCCCAGTTCAGTAGGCCTGGAATATAGATGGCGGACAGTTGAACTTGATGAGTCTCTGCCCACCTGAGGATGAGCCTGATCTCGTTTAAGGCTGCTCTTTTCTTTGTTCCTCCCTGGTGGCTGATGTAAGCCACTGCTGTGGAGTTGTCGGATTACACTTTCAATGATTGGCCCTTCAGGTCCTGCTGCCAATGAATCAGGGCTAGACGAACTGCTCATATTTCAAGTACATTGATTTGCAGTTCCTTTTTGCGCAGGCTCCACGTCCCTTGCACTGATCTGCCCTCTAAAACTGCTCCCCAGCCAAAGAGACTCGCGTCTGTAGTGAGGATGCGCCAGGCATCTTCCCCGAGTGAGGCGAGTCAATTTTAGCCACCAGCGAATAGAAGACCTAGTTTGTGGAGACAGCAGGATCTCCGGTTCCATATGTTGAGTATGTTCAATTGAAGGTGAAATTAAGCAAAGGGAACTGCCTCTATTGTAAAGACCTTGACTCCCAACACCTTCATGCAGAATTTCGCTGAATGTTGTGGTTTCTGAAGTAGGGTTTGCATTAGCTTGGAGATGGAGCACTTTTTCTGGCGCAAGCCAGATTCTTCGGGTGTACATGTCGAACCTCATGCCTAGAAAGTTCATGGATTGGCTGTGAATTAGAGACAACTTTTCTAGGTTCAGAACCCAACCCATTTCCCTGAGCTTGTCCATGGATATTTGGAGTGACCATTGAGCCTCTTGAAGAGACAGGGCCTTGATTAGGAGGTCGTCCAGGTAAGCAGTGATGGAGATTCCTTGTTTGTGAATCTCTGCTGTGGATGCAGCCATAATTTTGGTAAAGACCTGGGGAGCCGAGGTGAGGCCGAAAGGGAGGCTTGTGAACTGGGAATGGCGATTTTGGAATGCAAAGCTCAAATATTTCTGATGGAGGGAAGATTGGAACACGCAGGTAGGCGTCCTTTATGTCGAGGGACATAAGGAATTGTCCTAGGGCCATTGCTGCAATGACTGATCTTAGAGATTCCATCTTGAACCTCCATGTGCAAATAAATTTGTTCAGCTCTTTGAGATCTAGGATGGGACAAACTAACCTGTCCTTTTTTGGTACCACAAATAGGTTGGAGTAGTATCCCTGGAAGAACTCGGCCGGAGAAACGGAGTGATAACTTCTGTAAGAAGCAGGCTGGAAATGACCTCTAGAAAGGCTATGCGCTTGGTTGACTCTTGTGGAAGTTGTGACATGAAGAATCTGTGAGGGGGAAGTGAGGCAAACTCTAGGTGGCAGCCTCAAGTAACAACCTCGTGGATTCAGGAATCGTGGACGAGTGTAGTCCATGCATCAACAAAATGTAGCAATCTCCCCCCTATTGATGCCGGATTGTGAGTGGCGTCATGCCATGGTAGACTTGTCTGTGGTCTTTCAAGTGTGCTTCCGATTTCGCCAGGAAGATCTCTGTTTATTGCCAAAGCGCCCCCAACCTGTGAAGGTCTGTCGCGGGGGGCGGACCTCGAGGTATTAGATTGGGAGCCACGAAAAAACCTGCCCTTGCGTGTTTTGGGTTGCGGAAGTATAGTACTTTTGCCGTCTGTGGCCTGACTGATGATCTTGTCAAGTTCAGGCCCAAAGAGAAGCTTACCCTTGAAGAGGATGGGCGTTAAGGATTTCTTGGAGGAGAGGTCGGGCGACCATAATTTCATCCACAAGGACCGGCAGGCAGGTACTGCGAGTGCTGAAGATCTACTGATAACCTGTGTTGCATCCAGAGACCCTTCACAGATGTAGTCATTAGCTTCCTTGATTTGGTTCATTAAGTGGTGCTCCCTCCACGATAGCAGTGATGAGTGAGTCAGACCAGGATTGGATTGTTCGGCTAACCCAGGCCATGGCTAGAACGGCTAAGGGATGAGCCTGAAGCTGATAACATGGAACATAGTAACCCATCTAACTTCTTGTCCATAAAGTCCTTGAACGAAGAAGCGCCAGGGACCAGTAAGGCTGTACTTTTGGATAGTCTGGATACAGGTGTGTCAACTGACGGAGGGGATGACCGCTTTTCTGTGTGTTCCGTTGGCAATGGATAGAGCTTTGAGAAGCGACGATTTGGTCGAAATCGTTTTTTTCTGGCTTGCCCCTGTATGATGTGATCTAGCTGAGAATGGGAACACAAGAAGATTTACTGTGCCTTTTGAAAAGTGCCTTGGATGACCACAATCACCGGGTTAACGTGAAAGGCAGACACCACCTTAGGAAGGAGGGAAGGCACTATCTGCAACACCACTTTGTCCAGGTGAAACAATGGCAGGGCAGTGGAAAACGAACTCAACTCAAAAACTCGTCAGGCTGATGTAATGGCCACCAGAAAAACAACCTTCCAGGTTAAAAGGGAAATGTCAGCTGACCCAAGTGGTTGAAATGGTAAGTCCTGAAGGGATTTCAGCACTAGGTTGAGATCCCATGAAGGAACAGATTGCCTGAAGGGTGGGGCGACCCTCATAGAAAAACTTGTATGTCGTCCTTTAGGGCCAGCCATTTCTGGAAGAGAACAGACAGGGCTGAAGTCTGTACCTTCAGTGATGACAGTTTTAAACCACTCTCTTCAAGAACAGAGCACAAGATAGAGAAAGATGGTCGAAAGGGTACCCCCTGGGATTCACACCAAGATGCATAGGCCTTCCACAACTGCTATTAATCCCTGGAGGAGGTTGGCTTTCGTGCTTTGATCATTGTGTCAATCACAATATGTGCAAATATTTTGCCTCTGAGGATGGTGGTCTGTCAAAAATAGTAGTCCGATGATCAGGTGCAGATTCTCCTGGCAGAACTTCCTGAATACACGAGGCAGCATTGGAAAGGGAGGTAGATGTCCGTGAGCCGGAATCGCCATCTTATGGTGTCAACTCCCACTGCCTACAGATCTGTGTTCCTGGAAAATAATTTTGACACCTTCTTGAGTCCAGACACCATCAAATAGACCACCCTGTCAAATATCTAAAAGGAGTTCCAGATGGTAACGACTTAGGTAGACGGAGCGGTTAGCCCACATCCTATTTACACAGAGGAGTCCCAGTGATGAGTTAGTGAACATTTAGGGACACTAGAGCCCCCCTCACGAGCCTCTCTATCTGGCCAAGCACTGGTCCCCGCAGGGTCTTTGGGACTACATTGTGCTGGATGGTCAGCCTTTATAGAAGGCTTACGGACCCAAATAGAGGCATCCAGGGGTGGGGGCTAACATCCAAGTACAGGAGTGGCCCTGACTCTGGTCTTACCACAGGTGTCAAAACTAGTCATTGACTGAAGATTCCTTTTGTGGGGCCTCCTAGAAGCCAAGTTTCCAACCTCTTTGGATACAGGACACTGAAAAAAAATGATGTATGGGAGTTAAGCATGAGGGATATGGAGGAGGCAGAAGTAAGAGTCCAGCTTATTTGCTTTGCTATCAGTGCCCTGCCATCTGGAGGTAGAAGCTTAACTGTGGTTCCTGTGTCCTCCAAGGCCATAAGAGAAAATGGATATACGTGGAACAACAACCAAACCAAACAAGTGCTTCTTTGCCCAGTTTTGCCACACAACAGACATTAACCAGAGAGAATATAATTGTAGTGCATTACACTTGCCTCAACAGCCTGCCTACTAGGTCAAAAGTAGGTAGAAAATATGGCGTGTGTATGGCCAAATTTAGTGGTGAATAAATACAGTTTATCCTTTATTACACCTGCTTACTTAGTCTTCTTGAGACCAGAATCTAAATAGCTAAAGCATATTGTTTGGTATCTAAAGCAACAGGAGAGTAAAAGGGAGAATCTGTTAGTGTAGATGAGATATTCACCTCAAACTGTGACAAGGCTGGAAAATAAACTCACCTGTGATGTGGGGTCATAATGTGTATTTGTCAATGGGTCAATGTAGAGGCCTGATTCTGCATCATATATATAGCTAGGCCCGTCGCTATCAGCTAGAAAAAAAAGCACAGGTGCCATCAAATACATTAATAAAACAATACACTATCAGTTTAATAACTTACAAACACTTCAGACAATAATTGCATTACAATAGTCTTGTGTAAGAAAACACTGGACCTCAGGGTGCAAATAGTGTTGAGTGCTATGTGGTGCAAGTGTGTGCTCCTTAAGCGAGTACTTTAAGAAGGCAGGTGGTACGGGCAGGGCCCTAATGTGGGCTTCACCTCCTGCGCTCACTATTTGGCGCATTACAATAATGTGAGGGACAGCTACCTTTCTCCCCCAACTGCCCCCTTTTGGGGGCAGCCAGTAATAGATCCAACAGAGGGGGATAACAGGTCTGTTTGTTATGAAAAGGAGAGCAGAGGCCTACTGCAACACAGACAAGGCACCAGTGTTCCATGTGTAATAAAATGGTGGCTTTTTTTTTGCAGGAAAGAGAAACCCACCGGCATTCAGCATATAGAGCAGCAGGGTGAGCCCTTGCAACTATATTACTGGAGTGCAAAGTGCAACATTTCGCTTGATAAAGGGGCGTGGTCCCGAAATGTTGCACTTTGCACTGCAGTAATAAAATTGCAAGGGCTGGCCCTGCTGCTCTATATCCTGTGTGCCAGTGAGTTTCTCTTAGCTGTTTGTGTGGTGGCCAATTCCTCTTTCACTAGGCACAAGGTATTTCTTGATCCGGGTGGTGTGTGGTACAGTATGTGGCTCCTCCAGATCTACTTGGGCTTTTTTTTTTGCACACACGACTGAAGATTTTCATTCATCCAGGTCATGGTAAATCGAATATAAGTAATTCAAAAAGCATTTTTTTGCATGCAGTTTGGTGTTTTGTAAATAAACCCTACTGACTGATGTGAGTCATCCTACTATATAGGTACTAGAATATCCAAGACACCCAATAAGCATTCACAATTAATTTTACCCTAACTGACCTTCAGGATGGGCTTCCAAAATTTCACAGCTAATACAGCCATACAGTTAAGCATTTGTGTGCTTTGATATCCTCCAAATTAAAAAAACTGTATAATAAATGTTATTTTCTCTATCCTTATTAACTAACTAATGAATTTGTGACCACCCTACTGCACACTAGCAATTTAATTATGGCACAGCAATTAAGTCATTGCAGCATTTTTTTCTGGGTTGCAAGTGTACAGGTTGGCTTATCAACATTGGAGCTAAGAGAACTAGAATAGATTTTTTTTACTTATTAAAACACAAGATTGTTAGATATACTTTTGACTCAAGTGTTTTTTTATAGGCTACCACCATTCATTTATGCAGTAATTAATGAATTGCCTTTTTGAGATTAATATATAATCGCGAGTATCGTGTGCCTGTAGCATATGATTATGTGCCCTTTCCAAAGATTTAGATAGTGTACGGTGATGGTAACCCCTTTCTTTAAAGCGATCCATAGTTTCTATTTGTTCTTCCCATATACTTGGGTCAGAATTATTACACATAGTGCGTAACAATTGGGAATAAGGGACTGCTTTTTTTTTAACCAGGTGGGTGAAAGCTTGTAGAATACAGTAATGTATTCCTATCTGTGGGCTTGCGAAAGGGGTTACCATCACCGTACACGATCTAAATCTTTGGAAAGGGCACGTAATCATATGCTACAGGCACACGATACTTGCAAAGTAGAACACACTACAGAACAGCAACGCTTCATTATAACATCCAGTTACACCACGGGTTCACCTGCAATTAGGGAAATTGTAGAAAACAGTTGGCCCATTTTGAAATGTAATAAAAAATTATCTAACACTGTGAACCAAAAACCGATGTGGGGTTACAAAAGAGGTCCTAATTTGAGGGACTTATTAATGCAAACAGATCCGATTAAATGCTATGAGACCGGTAAAAACATCCTTAGTAAACTACAAAAAGGATGTTATAAATGTGCAGGTTGTATTACCTGTAGATATATGTCACCAGGCAAATCTTTTAGGCATCCTCACACTGGCAAACAAATCCTTATTAGGCAACGTATTTCATGTACATCTACCCATGTAATCTATATTATCACATGTCCATGTGGTTTGACTTATGTTGGTAAGACACAGAACACCCTTAGAGAGAGAATGGGAAATCATAGGTCATCTATTAAAAAGGCCCTGGAAATGGGTAAATCCGATTTACCGTTATCCCAACATTTCCTAAAAATTGGACATACTCTTCCAACTTTCAGATTCATGGGCATAGACCTAGATTGGGATCGTTTGTTAATGCAAAAGGAAGTATTTTGGATCAAAACACTTAATACAGTTGCTCCCCGGGGTCTCAATGAATATTGTTCATTTAGTCCATTTTTATAACCATATTACCTTAAATTATTATCGATATTTATTAATATGTCTCTGCTATATTTGAGCTTTGTCCATTATGGACAGATTACATTGTTTTTATGTGGTTTTAACATTAATCTTTATTATAATATTTTGCACTTAATTCTTATTGAGATATTCAGGCTTTATCAACTATACTTAAAATGTATTCTGTATTTTCCATTTCAGACTTTTCCGAATTTTTACTAGTTATGCACATGGTATATCACGGGTTAATTCGCCTACTTGATTAAGTGGGAGTGGTTCTGGTGTTGGTTCACAAATGGGTGAGTGTATTTAATTGCTGTTTTGCCTTGTTTGTATATCTTGATAAAGGTCCCAGAGAGGACCGAAACGTCGATCCAATAAAAGTAAAGTATTAATTTAAAAATCCCGGTGTGCTTCAGCATCATTCCTGGATTTTCCTGGGTGCAGTGCCAAAAAATTATCCATAACTACATGGACATATATAGATATCTGTAGTTAATACTTTTATACTTTTACAAGCCACTGCAGAGGTAGCTCAGTGTTAGTAGGTAAAATATTGTCTGACATCTATCTTACCTCCGGAATCAACAACAGATTGAGACATGGCTCTGCGCTGGCGTCTCTTAGCCTGGAATCATAAACAGAGCTTCACCAGTAAAATAATATAAAGCAAACATTGTATTCAATCCATTTGCTGTTTCTTAGGGAGTCAACTGTTTTGATGTGCTAATACCATTTATTTAGCTAAAGTTATGTAACAGCAGACAGGTGCCATTAAAGCAGTGTCCTCAAAAACTGGTGAATATTTGCAAAGTGCTATGACCTGAATGCATTAGTTAATACATATACAAGACCCAAGCAGCTGATTCTTTAGAATTCCTTAATTAAGGGCAGTGGTTCAAGGGAAGATTCCAAGGATCTTTTTTTATAAATGCCCCCTTACATGGCCAGATAGACAGATTAAGTTGGCAGCTTATTGCCCAGTGTATATGGCCTCCGACTGGCTTCCCCGATCGATATCTGGCTACAAGTCGGCCAGATGTCGATCGGGAAGGGTTAATAATCCTGTCTGATCGAGGACCACATTGGTTTGTTGATGCGGTGTTTGATCCAACAAGGCGAGAGGATCGCTACATGTGGTGGGTAGTTCCAAGTGTAGTGAAAATACACTTGGAACTACCCACCATGAATAGTGTACTATTACCCCATGTGCCAGCATTCTAATGTGACAGAACAGCTCACTACTATTATTCATTATTATAGGAAGGTGGTGTGGTTATTTACAATTTTTCAAATCGGTAAATAAAACCATGTGAAAAAAAAAAAGTATAAACACTTAAATGAAACAAACACCTTTTCCTATAATAGTACAGCAAAAAAAAAAAATCTGACAGGAAAAGGGAGTCAAGATACACAAACTGGTAGAACTCCAGCATAGAATGCCTTACCTGTGCAGAAAGGTTCTTTTTATTGGCTTTATGGAACCTTCCCTGCTCATTCTTTAAAGGATCTGTCCTATAGATAAAGAACAATTTAATAATTTAGAGAGATTTTGGGAAACCGACTATTGCATAAACTATTACCTAAAGTTTTTATTTATTGGTTTCATCTTCAACATACAGAAATACAGTGTCGGACTGGGATGCCAGGGGCCCCACCAGAAAACCTTAGACCAGGGGCCCAACTTTCCAAACTATTATTCCTTCTCTCCTCACTTAACCTCTTTATTCTCCTATTCTTTTAGATCTACTTACTATACTCTATTCTTCCATTATTAAGCCTCTTTTTCCACATAAAGAAATAGGGAATGAACATGAAATAGGCCAAACTGTTAGAAGCAAGAGGGCCCACTGTCACCTGGGCCCACCGGGAGTTTTCTTGGTATCCCTGTGGGCCAGTCCAACACTGCAGAAATAAAGGATAACTTTTCAATATTGTTCAAAGCATACATTGATTATTCACAGAAGTTGAGTGACTCCCCAAAGGTGCGAGAGTCAACTCTGTATCAATGATTACCACAATAGAAGAGGAAACACTTTTTTTTTTTTTGAGAAACATACATGGGGGCACAAGAGAGGGGAGGTGTATTTGGTCCGTGAGGACATGTGTGGGTGTTCCCATACATGTAGGTGGTTTTGCTATGCAGTAACCTGGTGTATGCTTGTGTCAATCATATCAGTCCATGCACCCCAGACTTTCCCAAATCTGAACAGCCTCTGTTAATATATATTGATTTGTAAAGGGGAAGTGCTTGGTTTATTATAGATTTCCATTGTTTTAGGCTGGGTTCGGTAGAAAGTTTCCAGGCATAGTATAGGGAATAGGTTTTTGTTCTCCATTAGGCCCAGTAGACATATTTCTGGGGAATGCACGTTTGGCATGTCTAGTGTTTCCACTGCAAAGGACACCAATTTACCCCAAAATGCATCAACCAGTGGGCAGGTCCAGAACACATGTAGGAATGTACCTGGGCTTGTCCCATATTTAAACCATAAATGGTCTGGCTTAAGGCTCATCAAGTGCAGTCTGATCAGTGTGAGGTAGGGTCTATGGATTGTACTGTATTGTCTAATAATATCATACTGCTAATTATTGAAGGTAAGTACAAGCATGTAAGATCATCCCAGTCATCAGAATCTAATTGTGAGTGATATGTGGCCCATTTGGTATAGCACTGTGCAAAGGGGTTAACTCTTTGTGTATTAAGAATGGAGTAAATGCAGGATACCAGTTGCTTGCAAATAGATGTCCTTAATTACTCATCATCGAGACAAGGTTACCTTGGGGGATTATCTAAACTTTTAATAACTCAAACTGCCTTGTACATGAAACATTTATCCAAATGTTTAAGTCAGAATGAATGTATAGTATTGTTCGGATTCATAATGCGACAATTTGTAACATGTCTTTTTCTATTTCTCATGGTTGTTTAAAATGTTTTGACTTTGCCTCTCTTAAATCTGATATTTAATAATAGGCCATGGTTGTGAACACCGGACAACCAGAACAATGATTAATTCATTTTTTTATTACTTTTGTCATTAATTGATATGCATATTTAGGACCTTATTTTGACAAATTCTACTGATTCATATCACTGGCTGGTTTCAATTACCTCCTCTGTCCAACTGCTAGGCTAACAGTGACTGGCTTGCCATCCACTGTGAGAGAAGGTTTCAACTCACGTATTAAAACAATCAGGCGCACTGCTTCCTAATTTTTAGAAGGAAAGAGACACTGGTTAGACAAGCACAGTTACTACATAAAGACACATCACAGAGGACTGAGTATTAAAGAGACAAGCTCTGATTTGAACGTCTCACATTTTGAAGGTGGCACCAAACTCTTAGGACAATAATTCATGGTGCTATTTGTAGTGGCTACTAAATGCTAAAAAAAACACACCCCCTCCTATAGACAATATAAAAATTGACTAACAAATGCAAGCATTCTAGAACATTCAGCATGGTATTCAAAAAGGGATCCCATTCTCTGCCTCAGAGTGATTTGTCCAAGTTGGGAAACTGGGCAGCAATCTGGAAAATGAGGTTCAATGTTGATAAATGCAAGGTTATGCACTTTGGCAAAAATAATATAAATGAAAGTTATACACTAAATGGCAGTGTGTTGGGAGTTTCCTTAAGTGAGAAGGATCTTGGGGTTTTTATAGATAAGAAGTTGTCTAATTCTGGGCAGTGTCATTATGTAGCTACTAAAGCAAATAAAGTTATGTCCTGCATAAAAAAGGCATAAACTCAATGTATGAAAACATAATTATACCTCTTTATAGATCCCTAGTAAGACCTCATCTGGAATATGCAGTGCAGTTTTGGACTCCAGTCCTTAGGAGGGATGTAAATGAGCTGGAGAGAGTGCAGGGACTAAGTGCAACTAAACTGGTTAGAGGGATGGAAGACTTAAATTATGAGGGTAGACTGTCCAGGTTGGGTTGTTTTCTCTGGAAAAAAGGTGCTTGCGAGGGGACATGATTACACTTTACAAATACATTAGAGGACATTATAGACAAATATCAGGGGACCTTTTTACCCATAAAGAGGATCACCAGAGGCCACCCATTCAGACTAGAAGAAAAGGACTTTCATTTGAAGCAGCGTAGGTGGTTCTTCAAAGTGAGGACAATGAGGTTGTGGAATGCACTTCCGGGTGATGTGATGGCTGATTCTGTTGATGCTTTCAAAAGGGGCTTGGATGATATTTTGGACAGACATAATATCAAAGGGTGTTTTGATACTAAACTCTACAGTTAGTATAGCTATGAGCATATATGGTTCGTGTGAAAGAGTGTGGGGGTGCGTGTGTCTGCGCGTGCGCGCGGGTGTGTGTGCTGGGTTTTAAATTGGAGGGGTTGAACTTGATGGACTGTCTTTTTTTAACCCAATTTAACTATGTAACTATGTATTTTCTGGTGTTATTCTATTTTAACCCCTTCCCGCCTACTCCCCAGCTAGACAACCCTGGGATTTACATTATTTTTCTTTTCAAATATCATCCTGTAAAACAAGATCCTCAAAATAGTCTCCACTTTAACCTACAACAGGTATAATAATCTGAGTAGAGACATAGATTCTTAGGAATGTGTGCCTTGTAGCCAACAGGAAGATTCATGGAAATAGTGAGTGGCAACATGCATCTGTATGGGGCCAACTAGTAGACCAGAGCACTTCTACATATTGTTGAGACAGATGGAACAAAATGTAACGTCTTGAATTGCTTCTATTAGGATCATACAAGGAACAATTGTGCAGCCAGCTATAGAATACCAGACACCTAGAAAAAGCACAAGGCTGCTTGCCAACAAACACAAATCCATAATGCCCCTGCAGAAAGACTGGATATGGAAAGCAATGAGCAATAGCCAGGTTCCATATATTTTCTGGAACAATAAGTGAGGACTGTCACCAAAGAATATGCAGGTAAAGTACCTACAAGTACAGTTCTTTGTATCCTACCTCAGCTATAAAAAAAAGTTCTCACCCCTTGTTCTTCTAACATAAGGTATACTTGAGAACCTCTTTAAAACGAAAATTCTTCTAATTCCCCTGCAAATCTGCCTATGTTTCACCTACCCCTTCCAACAGGGATTGCTGAAGTGGTGAAAACAGGTTCTTGGGTGTCAATACATATTGATGATTATGCAAGGAGCTTAGTGCTGGGACTAACAACCTATAATCCCCAGACATACAGACTACCAATATAGCTGAAGGCACTTGTCCCAGTTTCCCGACCCGTCTGGTTGTAGCTCATTAGTAAATTTAACAATTAGGCATTCAACCATGTTGTCCACCTGCAGGCAGGACAGCGACCCTAGAAAGTCTCAACATCTGCCATACAATTTAACTTTATCTGTAATAATTCTAGGAAAAAGATAACCCCTATAAACAGCACCTGTATAAAATATCTAAGGACATTAAGAGGTAAATGTTTACAAAGCAGACTGTTATCATTAATAAAAATGTATATAGATTTGTATCTGTATACAATTATGCTAGAGAAATTTGTAGCTGTACCTTGTGGCTTTTGAGATCTATGAAGCCAAATGTTCCACCTCCGTGATCATGCTTCCTGTTTTTGATTATTCGCACATTACTAGGCGACAGTGGCAGGTAAGGCTGAAGTGCCTTCACCACACTATCAGGACGGCTGCTTAGGGATATCCCCTTCATAATGATAGCTGAGCATGGACAAAATATGGATTAAGGAATAAATGTTGTGTTCATGGCATTTGCAGAAATATTACAAAATAGTAAGGATTATAAAACAATAAAATTCGCTACATAGGTTTATTTTAAGTTTAATGTAAAAGGTCAGAACTTTTGCTCTGTGTTATTGAAATATAATTTGTGCTCACTTGTGCTCTCAGATTCTGCTTTTAGTTTTCCTTCCTTGGTTTGTCTTCTAATGGCCACGGGACTTTTAACACTTGGAGGGGTCTTTTCCTTCCACTTGTCTGGACTGCTTGATGTAGCACTCTGCCTGGACTTGCGTTTCCTGCTCCGCTGTAACTTACCAGAAGACACAGTTTTTGAATCCTTAATCAAGTCTCTATCAGGGAGATGGTCTGAGCCTAAAAAGCGTTAAAAAGTTGTTACAGGGTGTGGAAATTGTACCTACCAAGTGTTTGCTCACCTAAAAGGTGTTGATATAATGCACTGATTAATAAAGAATTGCGTAATGCCCTTGACAGTCAAGACATATTGAAGACAAACCTTTGCAAAAATCACTGATCCAAGTCCAATGCATTCTAAGGTCTCCAATAATCCAATTAATAAAATTAATATTAAGACAAAAGACAGTGATTATGCACGTCAATCCTTTATCACTTTTATAGTTTGAAGCAAGAGTCCATCAAAGGTCGTTTAAAGGTTGTTCACCTTCCAACACTTTTTTCAGTTCAGTTGTTCACCACAAATAATACTTTTTCCCCAATTACTTACAATTACGGTTACTTTGTGACCGTTTTTCTAATATTGAAGTTTAATTTTTCACCTTGACTATGAAGCAGCTCTGGAAGGGGGTCACCAACTTTATCAACTGTTCTAAATTGATACATTTGTTATCTTTGGCCTTGCTGAGCAGAATTTCTGACTTTCATTAAAGGCAGCTGTTAAAATTGATACAATAGTTGCTAATACACCACAGATGCTGCTGAGAAATGTATCAACTAATGTAGCAAATTGTAACAGTTCAGAATCTGTACCTGGATTACTGAGCTGCCAGACTCAAACTCAGACTCAAAGGCAGGAATACCGGTAAATAATTAAACATTGAAAGAAAGTCTTCATTTTTGGTTAACAATGTGAAAACACCTGAACAAAAAAAGCATTTGGAAGGTCAACAACTAATTTAATGTCATTATGCACCATCTACCCTATAGTTGTTTAAACTGTACACACCATATCTTCTGCCAAAGCATAACCATGTACTGCCCCTATTTTGCTTGCATAGGTTTTTTTCTCTTTATTAATTTTACATTTTATACTATGGCCGAATACACACTTGTTTGCAATGACTACGGACAGGCTAGGGTGACAACACTCAAATGCAGGCATTTAAACATCGAAATTGGAAAGGAAATAAAGTTGATTGCACCAAATGTAACCATGCCTTGGGAGCCTTTGATAAATAATGATAGATCCCTATAACAAACAGTAGACGGACTGAAAGAAGACTTCATGAAGAAAAAGTAAACATATACAGACTGTTGGTGGGTCTACAATCCAGAAAAATAATCAGTTAAAAAAAAAAAATTGACATGAGCACTTACCAGACCTCAGGGCACTGCATTGCCAGCACCTCTCTTTGGATAAAACATTAACCACTTTGCACTGTAAAAAATGTAAATGTGTGTTAACAGACAGATGGATGGATGCAACAGTGAAGTATGATTTAAATGATGATACAGTATCAAAATAAGGAGAACTAAAGACATATACTAGAAATTTTGTATATTATGTTTTTAGCTTCTGTATCAGCCCCAGGCAACTAGAGCCCTTTAGCAGTAAAGATCTGTGTCTCCAAAGATGCCACAGTAGCTCCTCATCTTCTTTTCTGCTGATTCACATGCTCTGTGCTGCTGTCACTTACTGAGCTTAGGGACCCACTCACAATATACAGTACACATAGAATAGAAATGTCACAATATAAGGCTGATTAGTCATTAATACAGATAATTACTACATGGCAGCACAGTAACCAGTGCAAATAGCAATAGAATTTAATAATCAGACTTGTAGCATCAGCTTATATTATAGGCCAATCTCATTTTCTGCATGATAATTTGCGACAACCCTTAAGCTTAGCTTCTCAACAGCTGCTCAGAGCCCACTATGTGAGTGTCACAGACACTTTCCAAGATGGTGACCCCTGTGACAAATTTGAAGTCCTGGATCATTGCTGCTATTGACAAGCTGAAACTTTAGGCTGGTGCAATAAGTTCAGTATATAAAATATGGCATTTTTAGCCATATTCATTTTAAGCATTTAGTTCTCCTTTAAAACCGGATTAGTTGAATGGTACACACCTGCATGCAGCTCCACTTTTCAGAGTTTGGAATGTACTTTAGAGTGACTTTCTTGCCCCTAAAGATAAGAGAACCCTGTAGAGGAAATGCAATTTATTACATTATCATGAGCAGAAAAAATTATTTCCATAGGCCTTTAATTTGGCCAGCAATCTTCCTGAATGGTCATCCATCCATTAAAAAAAGAGTGCAAAATAGATTGTGCGACTACTTGTGTTTCTTTCATTTATTCTGCTGTTATAACAAGGCCCTTGGTGCAGACCATTCTTTATTTTTCACCATTTTCACAACACTTATTGCTTTAAATTGGGCAGGTATAGGTGCTTCAACTACACACTATATCATTTTTATACGAATTGTTTACATATGCTGTAGGTTGAAAGCACACGTTATCCTGTTTCATTAATATATATTATATAAGTATTGTAGATTCTTGTTTACAAATCAACTACATTTTTAATTTCACTGTGCAAACACCTAGCTTGTTTAAACAAAAGACAACAGTACATTGAAAATATTAAAGGGGTGGTTCACCTTCAAGTTAACTTTTAGTATATTGTAGAAGGGCCAATTCTAAGAAACTTTTCAATTGGTCTTGTTTATTTTTCATAGTTTTTTAATGATTTGCAATTTTCTTCTGTTTCTTTGCAGCTTTCAAATGGGGGTCACTGACACCATCTAAAAACAAATGCTCTTCAAGGCTACACATGTATTGTTATTGCCACTTTTTATTACTTATCATTCTATTCAGTCCCTCTCCTATTCATATTCCAGTCTCTTATTCAAATCAATGCAGGGTTGCTAGGGTAATATGTACCCTAGAAACCAAATTGATGACACTGCAAACTAGAGAGCTGCTGAATAAAAAGCTAAAACACTATAAAACCACAAACAATAAAAAATGAAAACCAATTGCAAATGGTCTCAGAATATCACTCTCTACATTATACTAAACGTTAACTCAAAGGTGAACAACCCCTTTAAAGCTCTGCCAGCTGGGTTTATTGACATTCTGATTTGTGTTCTGTATACAGTCTACTTCCCAAATGGTGACATCTTACAAAAAAAAAAACTTTAGCTTGTGTCTATGTCATAGTATACTGAATAGCATCACTTACTATTCTTAGCACAGAAATGATCCCACTTATTTTCTGTTATAGAAAATGTAATAAAATTTTCATGTGGTTTTGTCAACATTCTCAGTGAGGAGATCCAAACATCCAAAAAAAATTAGCTTTTATTTTTTTACCCAGCCGATCCCAAATTTTTTTCTGGGGGGGGGGATGGAAGAGCACAGTTGTTGCATTGGATGGTCTTTTTACAAAATAAAGTCCTCCATGCCCCAAAACAAAATAGAGACGTGCTAACATCCTAATTCCTTTACACTAACCCACATATTTGCTGATAGCAAATCCATGGCAGTTTACAATTGTAAAAAAGTTAGATTTTAAAACATTTTAGAAGTGTGAATATAGCATAATAAATACCATTTGGCACATAAAAAAACGGAGTA
>CM044437.1:124957217-124969377 GCA_024363595.1 Xenopus borealis
TATATATATATATACACATATAAATAAACAATTACTTGCTAAGTTTCAACCAAGTAATTGTGCCCATATTTAAATGTGAAAATATACAAAGATACATAAAAGAAATGGGTATGTGTGTTTACATTAACCATTAGGACTTAAAAATACTGTTCATTTAAAAGCATGGAATATTTGATACAGTCAACACATTAGAAGGTGACACAGACGCTAGAAAAATGTATGACACGTTCGTCCTTGGAATGAGGCTCATTCATAGGGAGTCCTCAAAAAAAAGAAATTAAAGATTAAATCTTTATGTAAGGGATATAGAAGAATGCCTAGACAAGTAAGAATTGCTGAAGTTTACAGCAGCCTACACTTGGCAATAATAAATGAAGGGCTACAGTATCCCTCCTATGCGCTTTGCTTTTAAAGTCAAAAACTGCAGAGACTGATCACAAAAACAGGACTTTGACATTAAAAAATACTCTCTCAAACTAGGTCATGTTTTAACCAGAGCACTTACCACTTTCATAAAAGGTTTTGATCGCAAGTTGTAAATTATGTCTACGTCTGACGCAATTTAGGTAAAGCTACAAACAGATGACATTATACAAAAATATACCCAGAAGCTCACTTTTAGTTGCTATAGAGTATGACAAACGTAGCCTAGAAACCCTACTCTAAAAAGTGTTTGTATGGGTTATGATGAACCATTTAGCTTTGATCAGTCTAGCACAGTTTATAGAAACAGAGGCTACTAGACCACAGTAGACTATTATTGTCTTTATTATCATTAAACAAGCCTATGCAAGCAGTGGCGGTGATTTTATTTTAAGACTAATAGCAGATGGGGCAGATCCTCTGCTGGTGAAGAAATCCTCAGTGACCACCTGATATGACACCTGCCCTTAATTGCAATCTCATGTCACTGTAAACACAAAGGACATATTTATTAAGATTGGAACAAACATCATAGGCGATGTTGTCCATAGCAACCAATCAGCAATCATCTACAAGTTTGAAAACAAAAACAATGGTTTGATTGGTTACTTTGGGCAACATCAACCGGTAATGATAGTCTCCAATATATGTCCCTATACAGATATTAGCCCAAAAATGCTCAGGTGTGGGTCCAATAATGCCCCATGTGCAAGTGGGTGCAGCAAGTGATCCCCCAATATTCAGCATTGAACTCGAAGTATAACTAATAGACTGTGCATGAGCTGGTACCTTGTAAACAGTATTTCTAGGATTAATGCCAAAGTAATCTGCTATTCACTGTTTTTAAATAAATGCTGCTGGTTGCTTTTCATAAGCTGGCCATACACGGGCTGATAAAAGATGCCGACAGACCGAGCCGGCAGTTTATTGGCCTGCGTGTGGGGCCCTCCGACGGGTTTCCCCAATCGATATCAGCCCAAAACTAATCCAGATGTTGATTAGGCAGGGGGTAAAAATCCTGTTGGATCGCAGACAGCATTTGTTCGTTGATGCTGTCCCGTGATCCGATTGCCCATATGATTTGATATTTATTGAATATCAGCAGAGATTGCCCACCTCAACCTCCACAAGTTCAAGCACCCACACCTCCAAATTAGGGTTGCCACCTAACCGGTATTTTACAAGCCTGGCCGTTATTTTTGATGGTTGATATCAATTATTAATAGAAAAAAAGATAAATATATAGGAAGGATGGTATTTTTTTTTTCAAGAAAAGGTGGCAACCCTACTCCCAATTTATAAAGAAAAGCACAATCAAAGTGGTCTCAGCTTTATGTTGGTATCACTTTTTTTCAAGTAAAAAGAGCAACAGTGCATCTGCAATAGCTGATATAATCTTAACAGAGATGCTAAAGAAATGGAAATCATAAATGGTCCTACTAATGCCTATGCTAACTATGAACCTATGGTTTCTGCAATAAAATGGTCAGTTTGCTTTCCTTACAAAACCATGGCATAGCAGGCACATAATTTCTTCAGATTGTCTCAAAGGGATTAAAGAGAAATGCAGTTCCTTTGAACCCAATGCGGTCAGCTTTCAAAAAGGAAACAGTAAACATCTATATATACACACCGATAAAATATAGCAGTGACTGAAAGCTTATAGAACCCACCTGGAATATATCCTATGAGATTCACCCCTTGTGACGGCAGCTTATTTGCAGTGTTTAGAGTAGTTAGGATCTGTAAAGAAATATAACTGTGAAAAATCCAGGATATTTTTTGTCCACTCTGCATTGTCCTGCATGGCTGAAGATAAAGTATTAACAGTGACATCTTCCACAGTGACATCTTCCACAGTAACAATCTTATTACTGAAGAAACAATGTTCTACTTTAGCTGGCCATAAGCCATATCTACCTACATATCTATGTACCTACATATTCACACATTCACATAAGATAAAAAATTTAAAGCTCAAGGGCTGTCAATTTATAACAACATGCAGAACAGAAAAAAATAAAGCTTGGATAGTGCAATCACAATCCAAGAAACTAATATAACCAGGTTCAGTAGTTTCATCAGCCCTATTAAGGATTACCTGACAAGTTTTTCAACAGGTCACAACTGTGTGATGAATCCAGGAGGAATACTCAATCTGCCCCAAATATCATCCTTCATGGCTAATAATAAAGAAGTGTTTCCCTGTAGACTTTGATCCCACGCAGTGTGATGGAAAACAAAGTTAAGCACATGGGGGAGGTCAGACGTACAGCATACACAGCCTACATGGTGAAGAACTTGTATCTATATGTGTTGTGTAAATATTAGAAGAGAACCAAACCCCAGGGGCACCACCGGTGGCTCTACTGGCGCGGTTACTGAACGCCATGGACAGAGATACTGTACTAAGGCAGGCTCGGGAAAAGAAAAACCTTCCAGCACCAGGCTACCAGAGTATCTATATACGCAGATTTTTCATCTGAAGTTCAGAAATGGAGGGCAAAGTTCAAGAATGGTAAACGGAGGCTGTGAGCAGAAAACCTGCAATACGCCATGATGTATCCAGCGAGGCTCCGGAAACCGCTGACTGCTCTAACCACTTCTTCACCTCGCCCAAGGAACTCAGCAGCTGGTTAGACTCCCGAAACGCAGCGCCATAGAGTTACTGAAGAAGGAAGGACACCAGCACTTCAGATTTGTACCGACCCTACAGCTACACTTGTTTTCCACTTATTTATCCTCAACACAGTCTCCCTGGCCCTGCTTTGCTGGGCTGCAAAGATGATAACTCGCCCTCAACACTATGGCCCTACAGCAAGCTGCCACGAGGATTGCCCAATTAAGGTGGCACATTGGACACAGAACAGAAGCTGGCTCCAAAGGGCAGGTTGTATATGAATATTTACTTGTCTTATTTACAGGGGGGCCTTAGCAGGTGTGGGCAAATAAACGAAGTGACATGGTACCAGTTCAACTTAATCCAGTGGCCAGTGCACCACCCCAGAGTTAACTGTGTAACACATTTTCTCAGTTCCTAGTTTGGGATACAAGTTCTACCAGTGTTCAATGGTGGAAAGGGAGGTAATGTATATTTGGGGATGTTTTAACAGTTATGTTTTACCTATTTTATGTGTTGTTAAATGCTCAAGAAATGTAAACATATGCATGGTTCAAGAATCCAGGCAATGCCAACAGCTAGGTCAGAGGTAGCTCCCAGGCAAATGGCTTACAAACTCCAACATGGCGGTTAACCTGGTCACATGGAATGTTAGAGTTTAAATAACCCCATAAAAAGAAAACTAGTATTCGATCACCTAAAACAGAAAAACGGCCACATTGCCCTCCTTCAGGAAACCCATCTGGTAGGTAGCAAAACCCTGGCACTTAAGAAGCCATGGGTGAACTGGGCCCATCATTCCACACACACAAGCCACTCATCTGTGTCTCCATCTTAATATAAAAGAAAGTTCCTTTTACAATGCTTCACTTGCGCTCAGATGCAGAAAGGAGGTACACGTTTGTGCACTGCATGTTTGGGCAAGTGGAAATACTACTAGCTAACTTTAACATCCCGCTCCCATACACAGATACATGCATTAGAGCATGGGCCAAATACCAGGCAGATTTCCACCGAGCAACGCCTATTTCTGATGGGGATTTGAACACCGTGATGGACCCAAAGAAGGACTGACTGAGGTGAAAAGGTGAATCTTAAACCCCTCACGCAAGAACTGGGCCTGACAGACCTATGGAGGCACCAGCACCCTAGTGAGACAATATTCCTGCTACTCCAGCTCACATAGTGTACTGTCCAGAATCGATATGCTATTTATCACCTCAGCACTGGTGTCAACGGCTTCTTCCTAGGCCATCTTCTCATGCACTGGCGTCTTCCTGGATCCAGCTCCTTCGGCGGCACATGTGCAGTAGGATGCTGGTACTACTGAGCATGCGCACAAAGTTCATGAAGTTCAATCGCCAGGGGGGTTGAATTCCCCTTTAAACCAACATCTAAGCATGCAAACTCCTCTGTAGATCATTTGTTTACAAAAGAGAAGAAGATTAGCATTAAATGTCCTTTAGAAGACACAAACCGCCATTTACTAATGATAACTTTTATTGGCTGAATTACTGAATATGTAACAATTGCAAGCTTTCGGAGCACACAGGCCCCTTTGTCAGGCAAAATACAAATGAAAGTTGAAAAGGCACATTATATATACCAATAGATCAATGAAAAAAGGGGTTTATGGGCAAAGAATTAGAAAGTTACAGATAGAGAGACATAACTGGTAGAAAGGAATTAAAAGTAATTAGGGTGGGTTGTAAATAGTCCAGGGGGGTCTGGATTCAGTCAGGCCACATAGTTTGAACTAGATCAAGACAGAATGGGGTAAGGTTAAAACAAAAGTGCATAATTAGGAATTGAACAAAAGTGAACCCAGTTCCACTGGGTTGGATAGCATATGGAACCAGAACTTATACACTTCATACTCCCATACCAGACTGTAACAAATAAACTGCTAATGGGCCTAGTGACCTGTAGAGAAAAGAATATTTCAGCCCAGATATTGATAAGCCCCAAGGGTGAGCATTTTAGCTTTAGTCAAGGAAAAAACACTAGTACAGTCAGCACCTTAAAGCAGAAGGAAAGGTTAAAACTAAGTGAGCCTTATCAGAAAGGCCCACCTAAATATACCAGTAAACCCTCAAAGTAATGCTGCTCTGAGTCCTCTGTCAAAAGAAACACAGCATTTATTTCCTTCTATTGTGTAAAAATGGGATTCTGTCCCCAGTAACAGCAGGGTGGGCCACTAGATAAGTTTAGTGCCCTACTGAGTGCAGCACTTTGTGGCAAAATGAGGCCTCCGCAGAAGTGAAGGTTTCTAGGCAATAAAATTTGGTGAAGGCATGAGCAGAGGACCAGGTGGGCGCTCTGCAGATCTGGTCAAACTAGGTGGCGTTGCACCACGCCCAGGAAGCTCCAATTGCTCTTGTAATGTGTGCTCTGAGGCCCCCTGGAGGAGATTTTCCTTTTGAGATGTAAGCTTGTCTAATGGTCTCCCAGATCGAACGTGATAGGGACACCTTGGATGCTGCTTGACCCCTTCGCTGTCCAGATGGTATTACAAAGAGTGATTGTGAGCGACGGAAGGATCTGGTTCATTCCATATAGCAGTTCAGGGCTCGAACCATCGATTAGAACGACAGAGCAGATATTTGCACTTTGAGAGAGCTGAGTTTGAGGCCTAGCTGGAAAGAACTCTGGGCACGTGTAGTTCCTGGAATGGTTTGCTCGGCTCTGTACACCACTCCCAGTAGGAAAGTCACACTCTGTGGTAGGATTTGAAGGATGTTGGTTTATGTGCCTTCAACAGGATTGCAATGACATCTTCGCCTAGCCCCTATTGTTGCCAAATGGCTGCCTCAAGAGCCATGCCGCCAAAGCGAAGAGACCGGAGTTGGAGTGCAATATCGGGCCCTGTTGTAAGAGGTCTCCTCTGGTTGCCTATCATATTGGAGGTTCTATTGACATATCCTGCAGATCAGAGAACCAGGTCTATCTCTGCTAGTAGGGGGCCACCACTATGACTGAGGCCTGAGTGCTAAGTAGGCTAGAACGAACGGTCAATTGTGTGTCAAAGCATCTACTCCCCCTGCTCATAGATCTCGATAGAAGGTGAAGAACCAGTCCACCTTGTGATTGTCCTCAACACCATTAGATCGATTTGTGGGCACCCCCAGTGCTGTACTTGTTCAGAGAAGGCATCTGGGTCTGGTCGCAAAGATAGGCGGATACCTCGGAGAGAGATGTGCGGACAAGAGATCGGATCTGGGTACACCTTCCTAAATGTCCTTCAGGAGATTCTCTGAACAGGCATGGATGGCCCTGGAAACCCATGCTGAGGTTAGAGACAGGCGAAGAGCCAAGCTGGAAGACGAGTGGACCCCTCTTAGAAAGCCTTATAGCCATCTGTAAGGTCCTTAATCGCTGCAGCTTCTGCGACTGGTATGGATATTGGGAATCCACATGGGGGTTCCTCCATTTGTCCACCAAATCTTTAGGAAATGGGTAGAACTTACGAGCAGCTTGGAATTTTCTTTCGCAGTGCTCCACTCATCATGTATTATGCCGTGGAGTTGGTCATGGGATAGGAAGGATGATTTTGTGTTGTCTCAAACAATCCTGATGACTCTGATAGTTGTTCTGAAGTCTGGGAAATGAGAGTACATCCGTCACACCTTTGATGATCCCACTGATGTCATGATGTGTATTGCAGTCTTTGCTCTCCTCCACTTCCCCTTCCTCTCCGGAAGTTCCTCTGAAACATCAGACGGAACATGGGGCCTAGCATCACCCTCATTACCATTGGGGCATTTGAGCTTGTGCTGGTGTGGTGGCCAAGCTTGGCTATTGCCTTGCCTAGGGAATATGCGAGACCTGAGAGCCCTGCAGGAAAGCTAGGGACTGAGACAGCTGTTGTTCTCAATGGGGAGCCAGGGGGATCAGTAGGCAAGTCTTGGGAAGTGCCCTCCAGCGCAGAACTCCTGGGCTGCACTGGAGTAGGTTTAGGGTTACCCCTAAGGTGAGTGAATTCCCTTGAGTGTTAGAGTAAGCTCTACAGAAAGGCTCACCAAAGCCCACTGGCATCTTGTTTTGGCACTTAGTACAGGCTAAGCAGGTCACCTGTGCTGCCACTGGGGTCTTAGCCCCTGCCCTGGGGAATAGTCCCCCATCTTACCTTCTGCCATGTGGGGAATACGTGGTTGCAACATTTTTGGAAGGGTAGGTAGAAGATGTGCCACCTCACTGTGCACTTTGTAAGAGCAGTGCTTCTCCCTCCTGAAGGCATGCTGCAGGAGTATAAGCTGGCTGTGTGATGTAAAAGCGCAAATGTGAGTGCTATCTCAGCTCCTCCTGCACTACTGGGCGCGTGGGAGAGGGGGGTGGAAGTGACTTGTGCGATGAAGCCAGAGCACGCCAAAAGAACATTGTAGCATCCTTGCAATGGCCAACATGCATTGCCGCCGATACCCCACCCTTGTGAGGGAAGGACATAGAACCGGCCAGGTCGGAAGAGGCTGCAGGGGAAGGAGCTCACCCCCGTGGGGTAGGGGAAGGGGACTGCACCAGAGAGCACAACTGCTCTGTGGAATAACAAAAGGAGTACCCATCTTAAGTTTGGTGGGGCAGATGGACACTGCAGATATGCAGCAGTTGTGGCATGCTCATACTCACGTACCTTCTGCTAAGCCCTTCGGTTGCAGGCAAAGTCTAGTTGGACTTGTGTAGCCGTGTGGCCATGGGTTTGACCACTGTGGATTTTTCTAGCGTAGGGGGCAAACTCAAAAGGATCAGGTAGCCCTGTCCCTGGTGTCAGTGCTAAAACTGACTGTAGAAAGTAGTTATCCACATTCCTGGAAGCAGGGCACTCAAAAAAACAGATTGGAATGGGTACAGTACAGGTGTAAAGCCTCACCTGGCATGCTTCTTAATTCCTTTTTTAGAAAAAGATTTAAGTGTGCTGCCTCCTGGAGGATGGAGCTTATACCCATAGGGTCCCTGTGTCTCCCTGAGACAACAGACCATTTTCACGGTCTTAGCAGGCAGATTATAGGCTTTACAGTACATATTATGAAGGGAATGTTTACCTAGATGGCTGTAATTAGTAATTCACAAGATTCACGGGCATATAGTATTTTTTCTTCTTCTTGCTAAATAAAAGAATATTTACCAACCCACCTTTTTTATTTTGAAAAACCCAATCTTTTATCTTTAAGTTTGCAAAATACATAAACAAAATTAAAAAAAAGTTTGACTGAGCCACTAACCTCTTCTCTAGATGCGCCTGTTGGCAAACCCTCCAACCATATAATCCTGGTGGATCCTTCAGGAAGTGAAGATCTTCTGTAATCTTTATCCTATGGAAGGAAAACAAACTTGAGGTTAACAGACGAAGATAAATTTAGCTTGTACCATACCATGGCAAATACATGGATAAAGAATGTCTGAAACACTTCAGAAATGATGAGGATGAATCTTATCCAAATGGGTTATATACCAACTGCCCAACACACAACAACAATTTGATATGACTGGTATGCTGCACCAGACTTTTCTGCAGATAGCAATGTGGCACGTACGCCAAAGACACATCGAAAGTTCTCTCCCTAAAGAACACAGACAGCCAAAGTGCCAATAGGTGCAATGTATGCATTAATGATTTCAAAAGGAAGACAAAAGAATGAAAAGATGGCTCTAGCTTTGTACAAGAAAGAAAGCTCACACTATACCTTACTTCCTTGCTGAAGGTCTTCACGAAATGTCCTTTCTAGGGACCGCTTTTCATGGCTGTACCCAGCTCTCAAATCAGTATCCTTGTACTCCATATTCCTATAATCAGTGTCTTCCCTTCCTAAAAATTCCATTGCAGCCTGGTTGTTTGGTATCACGGTAACTTTTCTAGGTGCTGTACCTTGAATTACCTGAGCTTTGCTATCCAAGTCTCCTGTCTGCTTTGTGGATATGGCCCTTTTTTCATTCCCTCCAGTTGCTACTTCAGTTGCCTGCTTCCCTTTCAATTCCTGAGCAGCCAGCTTCAGAAAGTCAAAAATGAGAGAGCCATGTCTTAAGAAGTCTGCAGGGGTATCAGTCTCTCCATCCCGGAGATCCTCATCCTCCTTTTGTATATAGCTACCTTGGTCAGAGATACCGCCTTTTGAGTCCTGAACAATGTTTTCTTTTTTGCGTAAATCCTGGTCACTAGAACCTAGCACAACAGGAGATTCGGCCTTGGAGCAGACAGCCATGCCATTTTTTAATTTGTCCTTAGCCTCCAAAGTTTTAGTGTTTATCCTGTCCCGAAAATCAGTATCCATGGCCAGAGGTTGGCTTGACTGCAGAGATCCACCTCCAGTTTTTGGAATGGAGTAGTAAGAAGTTTTATCTAAGTGAGTAGCAACTTTGTGAGAATGATCAGCTATGTTTACAGGGACTGAATGGGGATTCATGCCCTTTGCACATTTTACTTTTGCAGCAGACACGGGGTCTCTGTAATCTCCATACACAGGTTCAGTCTTATTTGCCTCTGTACCAGGAGTTATCTGCTTGACAAATGGTACAGATGGAGACTTTATTTGGCTTGCACATTTAGTCTCCTTATTTCCTTCTATTTCTTTACCCCGATAATCTGCATCTGAATTTTCTCTTTCCCGGTAATCTGTGTCAGCACGTTGCCGCTTAATCTTTGAATCTCGATAGTCTGAGTCTTCACTCTCTTTAGCTCGGTAATCGGTGTCTGAATTATCTAAATAATCTAGACCTGGAATTGGCTGCTCTTTGGCACTTCCTACCATCCCTGAAGTACTCCCTCTGCTTTCAGTATATTCTGTGGAACACAGAAAAGATATTCCCTGATCTTGTTTTTCAGTGGAATTTTTATAATCAACAAACACAGATTGATTTTTTATCTCTACAGTATCAGAAGGATTAATATAATCTAAAGATGGAGACTTCATCTGTTTGACAGCTATAGAAGACTTCCTTTCCTTTTTATCTAAATCCTCAATTTCCTTGCTACGATAATCTGCATCTGTGCCCCTTGTTTCTCGATAATCAGAATCGGTTTGTTTTCTCTTTCTGTAATCTGCATTTTTTTCACGATAATCAGAGTCAGCAGTTTCTTTCTCACGATAATCAGAGTCAACCTTTTCCTGGTAATCTACACCTGGTATGTTCTGCTCTCTATTCCTGAAGCCTAAACCCTCAACCTTACATAAATCTGAAGTGTTAGTCTGCATTCCTCTGTACCCGATGCAAGATTTTTCTCCATCTCCATGTGCTAGTTCTACATTTTTATCTTTACTCAGATCTATTTTTGAATGCTCTTGTTCTGTGTGGCTTAACTCACCAAGGTGTTTCTGAATAAATTCTATTCCTTTCCTTTTTACCTCAATGGTGCAGGTTGCAGAAGTATCCTGCTTACTATATCCTAGGCCAATAGGCTCCTCATTGTTATAGTCTACTATAAGTGTACCTTTATCTCGATAATCAACATATGGTGCCTTTTGATCCCTATAATCTGGATTTTCTCTTTCTTCATCTCTGTAGTTTAAAGCAGCACTTTCTGAGTAATCCACAATCACTCTTTCCCGGTTATCAAACTCAGTCTTGTCTCTCATTCTGTATTCCATGCCTCTTTCAGATTCTCTGAATCTAAAGACATCCAATTCTCTTGCTCTTAAGTCCTTGTCTACAGAATCTCTATAAAAATCATGGATGCCCCTCTCTCTATAGTCCATGGATGCTTCTTCTCTCTCTCTGCGAGCCAGTAAAACAGCTTCTCTTTCACGTAGCTCTAATGCGGCAACCTCTCTTTCCCTTAGCAGTAATTCTGCTGCTTCTCTCTCTCTTAGTAAAATTTCTGCAGCCTCTCTATCTCTGCGTTCCAAAATTGCAGCCAGTCTATGTTCATATTCTAGAGCGGCAGCTTCTCTCTCTCTGATCTCCAATGCAACAGCCAATCTCTCTCTAAATTCTAAAGCTTCTCGTTCCCTGTGCTGTGCAGCTGGAGAAAATCTCTCTCTGAACATGGCTGCCGAATGATCGCCCTCCCTATAATCGACATCAGGTATGCCCCTCTCCCTCTGATCTAAACGAGCAGCTTCTCGCTCTCTGTAGTCCATATCAGGTCCTGAATGGGCCATGTAGTCAGGATCAGACATTTCTCGCGGCCTATAATTCATTGGAGGCATTTCTCTCCTTGTGATGCTTTGACCAAGTTCTCCTTCACAAAACTCCATATTCCTCCTCTGCTCTTCTTCAGGAAAGGTCCCAAAAGGGCCAGCACCTCTACCAGCAAATCGAGGTACGGGACCTCTTGGGATCCCCCGAAACGGAAAAGGGGGATGACCTCTGTCACCACGGCCTCGTAATCTTGGACGGAATGCATGGGGACCTCTGGGAGGAAAGAATTCTCCTGGGCGCCCCCTGTGAGGAAGAAAACAGAATTATTACACAACAATAATACATAAGCACTGATACCAATGCACAATTATATGATGACAGTAGCAGCAGCTGAAACCACAACAACAAATTAATTATGGCTACATATTAACTGCATCTTTAGAAGTATTGAAGATTTTGATTTTTTTTTCTACAAAGATTGGCTTGGCATCTGATTCATAAGCTAAATTACAAATACTCAATGAAGTATTATTAGTTGCACAAAACCATTACCTCAGTCCTGTTGACAGGGACTGTATACAAGTTCTGTATAATTAAGTCACACAGTATGTATTGGACATAGGCAAAATGCATGCCCCACATAGGCTCTATTTATTAAACTCTTGATGAAAACAAGCATATCTTTCTTGTGTGTGACATGTATTTTGCATGTGAATTACATTCAGAAAGTAACCTATGTTTAATTTAATTGTTTTAATTAAATATAAAACACACACTAACCATCTCTTGACATAGTAACGTAGTTAAAGATGAAATAAGGACAACTTTTTGGTGGTAGTCTGTCAGTTTGCAAAGTTCACCTTGATAGAGGTATATGTTTTAATCTTTAACTACATGTAACTATATCCAGATGTGCTTCTGTAATAAACGGAGCCAATTATGTTCACATAAAGTTAAAGATAATTAATATCCCTAAAATGCAGAGTTTCTGTTAAAGTGGACCCGTCACCCCAAAAAAATATTCAAAATCCTATTTTATCACATTAG
>CM044437.1:124981648-124997640 GCA_024363595.1 Xenopus borealis
AGAGGTTATTAGTAACAGGTGAGCACTCTATTCTCGTGTAGTTCTCCTTTAAAGGCAAGTTTTGGTTGCATAAAACAGATGTACTGCCAAACAGAGCCTCCTGTCGGCTTTAAGTCCACAAAGGAACTACCAATACCAAAGCACAACCCTTATTTGGAAGCCCCAGGAACCTTTTGCATTCCAGTGTTGCTCTCCAATGTTATTGTACACTTGAATGTGGCTTCTGAGTAGAAAAGGTTGGGGACCCCTGCTCCAGAGAATCCTTTTCATAGGCTTTATTGTATACTTGTGGAATACCCAGGTCTGCTGAGCAACAGCAATCTCTACTGCCATCAAGCTGTTATTGAATAACAGTGTCAAGCATGTCTTCAATGCTTACAGGCCGCAAAGCTGAACAAAAACCTAGCTAAAAACAGTATATTCCAAAAGTAAACTGCTTACTGTGAAACATGCCCTACTCATAATTAGAATTTACATTCATTTCCACATATGCTTACTAAAACTAGCCCCAGCCAGCTACACTCATTTTTTACAAGCAGCGGTCTTACAATAATTTAACAAATGTCAGAAATATATGGATTATCAGTGTTGCCCGCTTTTCCCTATAAAGTGGATGCCACACTAACAACGTCATTATTCTACACCACCTTGGGCCTGATGTAACCCATTGAACTCAGTAGGACACATTCAGGTGGCAAGGACTTTTTGTTGCGAATATAAATAGGCTTCTTTGTGTCATTCATAAGCAGAACACAGCTCTGCTCCAACAAAGATTGGTCTGTTAATCAGGTGGCTTCTGCTACATTGGGTCAGACAAATCCTGTTTTCAATGGCAATTCAATTTACAAATGTCATTGTGAAGTAACGTTTAATATTTATATGTATGCATACATTATATACAGTACCAGTCTATGGGGGGTTGATCACTCAATTAGTCCCCCCTTTCTTTAATTAAAACAAAATTGACCTAACTCCCATCCACAAATTTACCTAATTAATAAAAAAATTAGGTCTAAAAAGTTGGTGCGGGAAATCGCACAACTTCTTTGAATTTGACACTCGAATCATGACTTGTTTGAGTTGTCGTTCGAGAACCTTGACTTATTCAGATTATCGGATGAAAACCAGTGCAGGGTACGATGTCAAGAAATATCTTCAGATTGTAAAAGGGACATCTGCTATTGACATCTGCATGACTTTGAGAGGTTTTAGCTGGAGTATTTTCAGCTTCGGATTCTTAGTAACTTCGGAGTAAAAAATTTGAGATTTTTTTTCCGCTAAAAATTTAAAACTCAACCAGAAAAATTTTAATATGTCCCTAAATTTAGTGTTCAAATGTTATTTTGGAAAATACTCTACTGCTTTTGTAAAGAACTGTAAGCAAACAGGGGAAAGTGGTTTTGTTTTAGTGTCAGTGTAAAATAATGTGATTCTCTAGAAACTACAATTACCACAATGCACTGGGCTGTGCAGGGACTGACCTTTATAACGTACATGAGAGTGAAAGGGGATTCTCCTGCTGGCAGGATCAGGGAGAGTCGAATGTATCGTAAGTAGTGTTCTGCAATATCAGCGGGCCAGACTATTGCACAGATGTGACAAAACCAATTTAAGGTATGGGAACAAATATGGCACTCAAATTAGTATTAAGGTCAAACAAGGCTTTCTGGCATAGAATACAAAATACCCCTTTTCTGTTTGTAGAATCCTTATATTTCTGTGTATGTATGTGTATGTATAATATGTTGGCATGGAGTTCTGCATTTTTATATTTATTTATCTGAGTCTTTATGCAGATTTATACACACTATGCATCTCCAGTTACACGGATAAAGATTTGATTTAAGGAATGCAATTGGCTGTCGAAAACAATGCAAAACCTATGGGCTGAATTCTCCTGTGCTGCATATGCTGTAATAGATGTTGCAAACGTATTTTAGATCATTGTATTACAGCTGTACAAAATGTCTAATAAATCAGCATACACTCAATCCATATGATGTGTTGTAGCTTGTGGAGAATGCAGTGGAACAGGTTCCTGGTTTCCATTAGTGAGGCTAATGTCACACTTTTCTTGTCACAAGATGT
The DNA here is from genome assembly GCA_024363595.1 of Xenopus borealis. Taxonomy (NCBI): domain Eukaryota; kingdom Metazoa; phylum Chordata; class Amphibia; order Anura; family Pipidae; genus Xenopus; species Xenopus borealis. The sequence goes on from CM044437.1 coordinate 124,983,737, forward strand.
TATTGAAAAATGCTGGTGTGACATTTTCTTTGCAAATTCTCTGTGAGAATTTTGGATCACTGAGAAGATGCAGTTATATGGACCATGCATCCTTCAGGTGCTCGGGTAGTTTTGCTGTGCAAGTAATTGACTGTGATTTACAACAAGGGTCTCCAACTGCCGGGCTCCCGTTCTGGGCCGCGGACAGTCCTGAACTGGGCTGCCAAGCCTAACCTGCAATTAACGAGGCACACCGAATTGGACGGAGGCATGCAGAATTGGATGCAGAACTGCTCCCCCCCCCCAGGTCTTTGCAAAAAAAATTGTCTTTACACCAGTCCATGTGACAAAAAAGGTTGGGGACCTCTGATTTACAGCATTAGTCCTTACCTGGAGGAGTAGTATAGCCACTGTAGGGAAGGTAAGTGGTGTAGTCACACTGAGGCTCTAATACTAAGATGAAGGATGTTGTTCACCTTTGAGTTAACTTTTATTATGCTGTAGAGAGTGATAATCTGCAATTGGTTTTCATTTTCTATTATTTGTGGTTTTGATTTCAGCAGTCTGGTTGCTAGGGTCCAAATTACCCTAGCAACCATACATTGATTTGAAGAATAAACTGGAATATAAATAGGAGAGATTTTGAAAAGAAAGATGAGTAATAAAAAGCAGCAAAAATGATACATTTGCAGCCTTACAGAGCATTTGTTTTCAGGTGGGGTCAGTGACCCCCATTTGAAAGCTGTAAAGAGTCAGAAGAAGAAGGCAAACAATAAAAAACTATAAAAAACAAAAAATCAGAGGGCATCTGAGTTCACGGGTGCTATCATCTTCTCTTCGGAATGAGAGCAGCGTATCGGCTGCAACGAGGGGTAAATAAAGACTTAAGGTGGCCACACATGGAGAGATCCGCTCGTTTGGCGGTGTTGCTAAATGAGCGGATCTCTTCCCAATATGCCCATCTTAGCCACTCTAGGGCCCAACGATCAGATCCAAATGAAGTGTTAACATGCGGTTGGATCACAGGACTACATCAACGAACAGGTGCGTCCGACGGGATTTTTAGTCTCGTCCGATCCACAGCTGGCTGACTTTCGGCTAGATAGCAATTGGGGAAGCCCATCGGAGGGACTCGGTCTGTGGACTCGGTCTGTTGGCCTGTGTAGGGGCATTTATCCAGGGTAGCAGCTAGGCTGGGAGGAGGAGGGGGGGCCAATGTAGGTTAGGGTTTTTTTACTTTAGTTCTCCTTTAAGTATCACTACCTGTTATTGTTTCAGGTTATGAGGAAGGAATGTGTGGCTGATAATTTCCTGTGCTTCGTGAGAAAGCATCTAAGTGCAGGGCGTCTGCAATTTGGAATGACCATGGCTTGATATCAGACTTTGTCCCCTACTCTGCACTTAAATTCAGAAGTAAACAAGATGTCGCAGGGTGAGGCAGTGATTTCCACTGATGCCTTATCTTTACCAGAAAGTCAAGATTCTCAGAGGTCTGCCAGTCCTGCCCCCACGCTTATCCAAGGCACCGAGCCAGGTCAGTACATTATGGTTTAAACTCATGTTGTACCTATATAAATTATATTTTATTATAATATATTACACCTGTACTATATATTATTATACTATTACATAATTATATTGTATTATTTACAAACGTTTGTATATGTTACATACAGTATATAAGTTTGTATATGTTATATGTGGCTGTTAAAACATTTTGCACAAGCTTGATGATTCTCAGGGGATCAGGGGTGCCCCAAAGGTAGACCGGGATCTGCCAGTAGACCTTATTTGGTGATCAGTAGATCTCAAGACACTGTCAAACGAACATCTTGACAAAATCACCCCCCTGTTTCTTGCTTTTCATTCAGATTTTTACTATGTTAAGGTTACATAAGAAATAGTTGTTTGTTAAATATAGCAATATGTTCCCATAAATCAATATTTAAGAAATGTTTTCCATGTAACAGAATGCTAGCAATGTTTTTATGGATGTGGATCGTAATGGTACAATATCACTAAGTAGACCTCACATAAGTAAAGTATGGGCACTCTTGCTGTAGATAAATGCAGGTCAATAATCATCCCCTACACTCTATTAGTGCTCTTCTGTGCCTGCGCCTAGAACCACTGTTAGCCCAGGTGCAGGCACATGGAGCAGATTTTTAGTGCTAAAACAAGCGAGTATGGATTTCTGCTCCGAAATCTGTTACCCTGGTTTCAGGTGCAGGCAAAGAAGATCGATCCTAAGGTATTGATTCTCGGCCTTGTTCATCAACTAAAAAAAACATTTCAAGCAATGTTGTCTAGTTGAAGCTAGGAAAACTGAGGATAGCTGCCTGCTTGGCCCTGCAAAAAAATCGTTAGATACGCAATCGTTTGATTCCCGCTAACCTCAAGATAATTTTATGGATTTGTCTATGGCCACTTTAAGTTGTTCCCCTAGCGATTCTAGTGGTTAACTGCTACCCTGTATAGGCACTCCTCTCCAAGTAATAGCCGGGGTTGCACTTCAGTCTTTTCCCCCGCATTCTTGCTTGGGGCGAGCCCATAAGCACTACAGAATGGCACACTCAGATTGGTGAAGGGACACCTAGGGGAACAAAAGAAAATGGTGGCAAAGCTGTTTCATTTTTTGAAGAAGGCAAATGCCAGCCCAGGTTAACAGGTAAGTGACTAAAATCGTTGAGGGATGCCAAATAACATTCCACCTTAGTGATTTTAGCTTTCCATCTCCTTTAAACATTTTGGGTCACTGGAACCTGAGCATGAAAACAATGTTTAGTGTTTTTTAACAACAAAAAATAAAGTGTTGACTTTAATTCAGAAGGTTATGGTCAGTTTTTCTTTGTGTGCTGAGATGTTTGTTTCCTGGTACTTACATGAGTGTTTGCAGTCCCTTCCTCAGGAAATAAGAGTGTAGTACTTTGACATTCCAGTTCCTGAGTAACTTATTCACTCACTGGAACAATATATAATTAGGAACACCACTGCTGTAGCCTTAGACCCATGTCTACTGGTGTTTAAAATCCGGCAGAAAAATGAATAGGCTTGGCCGTACAGTCTATCATTTATTTGAATTTATCCTTGTATCACACTGCTGTAGATGGGGCTGTATTTGTGTATGTGTATTTCAATCAAGTAATTTGTAGAATGCACTTTCACATTCGGGTGCTTCTCTACCGGCTTAAAGACAGTGGCAGAGAATACTGTCATAATGTTCCTATCATTGAACAGATTTCATTTAGAAATGTGGCCAATTTTGCTGCATGACCACCTGTGGATATATGGCCCTAGTTCCCTCTGACATTTGTTCAGATCTCTTAATTTGGCCAGTGAATCAGATATCACCAACGTTTACACATGTATGGCTACCTTTATTTTCTATAGAGCTTTACTTTACATATGCTGTGTAAGTGCTAGAAGCATAAACATAATAAGGGGTGCCAAGCCATCGGTCTGTCCAATTTGGAATAATGAGACACCTCTGGAGCTTGTGTTTGACATTGTAGACAAAAATGCTGGTTCATATTCTAAGAAGCAAATAAAAATGCATGTTTGTTGGTAAGTAATCTGAGGAAATTTCTATGAAACATTCTATCACATTTTTCTTGATGTTAGACTTTGTACTGTAGTTCTTCAGAACTTACTGCAGCAGGTGAGTATGCAAAACAGGTTCTTCATACAGTTTATTTGTTTTTTTCCCCAAAATACAGCAGTGCATTTGCTCTCTCAGGACCCCCTTTTTTTTAAGCTTTATTTAGGGATGCACCAAATACACTATTTGGGATTCGGGCAAATCCCTGAATCCTTTATGAAAGATTTGGCTGTATATCAAACCAAATCCGAATCCTAATTTGCATATGCAAATAAGAGACAGGAAAGGAAAAAGTGGGAAAAAATTTTCTTTTGTGAAGAAAAATAACATTAATTCCCTGCCTGCCCCCAATTTACATAATTCAGGTTTGGTTCGGCCAGGCACAAGGATTCGTGCTGAAAAAGGCTGAATCCAGAACCGAATCCTAGATTCCGTGCATCCGTAGTTTTATTACTTTACACAGTGGAGATCATTCATAAACACTGGGCAAATTTGCACCTGGGCAGTTACTAGGGTTGCCACCTTTTCTGGAAAAAAATACTGGCCTTCCTATATTCTTGCCATTTTTTCCTATTAATAACATTGGCATCAAGCATTTTTTTTACCATCCAGGCCGGTAAAACACCAGCCAGGTGGCAACCCTGGCAGTTACCCACAGCAACCAATCAGATGTTTGCTGTCATTGTTTTCCTTGCAGTTGGCTGGAAAAAAAATAATCACTGGTTGCTATGGGTTACTGCCCAGGTGCAAATTTGCCCAGTCTTAAATGATCTCCATTGTGTAAGGTAATGGATGCACCGAATCCAGGATTCTGTTTTGGATTCAGCCTTTTTCAGCATTTACCCAGTGTTTATAAATGAGCCCCAATGTATTTTTGTGCAACTATTTATTTACGCCTGTGTTTTGCATTTTTTCCTGCAGGGGCTAGTCAGGATGAAGCAATGTTTGTTCATGCTCAGTCCTATGAGGATCTCACTGGTGAAGGGGAAGACCCTGTCCCTGGGAGCCCAGGTGTGGAGGGTGCAGTGGAGCCCAGTAGCATGGAGCAAATAAGCGAGGACTTCAGCAAACTCAGCACCAAATTAAGTTCTTCAGATCAAGAGACACAAAATGAAGAAGTCAGCACTGATTTGGGACGCAGGGAATCTATTCGCTCTACAGGCCAAGAAGAAAATGAAGAGGGTACATTTAAAGCTCTGGATGCCTGGTACAAACATCAGAAACATGTATTTGTGCTGAGTGAGGCAGGAAAGCCAATATACTCTCGCTATCGTTCAGAGGAAGCCCTCTCCAGCATTGCAGGTGTCATGATGGCTCTTGTGTCCTTTATAGAGACCGAGAAGAATGCAATCCGGTCCATACATGCAGGTCAGGAACTACACTTTTTTTAAAGCTCATTGCTGATACATACATCTCATTAAACTTGTATCTACACCATAAACGTTTTCAAATAACCTGACTATAGCATTTTGTAAATGCCTGTACCATAACAGGATTCCAGATTACTTGTCCAGACAATGTACCATGATTCCAAATTATGTACACGCACCAATAAGCCACCATCAAAAAAAGTTATTGCATTTCTGCCCCGATTAAGTATAGTAGAACCCCGATTTTACGATTCTGGATTCTTTGTTTTCCCTGAAAACTGTAAAATCAGAGTTCTACTTCATGTGGATGATGGTCAGTTTCCATATTTATGTTAGACCATGATTAAGAGAATTAAGATGACAATCAACTGAACACTAATTAAAAATCATTCCAGGCTGAACCAAATGTGTAGTATATCAACAACACAGTAACAGTAAATTTAAAAGACTACATATATAAATTCAGATATGTGTTAAATGGCATTGTAATTATACCTCACTCTATGTAAAGCAATGAATAGGTATTGTATTGTTTTTGTGTTGTGTTGGAAAAGAAAAATAAAAACCTTAAAAAAAACAAAAAACATTCCAAACTGGTGGCAGACAAATGTATTACATGTATTATTAGCCACCTCTGTTACAGGTACAGACAGCTGGTAATCTAAAGGGACATGATACTTCAGAAATTTAGAAAGTGACATATTCTGCATTGCTTTCTTACTGAATGAAACAAGAGTACTTCAATGGCTGCAAGATGATGTATTAAAATACAGTGAAACCTCAATTTTACATCCCCTGATTTTAGGTTTTCCCTGATTTTACATTGTTATATTGTGGTTTTCCCTGATTTTATATGGTTCTACTGTATTAAGCATATAAGTCTAAATAGACATGTCGGGGTCAATTTAATAAGATTGTTAGTTAAATCCCAGTTATTTTTTAAAGCCTACCAGACTTGCTAAGCCTATTTTTTTATATATTCCTTAACAGATACGTACAAGGTGGTCTTTGTGCGTCGTGCCCCCCTTGTTTTGGTTTCTGTGTCTCACACTCGGCAGTCAGAACAGGAGATTGCCCAGGAACTTCTCTATGTTTACTACCAGATACTCAGCCTTCTGACAGGAACTCAGCTTCACCATCTTTTTCAGCAGAGACCCAGTTATGATTTGCGCCGTCTTCTCTCAGGATCTGAACGTATAACAGACAGCCTACTAGACTTAATGGACATTGACCCAAGCTTTCTTCTTGGAGCAGTGCGATGCCTGCCTCTTGTATCAGGGGCAAGAGATGCTTCTAGTTATTGCCTCCAGCATGCTAAGGCCAAAAGCTTAGTATTCTCAATCCTGATGTCCAGGAACCAACTCATTAGTTTAGTTAGAAGGAAAGAGCATTACCTCCATCATATTGACCTTCACTTGCTGTTCAACCTTGTCACCTCCTCCAGTTCTTTTAAAGAAGGAGAAGCATGGACTCCAGTTTGTCTGCCCAAATTCAATCCTTCTGGATTCTTCCATGCGCATATCTCCTATTTAAGCCAAGATCCTGAACTCTGCCTGCTGCTGATCTCCACTGACCGAGAGGACTTTTTTACAGTATCTGACTGCAAAAGGAGGATTGTTGAGCGGATGGAAAAGCGAGGATGTTGGGGCTCATTACGAGAGGCTTTAAGAAGTCCATTTTACTCTGTTGCCCAGGTTGATGTACCAGAACTTCGTCACTTTCTTTACAAATCAAAAAGTTCTGGTCTCTTCACGTGGTAAGTAGGGTGGAAAAGTTACCCATTCTAATATCCCCCACAATATTGGTTTTATGAATGAATAGTTTGCAAAATAGCATTCAGTTACCCCGCTACTTCTGATGATTTTTAGTTTTCATTCATCTTTATGTCTGGGCCAAACCCTCAAACACTGGCACTTCAGTGTAAAAATAAAAACAGGATAAATAGATAGACTATGCAAAATAAAAAATGTTTCTAATATATTTAGTTAGCGAAAAATGTTACGTTTAAAGGCTGGAGTGACCAAATGTATAACAGAACAGAACACTACTTCCTGCTTTTCAGCTCTCTAAATTGAGGGGGGGGGGCATGGGACATAACAGTTTAGTGAGTTTGCAATTGATCCTTAGCATGCAGCTCAGATTCAAAAGCAAACCGTTATGACCCATGTAGCCCTCTCAAGTGACTGATTGGTTATTGTCTGGTAACCAATCAGTGGAAACCAGGAGAGCTTCAAAGCAGGAAGTAGTGTTCTGGCTATTATGTGAGGCATCCAGTCACTCCAGCCTTTATACATTACATTTGTGGCTAATTAATTATATTGAAAACATTTTTTATTTTGCACATACTATCTTATTTACCCAGTTTTTATTTTTACCCTGAAGAATTCCTTTACGACTGGGTCTGTGACTTTACTAGACAATCAACCCCTCTTGGCTACTGTGACTTGGCATTTGGATCTTTGAAAGTGAAGTAGTTAAAACAATCATGTGATGTTTTCCAGTCCAGCAATGGATGTTCCCTATGACACAGATGACGAAAGAAGGAGACTGCTGGCTTTCTATCAGTACCTTCACAGCAAAGCCCACTGCAGTTCCCATCATCTTACTACCATATACAACATGGGACCCCATGAGAACATACTGACTTGGGTAAGGCTAGACTGCTCTCCAGTTTGAACAAACACAAATATTGTCTAGAACAGTGATCGTGAACTTGCAGCCTTTCTGATATTGCTATAAGCTTCACTAACTTCACAGGCAAAGGGTGCTGTCATTTGTAGTTCACCATTATTTATAGGGTCTGCGATTGTACCACCTGGTCTATGGAATCTGATTTTGTTTTATGACAAGGTATTGCTTTAACTCTGCTGAACTTGGCTAGGCAGATAGCACTGAATAACAATGTTTCTCAGCATGAATATGTCCCATAGTTCCAGTAAATCTGTACAAACTTTAAAGGGAAAGTAAATAGCCTTTAGTTACTTTTCATTGTCTCTCGTCATAAGGCTGCTGTACATGTCAACAGGTATAGTGGCCCTAGGATATAAAACAAATCAATCTATGTTCTCTCTCACACATGACCAGTAACTGTGGTTGCCACCCGATCTGGGCAATGTTACTGGCCTACAGGGGATGAGACAACGGCATAATTGGGCATAGAATAGGACTATCAGAATCAGACCAGGTAATTACAGTATTTGTTGTGATTTTTTTAGTTTTTCCTCTGCAGTTTGGAAATTTGCCAGCTATCTGGTTACTAGGCTCCAATTTACCCTAGCAGCCAGACAGGAATATGAATAGGAGAAGGCTTTTTTTCATTACTTGTGGTTTTTGGAATCATTTAGCTTTTCTCCATCATCGTCTTGGGGGACACAGGAACAGTGGGGTATAGCTGGTACCACTAGGAGGCAGGAAACAACAAGTAAAGTAGAAAGTGGCCCCTCTCCCTGACGGCTATAGCCCCAGCAGGTGGAGCCCAACTCAGTTTTTTGTTTTGTCCTCAGGAGGGAGGACATGCTTATTCTACACGCTATAGATGTATATTGGATAGGCACAGGATCACTGCTCTGAGTAGCTGGTCTCTGAGGCTATCTTCCTACATGGGATTGTCTCCAGGGTACACAGGGTGTGCACTTGCCAACAACCACACAGCCTCTAAACTGATGCATTTCTCCTCAGGGGAGAAATGTGGCTGGCTGCATGACTCAGAGGGGAACTTCAAGTCTGCAACACGTAAGTAGGAGCAGCTGTCTCTTCCCCTCTACCTCTACCATACGCTGCACATTCAGACAGGAGCGTGTCTCTCTCAACCACTGTACAATTCCTATGGGGCGCAACTTCTGGAAGCAGTTCAGGGGCCCCCACTCTTCCCCTTTCAACTTGCTCTCTGACAGGAATCGCTTATACTTCCGGGTTCGCACACACAGCTTACTGTGCTCTCTGGTTGGCGCCACAGTTCCCGCTATGCTCAGAGGGACTGGTAGGCGCACAGTGGGGTAGCAGCTGCCATTCTTCAGCAGGACTGCTCTGACTTGCTGGGTTTCCCTCCCACTGCCTCCTCTACCATCGCTGCAGGATTCTGAGAGGAAGACAAACATTTTTTATTTTGCACAGCCTATTTACTCCGTTTTTAATTTTACCCTGAACTGTTCCTTTAAACTGTAGTCAGCTGATATGTCGTCCAGGAAGTCCCTGACCTCCATCCCCTTCAAGGGTAACTTGTTCTCACTGTCTTCACAAAGATCATGGCGGTGGCCACAGAGGTCATACGAAAGAGGGGTATTTCAATTACCCTGTACCTCCTCATCAAGGCTTCGTCGATCACGGAAGCTCAACAAGCCTTTCAATTCACAGTGATGACTCTGCAGGACCTGGGATGGAGTGTCAACTTGAACAAGTCTTCCCTGGTTCCCAGTCAGTCAACTATTTTTCTAGGGATGCTATTCAATACAATGACACAGAACGTATCTCTTCTACACGAGAAGATCCTCCACCTTCAATCTCTGGTCAGGATACTTTTAGCAAAACCAGTTCACACAGCCAGGTTCTGCATGAAGGTCCTAGGAGTTATGGTATGAACAATGGAAGCGATACCCCTTGCTCAGTTCCATCTCTGGGAACTACAGTGGAACATTTTAGTTTCATGGAAAAAGAAGTTGTTACTTCAGATAATACGCATCTCCAGATGAACTCAACTCTTACTGCTATGGTGGTTGAAGATCAGCAACCTCAACAATGCCAGAAGTCTCGGGACTCCTTGGTGGCACATAATGACAACGGACGCCATCCTTTTTGGCTGGGGTGCAGTATTGGACGGCCGAACAGCACAGGGCCTATGGTCAACAGAAGAGAGCAAGCTGTTGATCAACATACTCGAGACCGTGGTGATCTGCATCAGGCTAGCTCATTGGCACAGGGAACTGACAGGACAAGCAGTGAAGGTTCAGTCAGACAACTCCACGGCAGTCGCCTACATCAACCACCAAGGGGGAACAAGGAGCAGAGGAGCATTAAACAAGGTCAAACGCATTTTTCACTGGGCAGAAAGAAATCAGACTTTTCTATCGGCCATATTTATACCAGGAGTCCATAACTGGGAAGCAGACTTCCTAAGCAGACAATCCCTGGACCCAGGCGAGTGGTCACTCAAGGACAAAATATTCAACAAGATATTAGGAAGATGGGGGGGTTCCGGAGGTGGACCTCATGGCCACCCGAAAAGTACCAAACTTCTTCGCCAGATACCGGGACCCGTTAGCACAGGGGGTGGACGCCCTAACATGGGAGTGGAACTTCACACTAACCTATGCTTTCCCTCCTCTTCCACTCATACCGAGAATGATCAGAAAGCTTCAGGTGGAACAGACAACCCTCATACTCATTTATCCCAGATGGCCACATTGCACGTGGTTTTCAGACTTTCTAAATCTCTCTGTAGAGGAACCTTGGATTCTTACCCCTCTACCAGATCTTCTTTAAAGGTCCGAATCTGCATCTAAAATCAACAAGTGTCAACTTGACGACATGGCTCTTGAAAACCAAATCCTTAAGGACAAGGAGTTCCCGGATGCGGTAGTGAAAACAATGCTGGCAGTCAGGAAAATGGTGTCAGCTAAAACATACCACAGGGTCTGGAAAACCTACCAAACATGGTGTTCCCAGAACAATATGGACCCATTGCACTTCTCCATTCCCAGTTTACTAGAATTTTTGCAGAGAAGGTTCTCCATTGGCCTTTCGCTAGGTTCACTAAAGTCACAAGTCTCAGCGCTATCTGTGCTTTTTCAGAAACGGCTATCTTTGCTCCCTGACATCAAGACCTTCCTACAAGGAGTAGCACACTTGGCTCCCCCAATAAAAGCACCTACGCCTACCTGGGACCTATGTCTGGTTCTTCGGGCACTGCAAGGCCCACCATTCGAACCATTAGCCTCAGTATCATTACAATGGCTATCCTGGAAGACCATTTTCCTCATAGTAATTGCTAGGAGGCTGTCAGAACTCGGTGCTCTCTCATGCAGATCTCCCTTCCTGGTTTTCAGTCACGACAGGGCAGATCTTTGTACAGTTCTATCATTCCTTCCGAAGGTAGTATCCTCATTCCATCTAAATCGGGAAATCATCATCCCTTCTTTCTGCCTGTCTTCATCCAATTCCAAGGAAGCGGCTCTTCACTCCTTGGACCCAGTTCGAGCCCTTAAGATCTATCTTCACAGGGTAAAGGACATAAGAAACATAGATTCATTGTTCATCTTGCCATCGGGACCTCAAAGGGGGCACTTCAGCCTCAAGACTACTATTTCATGCTGGATCAAACAGACCATACAAAGAGCTTACACAACAAGGGGACAGTCAGACCCTAAGGGAATCAAGGCACACTCTACTGGAGGGACGAACACTTCTGGGCTTTCAGAAACCATGCCTTAGCCGAACAGCTGTGCAAAGCAGCGATGTGGACCTCTATCCACTCATTCACAAAATTCTATCATTTTGACACCTTTGAGGCATCTGACACATGCTTTGGGAGGAAGGTACTTCAGGCTGCAGTAGCTATTTCCATGTAAGCCTATCCTTCCCGCCCTATCTTTAAGGGGACAGCTTTGATACGTCACCACTGTTCCTGTGTCCCCCAAGATGACGATGGAGAAAAGGAGATTTTGTGTACTAACCATTAATTCTTTTCTCTTCAGTCGTTTGGGAGACACAGGACTTCCCTCACTGGATAGGGACTTCGCTCCTTTTCAGACCTGGTCTGTTCAGTATTTTATTCTTCAGTTTTCAAGTTAAAGTTAAAAATAAATATTATACTTATGTTGTGATGACTTTGATACAAACTGAGTTGGGCTCCGCCTGCTGGAAGTATAGCCGACAGGGGAGGGGCCACTTTCTACTTTACTTGTTGTGTCCTGCCTCCTAGTGGTACCAGCTATACCCCACTGTTCCTGTGTCCCCCAAACGACTGAACAGAAAGAGATTTAACACAAGAGTATACAAGATCTTCTTTTTATTCAGCAGCTCTCAAGTTTGTAATTGCAGCAGTCTGGTTGCTAGGGTCCACATTACCCTAGAAACCATGCATTGATTTGAATAAAAAGCTGGCATATGAATAGGAGAGGACTTGGATAGAAAGAGGAGTAATAAAAAGCAGCAGTAACTATAGATTTGTAGCCTTACAGAGTATTTGTTCTTTTAGAAGGTGTCAATGACCTCAATTTGAAAGTTGGAAAGAGCTAAGAAGAAATCTATACAAAATAAACGATGAAGTACAATTGAAAAGTTGCTTAGAATTGCCCATTCTACAGTATACTAAAAGTTACCTTAAATATGAACCAACCCTTTAAGAGAATAACCATGTCTCTGAAACAAATGTGATTACTTCTCAAAGTAATGTGAAATCTTTCCAAAGTGTGAAGTTTTCTACCTTTATTGATTAGCTAAGGCAGTTTTCCAGTGTTCAATGTAAACCTGAGCTCAATGAAGACCTGTTGCCCAGATAGCTATTTTGCAGTGTATCACTGTACACAAACTTGTGAATTATTCAGGCTGCTCTAAGGAAACAATGGACTTATTTTCTGTGCATTGCAAACATTTACTCCACATTAACAGTAGGTGTCAGTCTACCACCATCAGTGCTGCCATTGCCAGCTCTTCTGGTTAGTTATCCTGTTGCAGTGTTTCATTTGTATTCATATAAATGTAGGATAGGGGAATTAAAATATTCAAAATATTTTGATTATTGGTAATAGGATTGCAGCCTAGGATAAAATGATACCTAGTACATAGTGAGAAATGTTTAGTTTACTCACCAGTATACTATGTGTCTGTGAGTGCATTTGCATTAGTCTCAGCTGAATGTAGCTGTAGTTGTTTAATTATGGATTAAAGTGGGAGTGTGTACATTTTGGGCTTCTCTGTCATCTCTGGGGGACACAGGGACAGTAGGTGTTAAGCTCCACCCTCCAGGAGTCAGGACACTTATGAAATATTTAAGGGGCGTGATTGGATAGCTAGCCTAACCCCACACACTTACTGTTCCAATCAGTTTTTTAAGTGTACTGCTACCGGGAGGATGGACTACGTCCTGATGGGGTTTAAAAATGTATTCTTCATCAGACAACAGGCAACCCCAGGAGCAGGTGTAACTCCTGCATCCTAGAGGGGTGACCTACTACGAGGGACTCCACCGTGGAGCAGGATCCTCAGCTCGAAAAAGGCTGGTCACACCTCCCCCCCCCCCAGACATTCCTGTTCCCTTAAGCCAATACACGGGCAGATAAAGCTGACAATATCGGTCGTTTAGACCGATTTGACATCTTATCTGCATGTGTATGGTGGTTTCCGACGGGACATGATATCGATGAGGAAGGTCGGATTTTCTTCCGACTGACCCATCGGAAGTTTGGATTACCCCGATATAGCCCTGCCAGTTAGTGGCATATCGGGAAAAGATCGCCAAACGAGCGGATCTTTGCATCTATGGCCAGCTTTTGGATCAGAAGGTCTGACTGGTGGACAAGGCTAAGGTACAGAGGGGACTCTCAGGTAAGCAGAGCTCTCCCTCCCTCTCTATCTAGCCTCTTCAACATATACCAGGCTATTGGTGCCCTACAAAGGGGCTCCGTACCTGACAGGAGGGCATACCTCAACCTGGCCACTCTGCTCGGTGGAAAGGCCCAGCATCTTCTGGTGAGAGAGGCACTAGTTGCTCAGCCCTGGAACAGGGGCTGCACTGATCTGCCACAGATCTACGGCCAGCGTGGCTCTCTTCTAAGCAGAGTGCCGGCTTAGCAGAGAAGGGAAGAAAGAGTGAGCGGTCGCAGGGTGGCGGGTTAACACAGCACCATATTGGTTAAGGGCATTGGCGCACCACTAAGCACGCCAAGAGCGTGGGCACCATCTTGGTTGAGGGCGTGGCGGCAAATATGCACACACAGTGACATATCTCTGCTCATACCCCT
>CM044437.1:125013254-125041972 GCA_024363595.1 Xenopus borealis
AAAAATAAATAATGGAAAGTAAATGAAAAAACGTTTTTATTTCTGGGGGACAATCTGAAAACAACTGAACTGAAAAAAATGTTTGGAAGGTGAACAACCCCTTTAATGGAAAACTATACCCCCAAAATTAATACTAAAACAATAGATAATTTGATATAAACTAAGTGGCAAATTAAAGAATCTTATCAAACTGGAATATATATTTAAATAAATTTTGCCCTTTTACATCTCTTGCCTTGAACCACCATTTGGTGATGGTCTGTGTGCTGCCTCAGAGATCACCTGACCAGATATATTTCAACTCTAACTGTAACAGGAAGAAGTGTGGAAGCAAAAGACACAACTCTGTCTGTTAATTGGCTCATGTGACCTAACTTTATAGTTTGTTTGGTATGTTTGTGTGCACCGTTGAATCCTACGATTACAGGAGGCTGTCCTTATTTTTTAAAATGGCAATTTTCTATTTATGATTACCCTATGGCCCATGCTACTTAAAAAGTATATTATTATGAAAATGGTTTATTTACATGAAACAGAGTTTTACACATGAGCTGTTTTACGGATTATTTTTTATAGAGACCTACATTGCTTGGGGGTATAGTTTTCCTTTAATGTAAGATATGGTTTCTTTCCAATACCCATCTTTCTCTCTTTAGATTCTGAGCTGGCTTGAGGGACTGTTCCTGCTGCAGCGATGCCTATATTATTCCGTTTTCAGGTCAGCCTTGCCTCACATTCATGCCATACCACACCCACTTATCACAACACTGTGCTATGCCAACTGCTGACTTACTGTATGATTATTATGACATTACAGGAAAGAGGTGATTAGGAAGGCTGTCATCAGCAGTAAAGAACTAAAGAGCACTTCTCACCCAAAAATGATTTCACTCACCAGAGGTGCAGGCTAATAGAGCCCTCTCCTGTTGTGGGAGCAGGCTGTATTAGCTTGTACCTCTTTAGGGGGAAACAATTTTTTAATGAAAGCACCCCCAGTGCCAAGTTGCTTGAAACACCCTCAGTGATTATCACCAGCAGAGGGAACTGTTTGGTGAGCATTGTGTCCAGTCCCAGACTGTACAAACGGTGGATTCTGGCAAATGCCAGAGGGGCTGCTGTAAGATGCCATAGACAGTCCATATATAGTGGAGTGGTGGTGGGGGGCTGTTTGGCCCTCTATGTACTTGAAGTACCAACATGTTTTTCATCTTCCCAATGAGCCCCTTGTGCTAATTCAAGGGCAGTGCAGTACTTACATTTTGCAAAAAGTTCCTACTGTGCATACACTCACCCAAACCTGAAGGAGAAGGCCTGGAAGACCAGAAAAAGATGACATTGTGGTGCTCAGCAAGCAGTACCCTGGGGTAAGTGACCAGAATACCTACCATATTTGTACTAAAAGTTTTAGGTATTCAAAAAGTAACAACTTTGTTGTTGGGTCTTTCACCTGAAATTGTGCAAAAGTAAGGATCGTTTGAGTTTGTGGATCTATTAGGGTCTGTCCACACGAGAATATTCGTGAAGATTAGTCGCCCCAGTGTCAAATCGCCTCTTCTGTGGGGGGACTAATCTCCCCAAACCGCTTGCCCCTCTCTTGCGCCAGCTAAAATGAAAATCGATAGCGGCAATTCACACCGGGTGCAGAAGAAACTTTGGGCGATTTCAGAAAATGAACTGCCTCGTGTCAATAGCTGCAGGTGATTTTCATTTCAGCCGGCCCAAGACAGGGGGAAGCGTTTCCGGGAGATTAGTTGCCCCAAAGAAGAGGTGATTTGTTACTGAGTCGACTAAGCTCCCCAAATCTCTTTGTGTGAACTGACCCTTAGGTCTCCCGCTGTGAAAAGATCTTTTATAAAAAGATGGTGCCATGCCAGGGTCGAAGACCAGGTTTTAAAAAGAAAAATCTTACTCAAAGGTCTTTCAGACAAGAGATTATGTTTGCGCTGAAGAATATTCCATAGGCGAAGGAATATCTGTGTAGGGGCAAGGAGCGTCAGTGGTATGTTAGAGTTCTTGGACCAGATATATGCATTCACATATGTTGTTGCATACGAGTCACAAAGGTTGAGGAGACTAAACCCATGTAAATGGGATTTTCTTGGAGCTTGTTTGGAATCCATTCCCAGGATTCCTTTTGTTTACATATGTTGTTGGACATTGTATTTTCTATAAGACCCCATGTGGTGTTTGGTTTCCGGCTGCCTCATAATGCTTCTTCAGTATGGGTACTCCCAAGCCATCTTGTTGAAGTGGGGTCTCTAGTAAAATTGATTTTCTTTTATTCTATAATAATAAAACAGTGTCTTGTACTTGATCCAAAGTAAGATCTAATTAATCCTTTTTGGTGGCAGAACAGTCCTATTGGGCTTAGTCAAATTCAGGCGATGCGCAACTACAACTCACTCTGCCAGGGACCCACTTATAACCAGTACTGCTTTAACAATACAAGTGATGGGGCCTGCCCAGTAGTGATGTGTATGTTGACCTGCATGACCCGCGGGTTGACCCGATGGTGGGGGCGGGTCCATGGCAGGTACGGGTTGGGTGCGGTCAACCCGCGGGTCAACATGCACATCACTACTGACCATGGCCCACTGATTTTGGGGGCCCACTGATTTTGGGGGCCCACTGATTTTGGGGGCCCACTGCGCCAGGGGCAGGGCAAGACGCAGGGAGGAAGACAGAGGGAGTGGAATCACACAGGGTGGAAGACTGAAGGAGGGGAACAGGGAGGGAGGAAGATGGAGGTTGGGGATGCAGGGTCATGGTTATGGGGGGCCCTCTAGCTGGCTCTTTGCCCAGGGCCCACTAAGGCCTTAAAACGGCCCTGCTTATAGCTTGAAGAAACACGCTACAGCACTCCGATTCCTGTGAAAAGGGATTTATTGTGCCAACCAACTAGGCAACCTTTCCTACTTGAGAAAGGGCATTAGCCCGAAATTTGTTTTTAACAAAAGGAAACAGTGACCGCAGCTAAATGAAAAACACCTCATTCAGTTTTACAATGAATCATACAATACATGCAGGTAGATCACACAAATGGAAAGTATCAGCCCAACATCATTCTGTCTTGGTGAAACCTGACTCTTTATGTGTAATTCTAGGAAGTTCTAGGATATCTACCCTAGGGGTACTGTACTGATTTCAGAGAATTTTATGCCTGTAGCCCCCTAATGTTAGAACTGACTATTGAGGCTCTTACATATGAGCGTCTGAAGCTGGGCTCCCCTGCGTTCCGGTTTTATGCATTTAGCTGCAGGGGACGCAGGAGTAGACGCATTCAATTTTTTTCAATGGGGCTATACTCACACAGGCGCAGGTAGGCACCGAACGCAGGTTGAGATGCAACATGCTGCATTTTTCCGGCGTTCGGCACCTACATGCGCCTGTGTGAGTACAGCCCCATTGAAAAAAATGCATCTGAATGCATCTACTCCTGTGGCTGAACCAGGCCCGGACTGGCCATTTGTGGGTTAGGGCAAATGCCAGAGGGGCTGCTATAAGGTCCCATAGAAAGTCAGTGTTTAGTGGGCTGGTGGGGGCTGTTTGGGCCTCTATGTGGGCTGATGGGCCTCTTGTGTACCTGAAATGCCAGGGCCTATTTTAATTCTCAGTCCAGTCCAGGGCTGAACGCATAAAACCGAAACGCAGGGGAGCGCAGGTTCAGACGTTCGTGTGTAAGAGCCCTTAGATAGATTTGATGGGCGGTACTTTTTTTTTTTTTTTTAATCAGATTTGGCAGCTGGAAACCTTTTCTCATAGATCTGCAGTACAACAGTGTCAAGGGCTGTTCAGTGCAACACAACAGCCATTGGGATTTCATGGAGAATGTTTTGGACAGAGATGGCAGACATGTTGATAAAATCATCTGGTCAAGTTCTAAAACATAAATCAGTTTTCCAATAATACAACTGCTTTTATCAAAAGATGTATCTAAACAAACATTTTTTTTAAAGGTAAGTTTTATTGATACTAACAAACCAAAATAGAGTAAAACAATGTAAAATGGAAATGCGATATAGCAGTGTTGCATGGAGAAATAATGTTACACTGGGGTGCAGATAACATACACCCAAAATATAGGGTTACAACTCCATGCCTCAAATACTTGTATGTACAGCACAGTAGCTGCAGATGTCTAAGTGCATGGAGAAATAGTAGTACAGTGGGGTACACATCACATACACCCAAAAGATAGGGTTACAACTCTGTGGAGTTGCACCAAGCAAGCACCCCACAGATTTCAGACATCTTTAGCCCTCTTGTTTTGTGTGTCAGTTTAATGTCTCCAGAAGCTTATGGAGGAGGGATATTCCCCATCCAGTGCATAGCCTCTGCCTTCTTGGAGTAAAACATGAGAGACAGCAGCCAAATTCTGCATTGGTGGGTAATACATTATTAATCACTCCTAGTAGGCAGACCACAGGGTCAACAATTGTGATGTAACAAGTTCGGCAGCTAAGGTCTTCATTACTGCAGTCCAAAATTATTTTACGGAGGGGGGAAGTCAAATCAAGCGAATAAAGTTGGCTCTAGGGAATTTGCATCAGGTGTAAATTTAATTTTGTCTTTTGCCAAGTCCTTTCAATTTAAGGGGGGTTATATGGACTGGTAGAGAAATGTGTTTTGTATAAGTCTTTTATTGACAGTGGAAAGCTATAGGCAATGTCTACATTCCCATTGTTCCTGGTTAAGATCTTGAATGGCCTGCATCCAAAGATGATAGACCTGATCAAAGGGTGGCTTGACTGTTACCATAATATCTCCATAGAGCCTGGATAGGAGTTTGTCTGAAGAGGTAGAGTAAAGGGTACTCTTTAGAGTAGTGATCCCCAAACAGTGTTTCGTGAGCAACCCCATGGATGTTGCTCCCAGTGGCCTCAAAGCAGGTTCTTATTTTTGAAATTCAAGGCAAGTTTTGGTTGCCTCCAAACAGAGGCGTAACCGAGGCTCTTGTAGACTATCCATGCACATAGGGGCTATGTTCCCCCAGGAACTTTGGGTAAGTGTTGCGGGGAAGTTCCCCTGCAGTTTATTCAAGTCAAGTGATGTAACGTTTCGGGGGCGTGCCCAGTGTCGGACTGGCCCACCAGAATACCAGGAAAACTCCCGGTGGGCCAAGGTGTCAGTGGGCCCTCATGCTGCTAAACTTTTGGCCTATTTCATGGCCATTCCCTATTTATATGAGAACAAAGAGGCTAAATAGATGGAATAATTGATTATAGTATGTAAAGAAAACAAACTAGGAGACTAGAGGTTGATTGAGGAGATGAAGAATATTAGTACTGAGAGTGGGCCCCTGGTCTAAGGTTTAATGATGGGCCCCTGGTCAAAGGTTTTTGGGTGGGCCCCTGGTGCCCCAGTCCGACACTGGGCGTGCCCCTTCGTCAGACGAAGGGGCACGCCCCCGAAACGTTACATCACTTGACTTGAATAAACTGCAGGGGAACTTCCCCGCAACACTTACCCAAAGCGCCTGAATTTTTCCTTTGGTGACTTATTAGGAGAGGTGCCGATCCCCTCCATCAGGCACGGGTACCTATCGATTTGAGAGGCGAAGGGTGCAGGTAAACTTATTTCGTTATCTTGAAAGTTTTAAGGCTCTCCCAGGATCTTTTATATATTCCAGTGCAGGGGACCCTGTATTTCCCAAGTGATTGTAGTCATTCTGGTGCAGCAAGCAATGGACACAGGTAGAATGTTATGAGAATAACATAGGTATAAGAATTGTTGATACATTTCTTGGATGAAAACATACTGTATTGGGTGTTCACTTGACAACAAATTGGTTAACTCCCAAAAGATTTGGCCTAATAACAATCCAAACATAATAAACATTTAAGGAGGGGCTGGCACTGAAAGCCTGCTTTGCCTTTAAATAAGAAGTGCTTGTTGTAGGCGTGTGTGTGGGCTACTGAAACTATAACAAGATTGCAACTCCATCATGCTACAACATGAAACTGCCAGGTGGTATACCCCCTACTAAAGACAGCCTTTAAAAGGCTAGTAAATACTCTACTAAATTGTAAAAGGCTATAAAAAAAATCTATTAAGAAGTCACTTCAGAGTTCCATGAACTTCATAACTTGGTGACTTCTAATACCCAGAAAGTTGCCCAGGTGTAGTAATCCAAAGTAACAATAGGTTTGCATTGAAACCGGTGAAAAATGCTGGTAAAGTAGGGGACAGTCTGGCTGTCAGGGGCTCATTGATAGGAGCAAGTAAAGGTGGCCATAGATGCACAGATAATATGGTGGGAAATGAGCCCACCGATATCGCCAGAAGATTAAGATACTGGTCGGCTGGTTGATCTGGCTGGATGGAAAATTTTGATCGGATGCCTTTGAAGGCATTCTTAACATCAGCCATTGTTAGTGCTGAATCATCAGATACAGGTAGAATTCTATTGTTTCTACTTGTAAATCTGACGATTCAGCTTTATACATGTGCGTAAACGAACAATCTTTCTTGGAAAGATCGTAATTGTTACATCTATGGCCAGCTTAAGTAATGAAAGGAGAAGTGCAGATAAAGCAGGGCAGGTATGTTTGGAGACACAGCAAAGGCTTTCTTTTGTTGTATTTAACTTGAAAGCAAAAGTTGCTCTTCAATGGCCTGTGGCAGGGATTTGCTCTGGAAGGGAAGGGTTGTTCCTACTGCTGTGCAAATGCAAATGAATGTGTGCCTTGTCCTCTGATTGCTGGCCATAAAATCTCACATTTGGAATTTCACATCTACACGCTGACACCACTGACACCTGTACTGCCCAAACCCCATACTGCTAATCAGGCCTGTGTGTGTGTTCCTTAATTTCTATTCCTCCAGCAGCTAGTATTGATCTTCCAGCATCCTCTAATAACCAAAGAGATTGTAGTGCAAACATAGCATGGGGTTCCAGGTGGGACAATCCTAATATAAAGTATCCCCTATTGTAAAATAGAAGGATATTATAAGTTACCGAGGAGTTCCATGACCATATAAAAGCACGTTTCAGTGAGTCATGTGACAGAAATGACATCAATAAGCTCTGATTATAACCAATGACACCACTAAGCATTGTTTATAAGGATATAATTTACAGGATATTCATGGCACTTGTGTATTATAAAGTTTTGCTAACACCATCTATAGATGCAGCCCTTTTTGTGGGATAAGATGAGGGACAAAGGCATTTTTTTTATTTTGTCTCCATGAGCTTACAACAGAAACTTGGTGGGGCCCCCAGCAGTGGCTCATTAATGACATGTGGAGCCCTTAGGTTACATCCCTGTCTAGGTTACTGCTGGGTCCAGATTTGTGCAGAACCAGGCACATGTGCATCCAAGATCTGTATGCTGGGTCAGGTTTGGTGCACTTTTCCAGCATTCTTCACCCAGCAGCACAAATAAGGAAAATAGAATAATTGAAAAAAAAGGCTAGATGGGCCCCTGATCTCATTGGGCCCATAAGCTATAGCCTAGCATAGCTTTTGTATTAATCTGCCCCTGACCCCCTGATGATAACCATGTGTGTGCATCTGGTGTGGGACTTGTTAGGATTGATAGAGTGAAACCATTCTGGGAAGGGGGGTACAAGATACATTTGTTGTAATAAACATAATTGCTTTATGTCTCTCCTCCCCTTTTTTGCATATGATGGTGTGTGTGTGTGTGTGTCTGCCACTAACTCAGCTATGCAGCAGGCAGTGGTAGTGCCACAAACGGGTTCACAGATCACCACTCTTGCATTTTCTGCCAAAGCAGCTAATAACTGTACTATCCGTAACGTCCCATAATTATCCTGTGGTTCTTTATGTCTCTGGCCATGATGCATTATGGGAGAAAAAAACTCTCATTTTTGATATCTAGGCAGTGCTATATGTATGGCATGAGACAAGTAAATACCTTCTGATTTCAGAAGGCTTCACTTTGCATGTTATTGCTTGTGAAGGGCTTTTTGGCTCCTTTCAGTCCTTCTCACCCTAACCAGGTTCGGTTTCCCTTTTTGCTGCTCTCCAAGTCCTACCCCTCAGAAGCCGTGTACCAATATCTTAAACTGATGAGATCTAACAAGATGGACACAGGCTGTCTGCAAGTTTGGATATATGGCTCTGAACTATTAGGCTGTATCTGTGCTATAAACCAGCGGTTCTGGATGCATAGTTGGCCACAGGGACATAAAGGGGTGATTTACACGTCTATGCCCATGATGCATTATAGGCAGTGCTGTATGTATGGCATGAGACAAGTAAATACCTTCTGATTTCAGAAGGCTTCACTTTGTATTCAGTTGAGCTGTGCTTGCTCCTCCCTTAGGAATGCAAGTTTCTGCACAGACTGTTTCCTAAACTATTGCACCATATTCCATTCCTTGAAAGGAAACGGGCACGCCAAATGGAAATCCCCATAGTTTTATGGAGTCTTCTACAGAAGGCTTCTCTAGCAGTGGAGTAACTACTGGGGGAGCAGGGGGTGCAAGTGGACCAGGGCCCCCCCGGCAAATTGCACATTGCTGTAGCCAGCTTCAGTTGGCTGCAGGCACAAAAACAAATCTGCACAGAGGGGGTTGGGGGGGCCTGGCTGCACAGCCTGCACCCGGGCCCACCTAGTTACGTTACTGTTCTCTAGTGTTTCATAGCTGAATTGCCCATAGGGATGCGTCTGCCCCAAACTCACCTGTGTGCCTCACAGCTTGATCCCCTTTGTGGGAAGGGGCTCCAGTGGTGGAACAGTGTGCATAGTAAGGCAAGATGGTGCCAGTCTCACTTTATAAAAGGAGTTTCCAACTTGCAATCTCCAGTTGCTGTACTACATTTCCCAGTACCCTCTGACAGCCTTCTAGGAATGTTGAAGTTTGTCGTTTAATAACAGCAGGTGGTCATCATGTTACAGAGACCTCTTTTGTTTAATGAAGTTCAGCACAGCTACTAATAGCAGGGCCACCATTAGAAATCATGGGGCCCCGTACAACAACATTTTCGGGGGCACCACCCGCACCAAACCCAACCCCCACCCCAGATCCCGCCCACTCCACATCTGAGTTAAAAGACCATACAGACATTAGCCCTAAAAAAGGTAACACACCCACATAAGTTTAAAAAAAAAGTATTGATGGTCAGGGCCTCCTTATAAGTTAAAAAAAAAACTTTGGCAATTTTGAAAATTGGTGGTCAGGCCCCCCTACAAGTTAAAACAAATAACTGGTGACCAGGGCCCCCCTATTAGTAAAAAAAAATTGGCGCTAGGGCCCCACTTGCAAGGTGAAAAAAATTGGGGCCCCAGAGAAAAAAAAAACATTGGCGCCAGGGCCCCCCTTACAAGTAAAAAAAAAAACTGGGGTCCCAGAGAATATTTAAAAAAAAAAACATTGGTGGCAGGTGGCCAGGGGATTTAAAATAAATAAATAAAATTGGTTTTCAGTAGAATTGAACTCATGGACTTCAACTTCGCCTCTTTCGTGACTTTGAGTCTTTTCACGTGCTTTAGAACTTCAATTTCAGCTGTTTTTGTGACTTTGGGTCTTTTCGGAGCTTTAGAACTTCAATTCCAGCTGTTTGGGTCTTTGCGCCACTTTAGGACTTTGCGTCTTTTCGCTGCTTCTGGTCTTGCCGCCGCTTTCTGGACTTCAGGTCTTTTTGCTGCTTTTGGTGGCACAGATCGGCGCAGTCAAGGGGGGCCCAGCTATTTCAAAAAGTGCATGCCATGCCCCCCTTCTAGGCCCGGGCCCTGTACAGGAGTATCCCCTGTGACCCCCTGATGGCGGCCCTGACTAATAATTCTGCATTGCTGAGATTACACTCTTGTATCCCTTAGATTTAGAGTCCTTTATGTTACTTTTAGTATGTTATGGGCTGGCTAAATCTAAGCAACTTTTCAACTGGTTTTCATTTTTCCTTTTTTACAGTTTTTACATTATTTGCCTTATTCTTTTGACTCTTTCCAGCTTTCAAATGGGGGTCACTGACCCCATCTAAATATCAAATGCTGTGTAAGGCTACAAATGTATTGTTACTTTTTATTACTCCTCCTCCTATTCAGGCCTCTCTTATTCATATTCCAGTATCTTATTCAAATCAAAGCATGGTTGCTAGGGTAACTTCAACCCTAGCAACGAGATAGCTGAATATCAAGCTAAACAACTGAAAAACTGCAAATAATAAAAAGAACTGACGTGGTCCTCGATCTTATGGGATTTTTAAGCCTGGCCGATCGACATCTGGCCAACTTTCAGACAGATATCTTTGGGCAATCCCGTTGGAAGGCCCCAATCCCAACTTAATCTGTCAGCAGATTATATCTGCCCATATGGGGGGGGGGGCATAGGTTTAGACATACAGTAGGTTTCTTATGGAGGGCATAGGCTTAGACATAGATTTCTTATAGGGGGCATAGGTTTAGGCAGGGGTCCCCAACATTTTGTTGCTCATGAGCCACATTTAAATTTAAAAAAGAGTTGGAGAGCAACACAAGCATGAAAAAGTCCATGGGGATGTCAAATAAGAGCTCTGATTGGCTTTTTTGGTAACCCCTATATGGACTGGCAGCCTACAGGAGAGAATGTCTGGCAGAACATCTGTTTTTTTATGCAACCAAAACTTGCCTCCAAGCCTGAAATTCAAAAAAAATCACCTGCTTTGAGGCCACTGGGAGCAACATCCAAGGGGTTGGAGAGCAACATGTTGCTTGCGAGTTACTGGTTGGGGATCACTGGGTTTAGGCATAGTTTTCTTATGGGGGCTATAGGCTTAGACATTGGTTTCTTATGTTGGGAATAGGCTTAGACAGGCCCGGACCGGCAATCTGTGGGTTCTGGCAAATGCCAGAGGGGCTACTATAAGGTTCCATTGAAAGACAGTATTTAGTGGGCTGATTGGGCCTCTGTGTACCTGATATGCCAGGGCCTATTTTTATTCTCAGTCTGGACCTGTTCTTAGACATAGGTTTCTTATAGGGGACATAGGGTTAGACAAAGTTTTCTTATGGGGCCATAGGTTTAGACATAGGTTTCTTATAGGGGGCATATGTTTAGATATAGTTATGGGGGCATAGGTTTAGACATAATTGTCTTATGGTGGGCATAGGTTTAGACATAGATTTTTTATGGGGGCCATAGGTTTAGACCTAGGTTTACACATAGGTTTCTTTGGTGGGCAAGGAGCCCACATCATAGTACTATGTTAGTACTATTGTAGTTGTAGTGCATGATTGTTCTGATCCAATTATCTACATCTTATTAAACTGCAGCTCCCAGAATCCTCAAACAGGAATGGGACCCCAAACGTTCTTCTTCCAGCCCCGCCTTGCTCAGTGCGCAACTACAACTCTCAGCAGCAGCAGATGTAGCAGGAGTCCCAGGAATGCAGCTCCAGCCATACCTGCAGGCGGAGCCCTAGTTTGTACAGTGGAGCTGGGCGTGGCCGAGCAAAGACAGTTCGGTACAGTAAGTGCAATCGGTCCCAGCACTGTCAAGCCTGCTGCATGTATTGTGCAATAGAAAGTATTCGGGCCGAGGGGCGGGGTTAGTGTCTCACACTGTCCTCTCTCTCATAAGCACTGATTGTACAGACAGCAGGAGATTTCACCCACCTTCTCTACTCGTCCGACCAGAACTTCCAGTCTCCCCCCATCTCCTGTGAGAAGAGGCAATAGCTACTGGAGACCCTCTCTCTCTTTCAGTCTTCTCCTCCCTCTCCCCTGGACTCTGCAACTCAGGTAAGAGCCTCTTGTTCACTTGCTGATCACTGCTTAGAGTGCAAGCTCTGTGGGACAGGGATTCATTGGTACATGCCATGGAGAGACTCTATCATTGTTTTACTGGAATATGAATACAGTGGGGCTTTTATTGTAAAGAAGGATCTACTCATTGAATCAACAAGGCTCATTAAGAATAAATAACACAAGATAAATACAAACAGGTTTTTCCCCTGGTGCCTCCGTGCCCCCAATGTAGTGCATTTGGATTCTGGCCCTGTGTTGGAACTCCCTATTATATTGGCCTTTGAACTTTTTATCTAGACTGAGATGTACTGGTGTTCCTTTGACTGTGTGTGTTACTAACTCACAGCAGTAGTGTGAAATTATAAAAAAAATTATAAAAAAAAAATTGTTCTGTGGCTTTGCAGCCGGGAAGAATCATACAGGTATGGGATCCGTTATCTGGAAACCCCTTATCCAGAAAGCTCAGAATTACGGAAAGGCTGTCTCTCATAGGTTCCATTATAATCAAATAATCCAAAGTTTTTAAAATGAGCTCCTTTTTCTCTGTAATAATAAAACAGTAGCTTGTACTTGATCCTGACTAAGATATAATTAATCCTTATTGGAAGAAAAACCAACCTATAGGCCTTATTTGATGCTTACATGATTTTTTGTAGACTTCAAACCCTTTTACAAAAAAACCCCATACCCCCCCAACCCAAGTAGACGCCACTCCCTCCCCCCCCAGCCTAACTGCCCCGGGGGAAATGACCCGAACGTTTTACTTACCCCTCGGCACAGATTCGGTCATCACAGTTCCACGCAGCCATCTTCTGGGTCTTCAGTAATCTGAGACGGAGACCAATGTATCGACGCATGCGCAGTTAGAACAATTTACCGGTTTGTGTCAACTGCGCATGCGCCATAATAGACACAAAGACCTTGAAGAGGGCTTCTCCGATGCCTGAATCTGCGCTGAGGGGTAAAAAGTTAGGGGTATTTCCCCAGGGGTGGGGCAGTTAGGCTGGGGGGGGTTGAATTCTCCTTTAAGACATGAATATCCAAATTACAGAAAAACCCCTTATCTGGAAACCCTCAGGTCCAGAGCATTCTGGATAACAAATCTCATACCTGTGCCTGTCACACTGAAATGTGCAGAAACACATAGGGGTTATATTAATGAGCAATATATGATCATTCTGCAACTGTTATCAGAGCATGTTAGAAGTTGTAGTTCAACAGCAGCAGAGAGCAAGACATTCACAGTCCTATTGTAATTTCTGCCAGTTTAAGTCATCAGAATGCCCATTTCCTGCTTGAGACTATTCTACGCGGAAAGTTTTCCAGCACCCACCTGTGCACCTTTATTATCACTTTGCCCTTGTGGGGACTGTTTGTATAAATCCTATGAATGTAACATTGCTGTGGATTGTATAACCATTACGTAACAATGTTGGAAGGTATCACCCACTGCCACAGTATGTAGTGTTATAAAGCTGTGAATGTGTAATTTATAGTGGGGAGTAAAATGGAACAAAAAATAAATTAATAAATAAAAACCGACACTGAGCATGGGTGATTGTTACACAAGGGAAAATCTGTCTTGCCTGAACTTGTCCTATGGAAAGAAATGGGTTGCACCAGGTAAAATACTATAGTTTCCAAGGTGTTAAAGAACTAGCACCCTTTTATAAATACTGAGATAAGCTTTAGTGGTGGGGATACATCCAGCTCTGCACCTAGGAACAACCCTCAGCTCATCCCTTACCATTTCTGATTAGCGCACAGGATAGTTTTACTGCTTGCGTCAATCTTGAAGAACATTTTCTGCTGATGGATGAAGCTCCCTGTAGCTGTCCCCCTGTCACCTCTGTGCCTTTATAGAAATAAACCCTTTTAATGAAAAACTATTGAAGCTATAGTAGGAAGGTCCCAAAGGAAACAAGACTCCCCTTTAAAAGTGTTATTGCTACATTTTGTTAGTCTTCTTTCTATTCATGTCTCTCCTATTCATATTTAAGTCTCTTATTCAAATCAGTGCATGGTTGCTAAGGACATTCGGACCTTAGCAACCAGACAACCAATTGCAAACTGGAGAGCTGCTGAATTAAAAGCCAAATAAGTGAAAAAAAAACCACAAATAAAAAAGGAAAACCAGTTGCAAACTTGTCTCATCATACTAAATGTTATCTCAAAGGTGAACAACTCCTTTAAAAGAAAATTCAACCTGTAAAATAAAAAAACCCTTCCCTGCGTAGACCTCCCTCCCCCCCAGCCTACCTGCCCCCCCTTCCCCCGGGGGAAATGCACCTTATTTTTTACTCACCCCTTGCAGAGTCAGGCCTCAGGAGTTCACAGGGTCCATCTTCTGTCTTTGGTCTTTTTTGGAAGTTTTAGCGCATACACAGTTGGAGTCAATTTCAGGACTGGAACCACTGCGCATGCTCCAAAAGTCACGAAAATATCTGAAAGTTTTTTGTGGCTTTCGTGCATGCGCAGTTGTTTGGGACAGGAAATTTACTCCAACTGCGCATGCGCCGAAAACGCTGGTCTGATTCCAAACAGTACAGACGAATGAACCCATGAACCCCCGTGGCCCGAATCTGCACAAAGGGGTAAGTAAAAAATTTGGGGCATTTGCCCGGGGGCAGGTAGGCTGGGGGGGGGGCGGAGGAGGGAGGGGGGTCTACCCAGGGGAGGGTTTTTTCTTTCTATTAGAGGTTGAATTCTCCTTTAAGGCATGAAGATCTAAATCATTTGAAGATCCCTTATCTGGAAAGCCCCAGGTCCCAAGCATTCTGTATAACAGGTCCCATACATGTATCTACATTTCCCAGTTTAATCATTCATTTAGGTAATAGTGCATTATTAGGTTGCCTGCAAACATACACTTATTTTGTAAAAAAAAGCATTGCTCCCATGTAAGTGGAAGACCATCCAGTTCCCACAGTGTGTATGTTCTTGTAATCCCTCTTGTCTCAGCATGCCTGTCCCTTGCTGTTGTACAGTATTGGATTATGTGTCAGCTCTTTGTATATACAACCCAACAGCTTTGTTTGTCTGTGTCTGTGATTGTAAAATTAGCTGCATGCTCATCCGGGGCAGAAGTGACTTTAAGTAGGGTGACCCACTTTTTGTGGAGCCCAGTGCAACAGCGATTCTATTCAGAAATAAAAGTAAATGAGTTCTATACAGTTTTATCATTCTCTGTGAAATGGGCTACAAGAATCATTATAGTTTTGATGATTTGTAACAAGTTGCCATCTCTGTGGAAGTGATGGGGGGGTTATACAGTAATTAGCCTTGGACGTGTCTAGATCTCCTTCCAACTAACTTATCTCGATCAGATCATAGACTGATGATAAGAAACCGAGGGATATTTTGCTGATGATGAGACGTTATTCTCCTAATTAGTAATGTGTGTGGTTTAGGCACTCCCTTGTCTCTGTTTGCTTACCTATCCCCAGAAGGCATCATTTCCGGCACTCTGTGTTTGTTGTCTGCTCTGTGAAGTCATTACTTACATTCTTTTCCAACGCTATTAAAAAGCCTAAGGCTAGTGACACGCTAAGAATCGGGGAGATTTAGTCGCCGAGCAACAAATCGCCTCTTCATCTGGCGACTAATCTCCCCAAAAAGCCTTCCCTTAGCCGATTTAGATTCTAGCCAGCGGGAATGCTTTTTCCCAAAGTTTCCTCGTGAGGCAACTTTGGAAAACAAAGTGATCTGAGTTCCATCCCGCTGGGGAATTAGGGTCTAGCTGGGGAGATTAGTCACCTAAGGCTGGGTGCAGACAGGGAGATTCGGGGAGATTCTGTCACCTGGCGATTAATCGAGCGCCAGTGCACACGTCGCATGTCGATTTCCGGAATCGCACAAAGTTGCTTCGTGAGGAAACTTTGGGCGATTTCGGAAATCTCCGCGTGTGTATTGGCGCTGGCACTTTTTAATTTAAACAGGCGGCGGACAGGGAGAAGGCAGTTCGAGGAGATTGTCGACAGCGATTAATCGCCAGGTGACAAAATCTCCCCGAATCTCCCTGTCTGCCCCAGCCCTTAAAACGATTTGTTGCTGAGTGACTAAATCTCCCCGAATCGTAGCGTGTGTCACCAGCCTAAATCATACCCAGTATCTACTCCTGATTGTACACAGATATGGGCCACCTCCCTTCCCTCGCTGGGTTCACCTTTATTGACAAGCACTGAGCAACATGGAGTGTCATGTGAAAAGTCACTGACGCTTGAGTAAATCTGATACGGAAGGTTTCCTAGAAGCAAGAATAGGGAAGAAAAAAGAATAGTAGGCCAATTCATCATGCACTAAAACTGATTAATACTGTAAATGATCAACCATAACTGCCACTGCAAACTCCAAGGGGGTTTGTCAGTAAAACTTAAACTGGTCAAACTGCCTGGCCAAAACTTTTTATGTATGGTCCCCTTGCAATGGGCACCCTGACCCTAGTCCATTAACAGTTTGAAATGGAGCATTCAATTAATGGATCATCTCATTCTGGTTATGCTCAAATATTTACTCACCCAAACAGAAGGAGAAGAGTGGACCCTTCATCACGTGTGATGGAATCAGTAAAAGGGTGTGCTGGCTATACAGAAAACAATATCAAACAATATCTAGCTAGTCCACACGGGAAGATTCAGGGAGATTTGTCGCCTGGCGACTAATTGCCACTTCTTTGGGGCGACTAATCTCCCAGAATTGCTTACCCGTGTCTCTCGCCCACTAAGATGCAAAGTTACCTGCGCCTATTCACATGTGGAGATGCGTATTCCTAAGTCACTGGAAATTGCCTCGTGATCCTGTAACACTGCCAGGCTACATAGCCCTGATCATAGGGCAATAATATACCCCTACGAGAATAACTGCATCAGTGAAAATCAGTGATAATTCTCAGATCACGCTAAGCAGAATTCCATCAGGGTTATAACATACCTCCCAACTTCCCCATTTTTTGTGGGACAGTCCCGATTTTGTCAGCTCAACCTGCAGTCCCAGGTTTGTTACTGAAGTGTCCCGACTTTCTCTTTGATCTCCTGCACTGAATAGCCAGATAAAGATACAAAGTTAACTTAACTAGCTTTTGGTAAAGTACCCAGAATAAATACTTTTATAACAATTTAAGATAAGCAGGTCTGTTGGGGAAACTGATTTACAGCTTAAGGCTTATTCCAGACGGGGAGATTCGGGGGCGATCCGTCGCCTGGCGACGCCGGTGCCTAGCCTATGCCGGTGCCTAGCTATTTGGGGAGATTCGGGGGCGATCCGTCGCGGCGAAAAGTCGCCAGGCGACGGATCGCCCCCGAATCTCCCTGTCTGGACTAAGCCTAAGGCTGGTGGCAGACGTGGCTACTGGGGAAGTTTAGTCACCCAGCGATAAATTGCCTCTTCTAATCTCTCTTAAATGCCTTCCTGCCAGCTAGAATGTAAATCACCGGCGGGATGGCACTCAGAACACTTCATTTTCCAACGTTGCCTCATGAGAAAACTTTGGGCAACTTCAGAAAGCCACAGCAACCCGAGTGCCATCCCACTGGCAATTTACTTTCTAGTCGGCTGGAAGGCATTTATGGTCAATTAGTTGGCCCGAAGAAGAGACGATTTTTCGCTGGCTACTGAGCCACGTCTGCCACCAGCCTTAAGCTGTAAGTCAGTTTCCCCAAGAGACCTGCTTATTTTAAATTGCTACAAAAGTATCTAAGTAGCCACGTCTGCCACCACCCTAAAGGGCAATTCACTTTCATTAGCAACACTGTAATAACACATAAAAACCACAGAAACCACACAGCCTGCCAAATTTTGTAAAATGGACATTGTAATTAGGGGGTGTGGTAACAAAATGGGTGTGGTCAGACATTTTTCTCCGATCTCCGTGCTGCAAATCTTTTTGTCCCTCTTTCTATTTCCAAAATGTTGGGAGCTATGGTTATAATAAAGGTAAAGGTCATTAGCAGTAGTCAAGTTGCAGCAACTTGCAAGGACCCTACCTATGTCTGCTCATAAGCCACCAGACTTTGGCCTAAGAGGGAAGGGGGGTGTTAGCATGGTATAGCCATGATAATTTGTGCCGTCTGAACAGCATACTTAAAGGGGAAGTCAACCCTCCTGGCGCAAAATCCCTCCCCTCCGTAGGCCCCCTCCCTCCTCCTCTTTGGCCTACTTCCCCCCCGGGCTATTGCCCCTAACCTGTTAATTACCCCAAAGTCCAAGTCCTTTGCAGGCAAGCTCACAGGTGACATCTTGTCCCGCACCATCTTCTTCCTTGATCCGATGGCATTTGGCGGTGCATGCGCAGTAGAACGCATTAGCTGGTTGTTACTACTGCACATTCTCCCGAATTTCACGAAAAAGGAAATCATAGAACTTCATGAAGTTCAGGCGCATGTGCAGTAGTACCAACCTGCAAATGCTTCCTACTGTGCATGCGCCGCCGGATCAACGAAGAAGACAGCGTGGGGCAAGATGGTGCCCGTGATCCTGTCTGGAGGGTACCTGGACTTTGGGGTAATTAACAAGTTAGGGGCAATAGCCTGGGGGGGGAGGAGGGATGGGGGCCTATGGGGGAGAGGGGTTTTAGCGCCAGAGGGGTTGACTTCCCTTTTAAACCTATTGCTGGCTAAGTATAATATCCCTGGAAGTCTGACTCAGACACCTAACATTAATTAAAAAATAAAAGTTCATTCTACCCAGGTGCAAACTAAGGAGCACCTGGACATGTATTCCTATATGCGTAATCCTCAGTGATCCAGCGCATGTGCATGCTCTGGAGGGAGTCGAGCACTAGGACCCTGTGTCCTAGGGGTGCTCAAGGCCGAAATCCTTCCATTCATAGTTACAAGAATAGCTATGGCAGCAAATAAGGGTTTACCCTAGATCTTACCCTTATGGACCTATTGTCAGGGTTGTCAGACTGTCAGGCCCAAGGATTCAGAACTAAAGATTAAGTCTGGGAATGAGGCAGTGGAAGCTAGAGTCCAATAACGAGGTATCAGAATATAATAATCAGGCACAGGGCAAGGCAGGCGGCAAACAGAATAGCCTGGAGCAGGTAAGAAGTCAAAACCAGATGTCTAATAATAATACTGCTACCAGGAACTGTACCAAGAAAATAAATGTATAAATATGACATGAGCAGTGAAGATGAAATTGTGAAAGAGAGGAAGAGAGAAAGAAGAGAGAGAGAGAGAGAAGGGGAGTGGGTGGGTGGGTGGCACCTTACGAAAATAACGACATTTTCCTGTTCATGTGCACTGAGTTGCAAGGAATAATCCTCAGTCACTTAGTCTTACTCATTCCATTCTTCATGGAACTTCAGTGCCTGAGAATCAGCATCTTGGCTGTATTTAATAGAATGATCAGAAAGCGTTCAGGGGACCTGTCTGTATTATGTAAAAACTATAATTAGGATTTCATTTATATATGTCATAGTCTGTGAGGGGTTTCATTCTGTATTATGAAGAGCAGTATCCTATAAGGGGATAACTAGCCAATATATTAGAGCAGATGGGACAAAATATTTATACACAGGGGTGCAACCATAGCAGATCTGATCTATTTCTGCTATTCTAAAGGTAAAAAAACATTTTCTTGTAATATACAAGTGTAAGAAATAAGCCTCACCAGAAAGAGTTTATATGTATATAATATTTTACGTGTGAATATCAATGTCAAATATTAATGTCAAAGAGATAGGTAAAAAGACATGTGCTTGGACAGGGAGTTGCTAAAACATGTATCTGATAACACTGCAGTTTCTGGGATAAAAATAATTTTAAGTATCAAAATCAAGATGGCAGTTTCTTACACAAGTAGGCAATGGGGCAAATTCACTAAGCAGCGAAAATGCGCTAGCTTAGTCGCCCGAAGTTTCCTGCAACGGTTTTGACTGGGCATGTCCAGAATGAGGATTTCATTTCCAAATGTTGTTAACCATGCTGGGAGCCAGTATATTAAAAGAGATTATTGCTTGCACAATAGAATCAAATGAGTCACTTAGGAATAATAAATTACTGCTTTCTGCCAGAACTGGTATAAAATGACCTTTCATTTGTACTTGTAACCATTATGCGCCGTTGGGTAAATTAGTCTAATCACTGTTTGTGATAACCGTGTGATAATATAGTAGTACTAATAGGTGCTCTGACCCCTTGAATAGTGCATTCTGCAAGGAGTAAATTCATGTCGGACTTGCAGCGGGGGGATTTGCCTCCAGTGTATTATGGAAGTTTAGCACCGGTGGACTTGCTCTTACCTCACCTGCCCACCCCTCATTTACCTCATTTATTCGGTGATGCCAAATGTTACTGCCATATGCCCAATAAGTTGTTCTGCAATGAAAAAGATGTCAAGTCTGGGAGGGGAGAAGTACTTCTTGCACTTTTGATAGGATCGTGTTTCTTTTCCTGACCTAGTAGGGGGACCAAACCTCTCCTTTTATCTGTAGATGCTGAAGACAATGCCATCCTTTAAAGGGGTTGTCCACATTCAAACAACTAGTTGTTTTCAGATAGATCACCAGAAATAACGACTTTTTCCAATTACTGTCTATTTTCTATTTGTAACCGTATTTTCTAATATTGAAGTGTAAAGTGTCATTTTTCACCTTCTAAAGCCACTCTGGGAAGGGGGCTGATACATTTAATGGATACATATCTTATCTTTGTCCCTGCTGAGCAGAATCTCTGGGTTTCATTACAGGCAGCTGTTAGAATTGATACAATAGTTGCTAATACTCCAGAGATGTTGCTGTGAAATTAAATGTTGGTCACATTATTGCCAGTAACTGAATATAGAAATAATATGCAGGTTGCCACCTTTAATTCCAAAACATACAGGGGTGGTGATGTAAGGGTAGTGTTGCCACCTTTCCTGGAAACAAAATGCCTATATATTAATCTTTTCTCCCTATTAATACAATTGGGATCAACCATCATTTTTACCGACCAGGCCAGTAAAATACCGACCAGGTGACAAACCTAGGTAAGGTGGAAGGAGCTCTGCTGTAAAGAGGCAGATAACACAGGGATATTATGGGTAGGGTAATTAATTAGCCAGAGGGAGCTAAGAGGGAACTGGGAGAGGGGACTGGAAGATTCGGTGCAGGTCACAGGTAGGGTTGCCACCTGGCCGGTAAAAAATTATGCTTGTCATATGATGTCAAGCACATCATATGATGTCAAGCACTACCAGCATGCACTGTATATCGCTAATAAATCTTCATTACTGACCCCTGCCTTGGCTGTTATTTTACCGGCTATCCTATACTGGCCCATAGGTATTTATAGGTATTATGCTAGACTTCAATATACAAATACAGTATATCATGGTACTCAGCACAGTATCACTACTTTACCCTTAGTTCCAGGCTACCCAGGGGATTGTTCACATCCCAAATGTTCCGAGTCACTGAGTATCCCAGACAAAGGGAACATTTTTAACTGGGAAACATCAGCATTGGAATACAATTGTATATGCACTTCAGCAGAACAGAGCAGAAAGATTTGTTTTGTAAACCCTTCACTGAATTGTCAGTGGACTGTGATGCAATATGACCTGGCGTTCCTCTTTTTTTAAAAAGGATGTTTATAAATTGATTTTATTCTAAGTGTTCCACAGGGTATTACAGAAATGAGCAAAGGAAAGTTAACTGACTTCTCCAGCCTGTTAGAAGGGACATTCACGTGACAATACTTTTAATGCAAAGATCTGCTTTTCTATACATACATAAAGGCACCATCCTCTTCATTATTAAAGATCAGCTATCTGAAAATGGTCAGGACAGGTTATAATTCATTAAATTGCAACAAAGGTCTATGAAAAAGAAATTTATGTCATGGGCCAGCAACATTAGGCTTATTCAGGTATACATAATACAAATAATACTGTTCTGAGACTTGGCGTTAGTGATGTTTGGGTTGAACCAAAACCCGTGGAGACCTATGGGTTGACCACTGGTTGGGAGGGTTTGGGTTGAAATTTGGCCAACTGTGAGGGTTAGGGTTGGGTGTGGGTCAGACTGGGGAAGTACACTTATCCTCGGCTCCTGAAAATTTCCTGTCTTGGAACCAGAGGTGCCGGATAAGGTTTTAGGGTTGAGTTTTTCCTGACCCACCCATCACTACTTTGGAGTATCTTTGCGTTTTACCCTGACCCAAGTATACAACAGGTATACATTGGGCATCTTTACTGGCTCAGCAATGGATTTGCCAAGCTTATATGTGTGTAAGCTACTTTCTAAATTGTTTGTTAGGTATGGCTTACTTTAAATTTCTAGTAATCTTAAGGAAATACCTTTCCATTAATTACTTTGCCCAGGAAGCCAAATTTAACTGCATATATCTTTATTTATGAGTAGTAGATGCCATATGTTCCCCTTTAGTGGAACCAATTAACTCATCTGTAAACCTCATAAAACCTAAAACAGTGAAGGTTATATGTTACCAAGCTGGCACTTTTCAAAGCCACAAGTTCCAGGATGGCATGAAGTCCAAAATACTTGCATTTATTTTAACATTTCATTCAAATCCATACCTACATTTATAGTTAAGTTTATAGAAGCCAAATTTTATCTGAGTGGATGACAATACCTTTAATACAGCGCTATAAAATATGTTGGCGCTAAATAAAAACATGTTAATAATAATAATAATAATAATAGTAATAAAAAGATGGTGATTGGCCAAGGAGGAGATAGAAATGTAAACAAAGATCTCAAGATTGGCATACCTCCTTCCCAAGTGATGCAAAGTATTATATAAGTGTTTGGTTGGACCAAAAGTCCCAAAGCCAGGAGGGGGTACACCTATGTGCTTCAACTCCCTCATGTACAGTTCTGCTGAATCCAGGGCAGCACTGTATTCATGGGGGGAAGTGCATGGTTTTTGTACTCCAGAATGCCCTTGAGGTGCAAAGTGTGGGATGGGGGTGCCAAAAACATGGTGTGTATCTGCTTTTCTCAGTTTGCACCTTTCCCTTCACTTTGGAAATAAATCTGTAAAAAGACCGTAGCTCCCAGCTGTTGATTCAATGTTTCTGGTGTGATCCTGACAAAGAGGTAGGAAAATTTCCTTTTAATGGTTGTACCTGGTCATGCTTTCATGGAAGTATAGCCATTTGGTTCTGTTGTGTACTACTGGTGTCAGACACATTTTCCTCTTAACACAGATGCTCCCTGGTCTTTTATCTTGTCCCTGGGGAATGCAAGGGTTCTCAAAAATGATTTTTCTGAATAAAATAGGCTTTAATGATGCATGTTTTTCCTTCCATGTTTTTCTGGATGAACACCCCTAAATTCATCCAGTAGGTGAGTAACACGAGTCTGGTCACTCGAGTGAATCTAGCTCCAGGCCGGCTATTTTTCTACTGATTCTTTGGGTTTCTGAGTATATTGTGCAAGAATCACTCATTGCTGGAAATTCACAAAAGGAGCAACTGTGAAGAAACTCACGGCGTCATATATTTACCAAAGAACTAAAATAGAGTTACCCTGCCCTCAGTTCACTTTTATATGATTTATATATAAATATATATATATATATATATATATATATATTGTCAAAATAGGTTTAGCTCTACATTTTGATAGAGGGTGGTGTAAACAAAACCATACTGACGTTCAGACAATAACTCTGCCTAAGGGTAAGTTGCTAATCATCCGTAATTAATTGACAGTTTAGGATACAGCCCCGGAGGGGCAACATGCTGCGTCTGAACCTGCGTTCGATGCTTACACACGTCTCGTGAGTACAACGTCACTGACAAGAATGGATTGCGTCTACATCTGCGCTCCCCTGCTGCTGAACACAGCCAAACAGAACACAGGGGAGCGCAGGTAACAAATGCCCTTAATACTACTTAACATTACTTTTATGAGTTCCTCCTCTTTTACCCAAATTGTTGTTTTCTACCGATAACACAAAGCCAGACCAATAAAATCCATTACTTCATGAATTTAGATTAATTCTGCATGGCTATACAGAAATGAGTGCAGTCATCTTTTAATTTACCTGCCGGGTAGGTACACAAAGAGTAGACTTAAAGGAGTGGGTGGCAAATATATGTCGTTTTGTTTTTAATTGCACAAAAGTATATTTGGTGATGCTATTGGCAAAAGTCAGTTATTACTGTATAAACTTTATTTAAAAGATAAGGAAGGTGGGTTCACTGGGGGTGCCAAAATCTAATTGCTAAGTTTTTTCCCTTGTTTGGTTTTACCTATATTATGGCACTGTGTTTGTTTTTCCCCCGTTAAGGTTTACCTCCCCTTTACAGGCTACCTGAGCTTCCATACAATATTGTTCTGAATAAACTGCTAATTATACAGCATATGCAAATTATATTTATGGTTTTACAGGGTCATATAGTTATAGTTATATCCCTCCAGAAACCTGCAGATAAATGCACAGAAAGTGGTGTGACCTTAATATAAAAGAAAATGGAACCCCCTCCAGAGATCTGCTTGGATTCGCATGTGAATGGGGTGTGGATTGATATGTGCATTTACTTCTTCCCAAGAGCCAGCCCCTCCCTCGGGGCACAAGAGTCTGCATGTTACGGAGCTGTGTTCAATGGCCAGGAACGTAGGAAGGGCAATGGCTTCAGGTGATAGGAATTCCAAACAAACCTGCTGAATATTGAAACAACCATTGCAAAGGGTAGGTAACACCCAACACCCAGTGTATAGAACAACAGACTTCTCCAGCACCAGCCTAGAGCAAAATGCCTATCCCATGCTGGATTAGTCCCCCTGGGGCTGTATTAATTATGGATGATTAGCAACTTGTAGTGTGGAGCCACACACAGACTTTAATAAGTTATATAGTAAAAAGAGAAATGGAAGATTAAAGAATAAACAAAACATTCTTGAATTTTTTGTGTAAAACCCAGTTTACTCTTCATGCCTAAGGCTCTGAAAATTACTGCAATCTTACATTTACAGAGGAGCCCTTCTACCCGTGCCAGTAACCCATGAAAACTTTTATTTCCCTTTAAATACATGCTACTGTTTGTCCTGGTTGCGATGCAGTATATTTTTCAGCGTGGAGATTTTATATGCATTAATCATCCAGTAATTTGATGACTCCATTTGTATACTTTACCTCCTGGTCAGAGGGTTCTATGGCACAAAAGTGCAGCAAGTGAGATTTAAAAGAAAAACGAGCAGTATTAATATTATGGTTAGTGCTGCTTTAAATACCTGTTACGTCCTACACTAGGCAGGATTGCTTGTTATACTACCTGGGCCAAGTTTCTGCACAGCTCCTATGAAGGTCAAAGTCCAGATACATTCTGAATATAGTAAAGGTTAAATAGTACCAGAACCCAGGATGTATCCCAGTACTACAGATCTTAGTACAGGTATAGGATATATTATCCTGAATGCTTGGGACCTCGGGTATTCTGTATAAGGGGTCATTATGTAATTTGGATCACCAGACCTTAAATCTGCTAAAAGCATTTAAACATCATTAAGGATCAGGATTGTTGTGCCTCCAGTAAGGATTAATTATATCTTAGTTAGAATCAAGTACAAGGTACTGCTTTATTATTACATAGAAATTGTTTAACATTTTTAATTATTTGCTCATTTTTGGATTGTTCACCTTCCAAAAACTTTTTTTCAGTTCAGTTGTTTTCAGATTGTGTCCCAGGAATAAAAATTTTCCATTATTTTATTTTGGCAGCTCAGTAATTCAGGTGCAGACTCTAAACTGTTACAATTTTGCAAAATTTAGTTGATATATTTCTCAGCAACATCTCTGGAGTATTAGCAACTATTGTATCAATTCTAACAGCTGCCTGTAATGAAACCCAGAGATTCTGCTCAGCAGGGACAAAGATAAGAATTGTATCAATTAAATGTATTTATTTAGAACAGTTTATACAGAGTTGGTTCCCCTCCTGGAGCTGCTTTAGAACCTAAAAAATTGACACTTTACACCTCAATATTAGAAAAAATAGAAAGTAATTGGAAATATTTGTTATTTCTGGTGATCTATCTGAAAACCAACTAGTTGTTTGAAGGTTAACAAACCCTTTAAAATGGGGTCTATAGGAGATGGCCTTCCCGTAATTCGGGGGTTCCTGGAAACATATCTGCTACATGTGTTCATTGTGTGTGTGTGTGTATATATATATATATATATATATATATATATATATATATATATATATATGCCTCTTTTATTTTATATCTAAAACCTAAGATAATATACCCATCATAATTGTCAGCTCCAGCCCATTTAGGTTCTTATCTCAGCTGTTCTGTTCATAGAAGCATGGCAGATATGAGGGAACATTATACTGTATTGGTATTTTTACTGTTCATAGAACTGATAAAGATCAGCACATATGGAGGACCATGTGCTGTACCAGTTGTTTCAGTTTACTTAGAACTGTGCCAGATCTATATCATCACTCTGGCAGGTATAAGAGAGCATTGTACGATATTGGTATTTTCTCTGTATGTGTAACATTGATTAGCACACACACCTACTGTATTGGTATTAATGGTATCTGTTACACCACAAAGCTGAGCATGGTAAACTTTAACCCCACATTGACTATAAAAGGGGAATCATTTTTTTGATTGGTTTGCTTTAATGACCAGGACTGGGCATCACAGTGAGTATCTACTTTATATATCTATTTACTGTATATAGATATAAGCATGTATGTCTACTGTAGAATTGCCAGGTGTCCTGTTTTACACCACAATGTTGTGTTCTGGTAGGTGCCGCTTGGTTTTCAAAAGCCTCAAAAGATAGTATGTTTCTGGAGCACCCAGATCTTGGGTTTAGTGAAGTTTAGTTAACAATATATGTGTATGTTTGGTCATCTTTGGTGTTACAAAAAATAATTAGAAGGTGGACTGCAAAACATATATTTTAAAAGTACAATTTATTATATAATCACTAAAACACTGGCCGGCCAGAAAACACAGTAAATAAATAGTTCTAAAATCAATAATAGATTCAATCCAGGTGGGCAATCATGTTTCCTGTGGAGAAAATTCAAATGACTGTTCCTTGGTGTTGGTATGGTTGTGAGTCGTAGCTCAACAAAACAAAAAAGTTATTTCCCAGGAATTAAAGATGAAATTTTTGAAACAGTGGAGGTGGTTGTGAGTTGTTTAACAAGACAGAGTTATTTCCCAGGAATTAAAGCTGGAATTTATGAAACAGTGGAGGATGGTTGTAAGTTATTATTAACAACATGTATTTCTATAGCACCAACTTATTTTGTAGCGTTGTAAAGTGAACGTGATTATACAACTAAATCACATCACAATAAATAAAGTTGTAGCTCAACAGAACAGAAAAGTTATTTCCCAGGAGCTGGAGCTGGGATTTTTAAGTAGTGGAGTGTGCAGAAAATTTAATTAGATATAACAAACAGGCTGGCTGGTAGATGGCTGAGTTTAGAGAGCAGATTATGAAAAGGGGTATATTGGGGCATCCCCCAATCCCTCATCCTTACCAGCTGCACATGCACATGGCTAAACTGCAGTAGGTCCACAAATTGGGTGCAGTCTTGACTGCTTGGGCTTGGTGAAGTTTAGGAATGGCTGTGAGCAATGCTTTACTCCCCTTGGCTGTCAATATCTAGGCCCTAAAGCAGGTAGATGGGGGTCTTCTAGTAGACCTTTAGCTGATGGGACGCTCAAGGAGTCTGGTTAGAGGACCAATTAATTAATTAATTCATCAAGTTCAATTTGAGAGTAGGTCTGGCCAGATATGGGATGACTGATGTAGTTGGCCAGCTTAAATATATTGCAATATATGGGCAAAGAATCCCTGCTTTGCTTAAAGGGTAAGGCATTTTTTTATAGCTGTATGCACAAAATGACTGTGTCTTAAAGGAGAAGGAAACCCTAAAAATCAATAGGACTTTAAATGCCATGTTTTATAAACTGAACTTATTGCACCTGCCCAAAGTTTCAGCTTGTCAGTAGTAGCAATGATCCAGGACTTCAAACTTGTCACAGGGGGTCACCATCTTGGAAAGTGTCTGTGACACTCACATGCTCAGTGGGCTCTGAGCAGCTGTTGAGAAGCTAAGCTTAGGGGTTGTCACTAATTATCCAGCACAAAGAGAGGTTGGCCTGTAATATAAGCTGATGCTACAGGGCTGATTATTGCACTGGTTTCTGTGCTGTCATGTAGTAATTATCTGTATTTATTCTAGCGTAAGGGGCAGATTTATCAAGGGTCGAAGTGAAAATTCGAATGAAAAAAATTAGAATTTCGAAGTCATTTTTGGGTACTTCGACTATCGAATAGGCCCCAAATGTCTCACACCATGGGCCTATCAAATTTGGTAGGAGAACCTCTGATCTCGTATGTTAAGCCCTTTAGCCCAAAGTGTGGGGACATGTTGTTGGCAAGTTTGAGGGTACAATACCATCTAGGACCAGCAGGTGGCAAGTGCAATTACCCTTGGGAATTCAAGGTTGTTTTTTAGGTAATTACCAGAGAAGGTGAGTGACTAAAAAATTTGAGAACCAGGCTTTGTATGGGGTAGTTCGCATAGTAGGTAAATGGCCCAAGTCTTTGGGGTGGGGATAGAGATGAGGTCCAGGAGGCCACACGTTGGTGAGACTAAAAACATGTTTGGTACTTAACAAAGAAAGTAAATACATTGTTATTTTATGGAGCTGAACAGACATAATCCCAAATCATGCTTGATATGCAAGCAAAGCTAGTTTTGCTGGTGTGTTCTGCTCATCCATTCAAAATACAAAAGAAATCTTTGTATTTTTCGTATGTATTATATTTATTGATGTGAATGAGGAGAAAAATTCAACATTTCAGTGTTAAAATCTATTAAAATTCTTTAGCGTATTATAGCGAGGCTATGCGCATAATTCGGAGACTCACATTTTTGCCACCATAACCTTTACCAATTGTAATAATGCTTTGATCCATTCAGTTGAATGCCCTGGTGAAATTGCTACTGTGGTCATGCTTCTGATTATAGACTTAATCTTGTGTCCAGCTATGGAAAGAGGACAAGGGATGGCGCGAACTG
>CM044437.1:125051306-125068804 GCA_024363595.1 Xenopus borealis
TTTTTTTCCCATGACAGAATCCCTTTAATTTGGGTGAATGCTAAAAATAAGAGCCAATAATAATGCTGAAAAAGATGTATAATCAGCACAGGAATAAAAGGGGCCACTGCAACAAACATAAATACAAAATAACGACCATTTTAATTAGTTTAACTATAACCTTGTACAATGTTTATAAATGTTCATTAAAATGTATTGGCATAGGCAGGAATCTCTACCAGCGTAGACTCCTATATCTGTATAGCAATACATTTATTTTGAAGAACTGGAGCCGCCATGTTTAGCTTTACCAAAAACTTGGATATTATACTGCCCGGAGACAGAGAATTTTATGAAAGACCCCCCCACTGTTTCAACAGTCAGGACAACTACACATATTTACTGACATAGAAGTAGATTTGTTGTATTATTATGTTGAAATGAGTAGCTGTGTTATTGTTTTCGGAGTGAAAACTGTAATGGATCCTTTCTTTTGCAGTTTGGTATGCACATTGCAGACAGAGGGGCCTCCTGATACAGTATCTACAGCAGATATCTCTTTAACCATTGATGAGAACCTATTGGGGACACCGTACTACATAAATGGAACCGTATCTGCTCAAGGCTTCAGCTTTGTGGTAAGAAGTGACGTTATTGGAACTCATAGAAAAGGAAGGGACAGAAAGTGAGAACAGAACTAAATGCTAGGGGTCAGGGAAAGAAAGAGCATATGAATAACATCCCCCACACTCACACAAACACACACACACACAAAAGGTGTCAATTGATTCATGTGGCACCCAGTAGTGCAGTGATTTTCAACCTTGTGCCTCCAGCTAGACAGATGTTTGACAATGAAGCTGATGATGACAGTGTACATGAATGCTGTAATAAGATCCAAGCAATATTATCCATTCAATACAAAAGAATATACTATTAATGAAATGGCCATATTGCTTCAGCTGTGAGAGTTATTTCTGTGTTCGCCAACTAATGAGTGGTATTATAAGTGGGTGCAGTTGAAGAAAAAGGGGTTGTGGACGTATTCTCAGTTGTTTTGAAGGGACCGAAAGTGTTGTCATAGCAACGTTCCTCTCCTGAACCACCATGCGTTGATTTGAATAAGAGACTGGAATATGAATAGGAGAGGGACTGAATAGAAAGATGAGTAATAAAAAGTAACAATAAAAATACATTTGTAGCCTTACAGAGCATTTGTTTTTAGCTGGTGTCCGTGACCCCCATTTGAAAGCTGCAAAGAAACAGAAGAAAATTGCACATAATTCAAAAACTATAAAAAATGAAGGCCAATTGAAAAGTTTCTTAGAACTGGCCCTTCTACAATATACCAAAAGTTAACTTGAAGGTGAACCACCCGTTTAAA
Organism: Xenopus borealis; assembly: GCA_024363595.1. Taxonomy (NCBI): domain Eukaryota; kingdom Metazoa; phylum Chordata; class Amphibia; order Anura; family Pipidae; genus Xenopus; species Xenopus borealis. The sequence continues at coordinate 125,052,670 of CM044437.1, forward strand.
TGAACATACAGGGGCCGATTTACGAAATTCGCGTGAAATGATCGAAGTTCGATCGAAGTCGATCGAATACCGATCGTACAAATTTTTAGTGAAATCGGATATGCAAATTTGGCCTCTTCGATCATCGAATATCGAATAGATCGAATGATCGGATGTTCGATAATTCGATCATTCGATAATCGAAGGAATCAAAATTTTTAAGTTATTCGACTGCCTACTTCGTCAGATTGAACCTACCGAATTGTACGATCGGAGCGTTTTTTGGACGCTCAAAGAAAATTTCAAGATTTTTTCGTGAAATCGAACGATCAGTATCCGAATTCATCGAGAAATCGTATTGCGAGCAAAATGATAGCCTAAAACAATTCGATAAGCATTCAATGGTCGAATGCTTATCGAATTGCGAATTTGGTCGAGCTTATTATGGGGAGTAATAGTAAATTTGCCTCTTAGTATTATGTAGACAGAGAGTGATATTCTATAACATGCTGTAGACTTGAAGGTAAACTAACCTCATGAATAAAGGAGGTTCAGAGATGCTACAGTGATAATGACTAATCATTATTATGTTTAATTGTGCTAAATTGGGTTAATAGGGGTTGTGCAAAGCTGCACAGTGGTCAGAAAGGAATGGCATTGAGTCACAGTGACAGGGAGAGCCCACATTACTGGTAGAACAATTCAATGGGGAGAAGCATCAAAGTAGATAGTCTCTAAGTTGGATTTCAAGAGAATAGGGCCCTGTAGTGCCTTCTCCAGGCTTAAAGGAACAGAAACACCAAAAAGTTAAAGTGTTCTAAAAGAATGACAATATTATATACTGTTGCCCTGTACTGGTAAAACTGGTGTGTTTGCTTCAGAAACACTACTATAGTTTTAAACAAGCTGCTGTGTAGTCATGGGGGCAGCCATTCAAGCCAGGATACAGAACAGATAGGTTCTGAAGAATTCCATTGTACACTACAGAGTTTATCTGTTATCTGCTGTGTATCTTTTTAGCTTTGAAAGGCTGTCCCCATGGCTACACAGCAGCTTGTTTATATAAACTAATTTAGAGTTTTTGAGCAAACACACCAGCAGGGCAGCATCACAGTACATTCTATTTTCATTACTTTAAAATACTTTAATTTTTCGTTACTGTTCCTTTAAACCCACAGTGTCTGTGTGGAATAGAAAGTGCTGAGTGGCCGCTTGATATTAGTTATGCATTTATTGGTTTGCTTATTGACAGGAACCAGCTATTACCTCTATTGAACCCAACTTTGGGCCCCTGGCTGGAGGTACAATATTGACGCTTAAAGGGCAGAACCTGACAGCCGGAGAGACTCAGAGGGTTTTCATTGATGGCGCTGAGTGCAAGATGACTAATGGGTAAGTAATCTCATTGTAATAATATCATATAAGAATCATACTCACCCTTCTTCTTCTCAGACAACCTTGTTTGTTTGCATGATTTATACAAAGACAGCTGATTATGTTTTGCAGAATAATACCCCTGAACTCCAGGGAGCTTTGTTACAATAGAAAACACTGGCATCTGTAGCCTGAGGGGAGCATCACATTACTGCATATAAGTACATAATGGGGGGAGTGAAAGAATGTAGTATGTGAATGTTTAACATCTGTAACCTGTTAGCATCAATGTGATGTATCCAAATCTGTGCTGACTCCCTCATTCCTCACCCATAAATTACATTTTCATCTCTTTGTAGTTAGATAACATTGCAAAGCTAAATCACTTATTTATTCTAAGAAAGAATTATAGACTGCTTTCCTTTTAGATCCTCTTGCCCTGCCGATGTTTTGTGCTGTGCGTCTCCCAAATCCCTCTCTCTCGGCCCTTTAAATGTTTCTGTTGTGCTGGATGGAGCTCAGATTCCTTCCCCTGAGCAATTCCAATACAAACCTGACCCATCAGTTTCTGGCATCAGACCTAACTGCAGCCTGGCAAGGTAATGTACATATGGGTGATGGGGATTCCCTGGGGAACGTGTTATGAGTTACACATTTCTCCTGGGGCAAGGGAGTGCCTTACAGTTTATCTAGGCATTGTTCTTAGGGGCAAACTGTACATGTATTCAGCATGATCAAAATAAATATTAACACGCTTTTTATTAAAGGGACACTGTCATGGGAAAAATGCATCGGTTAATAGTGCCGCTCAAGCAGAATTCTGCATTGAAATCCATTTTTCAAAAGAGCAAACATATATTTTTATATTTCATTTTCAAATCTGACATCAGGCTAGACAATATTGTTAGTTTTCCAGCTGCCCCAAGTCATGTTCTCTGATAAACTTCAGTCACTCTTTACTGCTGTACTGCAAGTTGGAGTGATATCACACCCTCTCCCCCACCCCCCAGCAGCCTAACAACAGAACAATGGGAAGGTAACCAGGTAACAGCTCCCTAACACAAGATAACAGCTGCCAGGCAGGCCCGGACTGGCCATTTGTGGGTTAGGGCAAATGCCAGAGGGGCTGCTATAAGGTCCCATAGAAAGTCAGTGTTTAGTGGGCTGGTGGGGGCTTTTTGGGCCTCTTTGAGGGCTGATGGGCCTCTTGTGTACCTGAAATGCCAGGGCCTATTTTAATTCTCAGTCCAGTCCTGCTGCCAGGTATTTAAGAACAGCACTCAATAGTAAAAACCCATGTCCCACTGTGACTCCTTCAGTTACATTGAGAAGGAAAAACAACAGCCTGCCAGAAAGCAGTTCTCTCCTAAAGTGCTGGCCGAAGTCACATGACCAGGGGCAGCTGGGAAATTGACAAAATGTCTAGCCCCATGTCACATTTCTGAACTGAATATAAAAAAATATGTCTGCTCTTTTGAGAAAGAGCTTTATTATACCCTGACCCTGGAAATGGCTCAAATCCGAAAAGACACCACCAGAAACCTGTCGAGGTCATGTAGAAGTCAATGGCAGAGGTCCCTTTAACCATTAAAGGAGAATTAAACCCTTAATAAAAAAAAAAAACCCTACCCTACATAGAACCTCCACCCTGCTCCCCCCAGCCTAGTTGCTACCCCTGTTAAATGCCCCTAACTCTTAACTTAACTCTCGGTGCAGATTCAGGCATCGGAGCTCACAGGCACCATCTATCTGCACTTCGGTAATCTTCTGGTCTTCTTCCTTCACTTCGGCAATTTCCGTGACTTTTGGCGCATGTGCAGTTGTCACAAAATGGAAGATTACTCCAACTGCGCATGCGCCGATATGCCACTCTTATTCTCAAGATTAACGAAGAGAAAAAGATGGAGCCTGTGAACTCCAATGCCCTGAATCTGCACTGAGGAGTAAGTAAAGACTTAGGGGCATTTACCCAGGGTACCACCTAGGCTGAGGGGGGGAGCAGGGAGGGGGGTCTGTGTAGGGTTGGGGGGTAGGGTTTTTTCATTAAAGGAGAAGGAAAGCTACTGAAGCAGTTTATTGATAATAGATTAGCCACAATAGTGCAAGCTATGGCACTACATTTATTTGCAGAATGCTTTACCATACCTGAGTAAACAGCTCTAGAAGTTCTAGAGGATTGCAGCTGCCATATTACCTTGGTGTTATATCACTTCCTGTCTGTGTCTCACTCAGAGCTCTGGGCTCAGATTACAGCAGGGAGGGAGGGGGAGAGGAGCAAACTGAGCATGATCAAGCCCTAGCCCTGGAGGTTTATGCTGAAAACAGGAAGTCTGATACAGAAGCCCATGTGAAAACAATAGAAGGAAAGAAATGCTGTGTTTCTTTTGACAGAGTACTCAGAGCAGCATTACTTTGAGGGTTTGCTGGTGTATTTATATAGACCTTTCTAATAAAGCTTGCTTAATTTTACCCTTTCCTTCTCCTTTAAGGGTTGAATTCTCTTTTAATACAATAAGAATGACATTTATAGTCCTAGCTCTGCAGAAACAGCTTGCGGTGCTTGAACTCCTGGTTTGGTAAAGCAAAGGAGGATCCCAGTCGTTAAGGTTGCTAAAATGTATAGATTAATAAACCAGATTTATGATCCCTGCCACTAAACCTACGCTACGGTGGAAAAAAGCTGCTTCCTTTCCAGCTGTTAAGAAATAACTTGAATATTCCAGAATGCAGTTTTGTAAGCGTTTTTTTTTACCTTAGCGATTCATTTCCTCCAGCAAAGATGTTTTTAAATAGTAGAGAATTACAAGTAACGACTTGCCTCTGCAGCTGCATAATCAGTTTAATTTACAGAGATTCGGCTATGTCACACACACAGCTCCGCAAATCTGTTTCTATTCATGTGAAATGGAATTACATGAAAGCCTAAGTGTGCCTGCGGGCGTTAGTTAACAGGTAATTGTTGTTTTTATACCAGCTCAGCTTATAGAACCTCCTGTGGCTCTTCTGGCAAGGACACTGGTACAGTTCCATGTCCGTGCCTCTGGCCATATTGTATTTGCAGCTATTGGGTTATTATGTTAAATGACCCTACAATAGAATGTGTGTGTGTGTAGGGAATGCCACTTGAAACACTGTTCATGCACTTAAAGGGCCGGTTCGCTTTTCAGTTAATGTTTAGTATGATAGAGAATGGACAATTCTAAGCAACTTTTCAATTGGTCTTCATTATTTTTATTTTATATATATATTTTTAAAGTATTTGCCTTTTTTTCTCAAAGGGATACTATTTATGGGCTTTTTTTTTTCCAAAATGCATCAGTTAATACTGCTGCTCCAGCAGAATTCTGCATTGAAATCCATTTCAAGAGCAAAAATATTTTTTTTATATTCAGTTTTGAAATCTGACATGAGGCTAGACATGTTGTCAATTTCCCAGTTGCCCCAAGTCATGTGACTTGTGCACTGATAAACTTCAATCACTCTTTACTGCTGTACTGCAAGTTGGAGTGATATCACCCCCTCCCTTTATCTCCCCAATAGCCTAACAACAGAACAATGGGAAAGTAACCAAACAGCTCCCTAACACAAGATAACAGCTGCCTGGTAGATCTTAAGGTGGCTAAACACAGGCCGATAAAAGCTGCCGACAGACTGAGTCAGCCGCTTATCGCCCCGTGTGTGATGGGCTTACCTGTTCGATATCTGGCCGAAAGTCAGCCAGATGTTGATCAGACAGGACTAAAGATACCGTTGGATCGCAGCCGCATTTGTTCGTTGATGTGGTCCTGAACGCTGGCAGAACAGTCAACATTTTCTTTCAGATTTAATCGGATTGTTAGCTATATTTCGCTTCTAATTCCTATTTCAATATGCCAGTCTCTCTGATAGAGAGAAGAAGATCACTGGTACACAGGGATTGTAGCAGCAGGGCTAACCCTTGCAATTTTTTAATTAAAAAATTTCAAGGGTTCACCCTGCTGCTATAATCCCTGTGTGCCGGTGATCTTCTTCTTCTACTTGATTGTGAGGTTGCCTATTCCTCTCTCGCTGAGCACCGGGGGCCATCTGGACGCGGGACGCCTGTGGTGTGCGGCTTCTCCTAAATTGCTTTCTCTGATAGAGAGCCCATTAATATTAGACCTTATTCAGACATCAGCCTGCACAAATCTGACTTGCTTGCCTTGACTAGTGTGAAATCAAAAGTAGATTAGTTGACAATTTTTGATATATACAGCGACAGGCTGAACACCGTTTTCAGTCACTGGATGCAACATACGCAGTTATATTTAAGTGGGCGTATTAGCGGGGCACTATCGATTATTATTTGATAATGCTGTGCTTTGCCATCTTTATATATTTAATGAGTGATCTTGACACCATTCTTCCATTGCAGTGGTACTCGCTTCACTATTCAGGGATCAAACCTGGATTCTGTCTCCAGCATCAGTATCATGTTGTTCAGTGGTGACAAGCAGATCAGCTCGGTAAGTACAATTAGACTTTTTGATTGCTTCCCTTGACAAGTAACGTTGCTTAGGGCCCAGTTCACTAACATACCTTAGCAGCAATCTTTGTTTTCATTTTACGGTATAATTCAACTTTGATGGGGCTACACAAGGGTTTTTAGTGCTGGTATATCAATAAGGATCAGCTTTACATACAGTTGTATTTTGTACACTTCTGTATACAGGTATGGGATCCGTTATCTGGGAACCCATTATCCAGTGGGCCTTGTCCCTTCGCCTCCATTTTAATCAAATAATTCAAGTTTAAAAAAAAAATAAAAAATTGATTTCCTTTTTCTCTGTAATAATAAAACAGTAGCTGGTTTTTTGGCCCCAACTAAGATATAATTCATCCTTACTGGAGGCGAAATAATCCATTTGAGTTTAATGAATGCTTTAATGATTTTTTTAGTCAAGTATGGAGATCCAAATTGCAGGAAGATCCTTTATCCAGAGCATTCCATACCTGTATTATAAAAGAAAGAGCTGTAAGCTGTAATCTTGTTTTGTGCTATTCCATAGCCCATCATGACGTTTCAGCTGTTTGTGATTATACAGTTGAGGCAGTGGAGTAAAGTGTAGCAGCTTCAAATGATTTTTCTCTTTATAAACTCGGATTTATAGTCAAGACTAAGAGGTATATGTATGGGCGGGTGTTAATTTAAATGCTACATATTTTAGAATAAATATATCAGAACAGAGACACAATACAAAAGCATCACCGTTTTATACTGACCTGAACTCTTTGCCTTTGACAGGATTGCAAAGGGACTTTCTCACCAGACCGTATTGTGTGCCTTACTCCGGCTTACTCTTATATAGGCAGATTTGGAACCTTGACCTTGGCGCTTGATGCTGTTCAATATACATACCCGTTTCGGTTCCGATATCTCCAGAACTATGTCATTCACCCATTTCGTTTGAACGATCCGGATGGGGGAATCTTGGAGTTGCATAAGGGTGAAGATAAAATTAGCACACATGTAAGCTCACAGGCAAAAAAAACACATTTTAGAAATAAGGGGATATTTGTAGCTGGGAAGTTTCGTAGAGGCAACTGATAGACTTTGTCTGTACAGTCTCAGCAACATGGAGCAGCTCTGCTTATTTCATTTTTCACTCTTATTAGCACGATAATTTGGACCAGGTGGCCACATGCTTGAAAGTCTCCATGACAGTTGGGGGAAGAGAATGCAACCCTACTGTGCTGAATAATGAGATCAACTGCAGAATTCCAAAAGGCATGGTTATTCCCTCTGAAGGTTCCAAAGTGCAGGTAAATTCTTAGAGCTCATTCTTAAAGCGCATGCAGTGTACATTGCCTAAAAAACAAAAAGTATGTTGTGCGTGTTCCTTAAGACATAATGGGGCTTCTTTGTCAACACTGGGCAAATTTGCCCATGGGCAGTAACCAAACAGGCTTTTTTCAGCCGGCTGCAGGTAAACCAATGAATGCAGCTGGTTGCCCATGGGCACATTTGCCCTGTGTTGACAAATTACCCATAATGTCAGTCCATGGATATAAGGCAACACAGTGTATAGCAGAGTGTAAGGCACAGACCCACATTTATTGCAGCATTTTGGAGTAAAAGCCCTTTGTCAGCAGTAATAAGAACCACCGGTACTAAATGTTATTGGTTGTCTTATTGTATTGCCTTAAAAAAAAATGGCTTTGTGCCTTGCATCCTATAAGGGCTCTTACACACAGGCGTTTTTTGCTGCATTGCACTTCCATTCAGCTGCAGGAGTAGACGCACACAATTATTGTGAAGGGGGCTATACTCACACAGACGCATGTAAGCACCAAATGCAGGTGGGACACAGCATGTTGCATTCCACCAGTGTTCAGCACATGCGTCTGTGTGAGTACAACCCCCTTCACAATAATTGAGTGCATCTACTCCTGAGCCACCCTGTGGCTGAACGGAAGAAAGTGCAACGCAGGGGAGCGCAGCAAAAAACACCTGTGTGTAAGAGCCCTTATAGTGTATTGCCTCTACCGGTAGTGTGGACTTTAAGGGGCAGATTTATTGAGGTTAGAGATGAATTTTCCAAGAAATATTCGAGTTTTCATGGGTCAAAAATCAATTTTTCTGGTTTATCATTCCTCAACCCTAGAAACGGCTAAAATCTGAAAATACACCATCTAAAACCTGTTGAGATCATGTAGAAGTCAATGGCAGAGGTCCCTTGAACCATTTGAAGATGCTAATAGCCTTCATAATGTTCCAGTTTTTTTCAGAGGGTTTCGTATCAATTCCATCCATTTGAGTTGTTTTGCTGAAAACTCGATCAACTAGAGCTGATTCAAGTTTTTTCCATTCATGTTTTTTATTAAATTACAAACCATTCCAGTTGTGAGTTAATTCGAATTAATTCAAGGTCTAAAAAACTCTGACCTTTATTAAACAACCCCCTTATTGTAGTGAATCCAGGCACCTTCGGATTTTCTGTATGAATTTATGAAGGTGGTGTGCGTAGCAGTGTAAGTGGGTGGGCATCTGTAGGTGTAACATGACTTGATGATAGACAGTTAATAAATGGTGTCACTTTTTAAATTAAAGTGAATGCCAAAAGCACTTGTGTTGAGGTTGTAACATGCTATTGTGTGTTTCTTTCTGTTCTATTTCTAAAATGTGTTGTTCCCAGGTTTGTGTGGAGGACGAATGCACCACGGTGGGACTTGTGATGATTGAGAACTTTCTCTATCCAGTGCTGGGCATTGTCCTTGGCAGTGTCGCCTCTGTGTTGGTGGTAGCAGTTCTTATCTTCTTGCTTCTTCAACATCGACAAAAAAAGAAAAAGAAGCAAGGTGAGCAGTCTGGGAAGTAACTATGGACCACACTATAGGGTCACCACCAAATTTTATAATAACCTTTTATAGATTTGCTGCTATATTCCTGAACTAAACCCATACTTTAAAAAAACCCTATACCCCCTTCCCCCTGTAGACCCTGCTCCCCCCCAGCCTGCTTGCTACCCCGGGCAAATGCCCCTAACTTTTTACTCACCAGTGGCAGATTCAGGCGTCGGAGTTCTCGGCAGCCATCTTCTTCTTCTTCTTCTTCGATAATCTTTGTGTCTTCTTTCGGCTCTTCTGTGATTCCCGGGAGTTTTCGATGCATGTGCAGTACTGGGGAAATGGGAATTTGCATGCGCTGAAACACTGTTCAATACACAAAGATTACCAAAGAAGATGGCTGCTGTGAACTTCAACACCTGAATCTGCCGCAAGGGGTGAGTATAAAGTTAGGAGCATTTGCCCAGGGTAGCAAGTAGGCTGGGGGGGAGGGGGGTCTATGAAGGGGGGGAGGGGTTTATTTCTCCTTTAACGTCAGATATCTTCCCCAATGCAAATAAACTGCCATAGAAAGCTTGCTTGCTACTTAGAACTTTGGATCAGCAGGACGAACCAAAACTCTTGAGGTGTGGTTCTTCCATATTAAATGACAACATACTATATCTCCATCACTTTTATGGTACTTTCCTCTTTATAGGTTGTGTATGCCTTTATTTAGTTCTTCTAGTATATAATCTGTTTTTTATCTGTTTTCAGCAGTGGAACAACTAGAGCTGCTGTCAAATAATAACAGAGAACCAGTCTTGTCCCCGATTTCCCTCCTTCGTGGAGACTATAGGACTTCATGTAAGTTCTTGTGCCTCTTTGTTATGTTCTCTAAGGTACACCCCACTCTTTCATACTCCCTCCACCCATTATGCCAAGGACGGAACTGGAATTCAAAATATGCCCTGCCATTCCTACTGCACAGAGGCCCAAACAGCCCCCACCAGCCCATTTAATAGTGACTTTGTATGGCAACTTACAGCAGCCACTTTGGCATTTGCCAGAACCCACAGATTGCCAGTCTGGGTCTGATTATGCCTCATGAACATTTTCATAGTCTTTTCTCTCCTTTACAGATATACCTAGTAGCAACTCTGGAGGGATGCTCTCCCACGGTGCAGGCTATTCTGGTGGTAGTGTTGGCGGTGGTTCCATGCCCATCCTAATTGCTAGTTTGGTTGACAGCCTGCGACCAGAACTGCTTGAAGAGGTTAAAGATGTTTTGATTCCAGAGAGATGCCTGACAACACATCGGGACCGGATAATTGGAAAAGGTCAGACTGTGGACCAGAGCCACGTGGCTTGCTTTGAAAACAAAATTTTGATTATCTTGATGAAAATCTCCCTATATTTAGAGTTGGGAAATCCAAAAAAGGTCAATGGCAATGCATAAAAGTATATTTTCCAGTAAATGTATGTTTTATACAGTAGACTAGTGTGGGGCTAAGGTCCCCAGACAGGAGGACAGTTAGGGGGAGATTTTGGTGTTTGGAGTTCAGTACCAGCCCAATGGGGACAACTCACAATATAGAATATAAATGTCACAATACAAGCCTGGTAATTAATTGGGATTCTTATTACATGCCAGCTCAGGAACCAGTGCAAATTGCCTCAGAATTGGATAACTAGCCCTGTAGCATCAGCTTCTATGATAAGGCAAACCTCATTTTCTACTTGACCATTTCTGATGACCCCTAGCTTCTCAACAGCAGTCCAGAGCACACTGAGCATGTGCAGTGTCACTGACACTCCTTACAAATCCGAATTGTTGAGCTACTTTGAAAACTTTGAAGACCAGATCATTGCAGAGACAATGAAGGAGTACAGAATAAAACAATACAACATTTATAACCATATTCTTTTAGGGTATAATTCACCTCTATGAGCAATTTAATAGAAGATAACCACACTATAAAGTGGGTACAGTTTGACTTGAACTTGTTAAGCATGAAAATGAAGAACCTAGAATCAGTTATGTAGGTCAAAATGTACCTAAGTACAGCCAAGCACCTATGAATGTTGCCAGGAAAAGTGACTGTGGAGCATTCCTTTCTCTTGGTTGCACCATGTAGAGCACATCATTAGATCTGTTAGCTTTTCCAGCCTGAAATATGCTTAGTGCCATGCCATTATGTCAGCTCTGTTGACTAATTAGTTTTCTGCATTGTGGCGTGTGTAAGAGTTCATTATTTTACCTTGCAGGTCACTTTGGGAGTGTTTACCATGGCACTTATGTGGATGAAGATCAGCAGGAGGTGCACTGCGCTGTCAAATCATTGAACAGTAAGAAATGAGCATTCTAAATAGATACCATGTCATGGTGATCTCCACCACATTCAAGAAATTCAGGAACTTAGGCTGATGTCACATTACCCAAAGATTAATAGGTTCTTAATGTAGTTGGCTAGAGATTGTTTCCAATTGGAGCTAAAAGTAGCAGCTACTCTACCTGTGATACTAGGCTAGGACCACTCGGTATGTACAGCAGTGATCCCCAACTATGAGCAACATGTCGTTCACCAGTCCCATGCATGTTGCTCCCAGTGGCTTATTTTTGAATTTCTAGCTTGGAGGCAAGTTGTGGTTGAATAAAATTAATTTATTCTGTCAAACAGAGACTCCTTTAGACTGGCAGTCCAAATAGGGGCTACAAAATAGCTAATCACAACCCTTATCTATCACCCCCAGGTAGGGTTGGCACCTTTTTTTTTAACCTTACACCAGCCTTCGTATGGGGGGTCGGTCAGTGATATCACATGGGACAGGGCTATGACATAAGTGAAACAGGCAGGATGGGTGGAAAGATGGAACTGAAAAATGTGAGGTGAAATTGGTTGCCTGGGCAGGGAAATGGGCGGTAGAAGGGGAGATTGCCAGTGGAGGGGGAAAAGTGAAGGGAGGGATTCACAGGGCAGTTAAATTTACCAGCTAGTACATTTCCTCTGATTTTGTTTTTTTGATTTGATTTTTGACCAGTGCTGGCCCTAGCTGGTAATTTACTGGCTTGGCTACGCCAGGTGGCAACACTACCCCTAGGGACTTTTTAATTCGTGTGTAGGTCTCCAACTCTCTTTACAGTCGTTGGGCACCCTTGATATACAGTCATCCAGTGTGTTCTTATCTGATGTAACATTGTTCACCTGTGTGTGAGATTTACACATATTAGGGTTCAGATTCCATTAGGTATTCGACTGAATGCTTCATGAAAGATTTGGGATGTGGCCAAATGCCAAAGCAATGGATTCAGTGCATCACTTTCCTTAGTGCAGGTATTAATCCATCAGTAGGAGTGCATTACTACTATTACCTTCAGCTCTTTCTTCTTTGTCTATTTCCAGGAATCACTGATTTGGAGGAGGTGGAGGAGTTTCTGCGGGAGGGAATATTAATGAAGAACTTCCACCATCCCAATGTACTGTCCCTCATTGGCATTTTTTTGCCTCAGGAAGGTCTCCCCCTTGTGGTTCTTCCATTCATGAAACATGGCGACCTGAGACACTTCATTCGCAGTGAGGAGAGGGTATGACTCAAATGAATGTTCTTGGTTATAGCTTGACAAATTGCTAAAAGGTTTAAAGGCTGAACGGTTTGTGTTTCTCCACAACTTCTTACATTTTAACTCCCAGAATGCCTATAGAATTGGAGTACAGGAGGAGCACAAGTAGTAGCTCGTACAATATATATCATCATATGCATCTAAAATGACTGACTCTTTATTGCATTTATTTACCTTTGTTTTGAAACTTTCTCCTTCCCAGAATCCTACGGTAAAAGATCTGGTTGGATTTGGGCTGCAGGTTTCCCGGGGAATGGAATACTTGGCAAATAGGAAGTTTGTACACAGAGACCTTGCTGCTCGCAACTGCATGTAAGTTAACAGCCCTGGATAAGTAGGTCTATTGATGGAAAACCAGTTTGTGGGAACAAAACAGTTCATATCAGTACTGTGCATGATGATTGCTGTACATTTCTTCTTCTGACTTTTTCTCAGAGTTTGAGTTGTGGTTTGCCAACTGCGCTCACCTAAAACAGTCAGTCTATGAAGACGGCAGGCAAGGAATTAGCTAGATCTTGTCCCGTTTCTACAGAACAGACTTATTGTATGTTTAATTGTTTTAATAATGAACAATTGGTTGATAATTTAATCTTGTCCTATGGATGAATGGTTTCATTTGGGGAAAGAGTTTGGTGTACTTACTAATAAATAAAGATGCTGTGATAGCCATAACTTCTGGATTTGTCCAATCAATGAATGGTTGGCAAAATATTTTCTTATCCAGTGTAAGTGACTTGGGTTTGGGTCCAGTTTGGTTAAGCATTCACTGAATTAGCTGCAAAACTGCTATAATTCAGTGTAATCTTGACTGAGTCCTTGATTTGTTAAACCCATATTTGAAGCTTCCCATACACAGGTCACTAAATGCTGCTGACTTGCTCCCTCCAGATTGAGTAAACGGCATGGATAGGGCCTTCCAAAGGGCTGCCCAACAGATATCTGGCTGGTTTGAAACCCCCATCAGAAAAGGATCCCATCATTGCATGAAATTTTTCTTATGTCTATGTTCTTGTAGAACAGAAACCTGAAGATCCAGTCCATGTTAAGCTGGGTACTTATTGGCTAACAGATAGGGATAAGGATTGTTTGAGTCCGTTAATGGGAAAGCACTTTCCTGCTGCAATTAACTGACAAGTAATTTTATGAACAAGCTTTTAGCTAATATTCATGCCTACAGTGCTTGCAGATTTAAGGGTTGGCTTGTGATGCATTAATAATAGCTTTGTATTTGTAAAGCCTTTCAATATATACTTGTTCTGTATCCAGAACTGGGACTGACAACCTTTCTAAAGAAAGAGGGGAATTAGGTTACCAACTCTATCCTTATTCATTGTTAAAACTCAATCTTTAATAAAAAAAAAAAAAGAATATGCATGCAGTTTTGGGAGTATTGTATATTTAATGTTTAACATACAGTACTCCAGTTGTGGTTCATTGAAAACTTCCAACCACCCCCTGAGTGATTCAGATCAAAAATATGTTATGACCTCAGAGTAGATCTGCCTGGGGTAAATAATGCTGTGCCCCAGAAAGGACTTGCTAGGCGTGGTATCCACCTTTTCCAAGCATCAGTGGTGTATATAATAATAAGAATGCTGCAGTTTGTGTTCCCAGGATGGTATAGTTAAATTATATGGTTAATAGCCTTGTTTTCTGTTGTGTTTCAGGCTGGATGAGACATTCCATGTGAAGGTGGCTGATTTTGGTCTGGCGAGAGATGTGTTTGACAAGGAATATTACAGTGTCAGACGCCACAAGAACGCCAGATTGCCTGTTAAGTGGATGGCTCTGGAGAGTCTACAGACCCAGAAATTTACCACTAAGAGTGATGTGGTAAGAGGCTTTTGAGTAAAATCGGAACAGAATATTTGTTTACATTTGTCACAATTTGTTTACCTCAGATTATATCCTAAATATGACCTTTATCCTATAGTGGTCATTCGGAGTGCTGCTTTGGGAGCTGATGACCCGAGGAGCACCGCCATATCCTGATGTGGATGCCTATGATATTACTCGATACTTGTTCAGAGGAAGGCGTCTGGCACAGCCGGAATACTGCCCTAATCCTCTGTGAGTATTCATGCTACCACACTATGCTGACCCAGTGACTATTATATGCCAACCTTTCATCTGTTGCAGTCCCCTAGGTTAATCATAATAATACGCCAACAAGTAAATTGTACCCATGAGAATTTTACTAATGCCAGCCAATATTTTGTGTATGGCAAGTTCTTTTATATATACATTCTCACACTGAATGGACAACCTGTTATACCCAACTATGCCTTCTTCCCATCAGGTATTCCCTTATGCTGAGCTGCTGGAACTCACAGCCTGAGGAGCGCCCATCATTTACCCAGTTGGTCAGTGACATGGAAGTGATCTCCAATTCCCTTTGTGGAGATCACTATATCAATCTTAATGTTACCTACGTCAACTTAGATCATGACCAACCTTTTCCACCTGGTTACCCACCCTCGGAAGAGGAGCTGGAAGAGGAAGATTCAACAGAGGATGAGGAGAACCCAGTAGCATAGACAGTAGTGACCACTAAATCCAACTTGTTGAAGGAGGGAGACCACTGATCATTCAGAGAGGCAGACCATGCAAGGCCTTTTTGCAAAGTAGACAAAGCTCAGTGATGAGACATTGACCAAATAACAATGTTTATTATGGCAAAGACATGTGACAGACTTGTCCGGTCATAGTGGATCTTTTTGCCAACCATAAAAGTACTTTATAGCATTAATTTGCACAGATCTCCCATTGGCACTGAGGATATTGAATGTGTAAATTTCTGGATTCTCTGGTCTTTTTATCTTCATGATGTGCGAAACAGACATTTATAAGCTTACGGCAATGTTGTGTCATTACACTGCCCCGCAGCGGATGTTTAACAGGGTATGTGGTGACAAAAAGTGGAATGATGGTTCCCATTCATGGTCAGTCTGGTGCACTATCCAGGCAGCCATGGTTCACGTACACTGGTTCAACAAAACACGAAAGATGTTAATTCGAATGTAACTATATGCAGCCACTGAAATGTTTCACGAGTGGCTCGGACCTCTCTGGAACATGCTAAACAAGGATCACAGGCCTGACAGCATTTCTATTTGAGAGTAGGTGGGGTCTGACTCTTTGGTAATACTTGAAATATATATGATTGTATATTTTGTGCGTATAATGTGCTCTTGTCATTGTATATGTGTCAGTGTTTATACCGTATATTTGTGTGTGTGTGTCTGCATGGTATGGTGTGTCTGTATATATGTGCGTGACAGTATGTTAGTGTGTATATGTGTGCAGGACGCAGTTTACTAGGGGATTTTTTTTTATTTTTATGGAGATATATTTTTGTGATCCAGACAGAGTGAATCATTTCCTGTAACATTCATTTGGGCAACGGAAGATGTTTGAAATAAACTGAATGTTTTTTTTATCATAAATATCTGTTTGTGTGTGTATAAAGTAGCAGACAACTCGTGATTCTTCAGGGTAACCATCTCTTACTAGACACAGCGCCGCTGGTTTTTTTCCCATTATTGGCTCAGAAGAAACCCAGCTGTGTGCAAGATCTTTGGCAAAGTTGTCTGACGCTGACATTTGGAGCTTCCCCAGCCCTCCACATGCACGCACACATGCACCCACAGGAATGCTGCTTTTGCTAATGCAAGCTGCTAAACAGAAAACAAGCATGTATAGCAGGGGTGCCCAGACTTTGTTACACTGGGATCTACTCTCAACGCACCCATCAAGAGATCTACCTTATTAATTCTCAGCACCATTTTTACCTCACCCATTTTTGAGACCACACCCCTAATTATCTTGTTCATTTAAAAAGATTTGTCAGGTTATTAAAGTGTGAACACACTCCCT
>CM044437.1:125081554-125105902 GCA_024363595.1 Xenopus borealis
AGCAAATTTGAATGGGGAAAGTGTAAAACAACACAGTGTTTTGCATCTGTTTCTTTCACTTTACAATTTACCCCATTTTTTTGCAGCGGAACCCGTTAAAGTCTCAAATCTATATCTTTAACAATAAAGAACTGATCTCAGCTGAGTCCTACTGCCATCTACTGGCTATGTGCAGAACATCTCACATGAACTATAGCCTGACCATTAACTATAGCCTGGTCGCAGTTAGACCTTTGTCTTGTGGTTCTGAGTATTCTGTATGATCTGTTGGATTTGCTTCTGTAAGCACTTATTTTTCTAGAGAGATATTCGAGTCAGCACACACTCCTCGATGTTGCTTGGTGCAAATTCCAACAGTGGCCACAATCCACCGGATACAGAAGTTTTCAACAATGGACAGCACCGTTTTCTTTCAATAAAAAAGCCTTTATTGTAACATGGCTACAACCAGCGATACAGTAACGTTTCTTTGTCAAATTAACTAACTGAACTGTTGGAATAACATGAACAAATAAGTGCCATTGGCAACATGATACATTATTTGTATAGAAACAGCAACATTGTATAACATTGTTTATCGTGTGTGCAATGATTTTAATGAGAGTATGACTATACCCATCTAAGCACACTAGAGGGTGCTATTTTAATTGCTTTGAAAGGAAGTCTGATAAATGTATCAGTTTGACAAAGAGCCGGGATGTGGCTCGAAACGTTACTGTATCGCTGGTCACAACTATGTTACAATAAAGGGTTTTTTATTGAAAGAAAATGGTGCTCTCCATTGTTGAAAGCACTTTTTTTTTCAGACTATGTGGGTTGTCACAACCCGGTCCATTTCTTGAATGAAGATTCAATGAATCCCAAATTTTTCATGAAGGATTCAGCCAAATCTGAAAACTAATTTGTATACTCAATTCAGGGCAAAGAAGGAGTTAAAAGAACTGCACATGTAGCATGCAAAATCACCCTGTTTGTATTATAAAAATTCACTTGATATTAAGGATTTGTACTCAATTAATCCAGACATTAGGGTTCAGCCTAATCCTGCTGAAAAAGTCAGAATTCTAAGACAAATCCTGGATTTGGTGCATCCCTAGTTCTCACAGCCTGGCCGTCTACACTGTGCTAATAATGATGGTATATTCTCATGTTGCTGCTGCTGGCTGTCCTTAATAAAATATAAATCATAAAGATATGCTGCCTGCCTCTGACATGATCTACTCACTGCTCTCCAGCATCATTCCAGAGCATTCTGTGAAGTATAATTTATACTATCAGGGGGCATTTCAGCCCAAAAGAGCAGCATGGCTTGCATTTAGAGTTGGCAACTTTTTTATGTGAAAACAGGCGGGGGCAGGATGATGACCTAGGGGGTCGGCCAGTGATGCCTCTTGTAAAATATATAGTGAATAAAGTACCCCTATTGTAAAATATAAGGATATTATAAGTCACAGAGGAGTTCCATAATATCCTCATATTTTCCTCATATTATTTATTATAATACACAAGATTTAGAGAGTCACGTGACAAAAATTACATCACTGCTCACCGTTTATAGCTCATGACATCACGACTCAATGTTTAAAAGAATATAATTTACAAGATATTTATGGCTTTTGTGTATTATAGATATATTATATATTACAGAGGAGCTCTATGATCATATAAAAAATGTTTTATACAGGTCATGTAACTCCGAGGTTACTCCTAATATGCTCTTATTTTGCAACATGGTGAACTTTTGTAATACAAAAGTTTCAGTGAGTCATGTGACATCACTAAGCTCTCATTATAACCAATGACATCACTAAGCACCATTTATAAGGATATACTTTACAGGATATGCATGGCTCTTGTGTATTTACTGTGTAATGTTTATGTTTCTGGCAGGTAATACTGACTCAGCAAAACAGTGAAACAATTCTTCAGTTAATGCTTAGTAAAACATATGTTTGGTCAACAGTTTAAAGGGTGTGTAAACCTTCTTGACAAATCTAAGTAACATGGTCAAAGAGCTATGTTTTTAAAGGACAAGGAGCCAGATTTAAACAGATAAACTGGGATTCTATTTGGAGGATTATTTTGCTGCAGCCACTGGTTCTGCAGAGTTGGAGAAAGTTTGTATTAAACAATACAAAAACTATAAAATCCAAATTAGATTACATGACAACAAGGGACCCAGTGCAGTCTGTATATTCTGATTATTAATCAGTTGCTATATCGGCTTCTGGCAGATATTGTTTGACTTGTGCCGTTTTGATAATGTGACGATCCCTAAGCAGCCCAGATCACACTGAGCATATGCACAGTCTTGGTCTTGACAGCCCCCTGTGACCAACTTTGAAAGCATAAATCATTTGTTTGATTGGGCTTGTAGTGCAGTAAGTTCATGTTTATGTTTAGTATACTAAATACAGCATTTCTAGCCTTATTCTATTTTAGATTTTCCTTGTCCTTTAAGCACTTTTGCTATTTAGTTTTTCTAACTGGTATTTAGGTTGCAAGGTCAGGACTAGGGATAGACAGCAGAGGCAGCTAGGCAGCTGTATAAGGTGTAACAATGTGGGGGGTGCAACTTGGAGAGGGGGCAGTAAACTAGTGGCTGTCAGGGGGGTCATGAATGAGTAAACAGCTGGTAGGGAAGGAGCTATGTGGTGGTGGTGGAGCCGGAATGGCTAGGCCAGTAGAACTAGTAGAAGACAACGAAGCTATGAGCTAAGACTGGCCAAATTGGGGATGTTCATGCTGGAGAAGAGGCACTTAAGGGGTGATATGATAAATATCTATAAATATATAAGGGGGTTATATAATAATCTCTCTAATGCTTTATTCACCAATAGGTCTTTCCAGCTGACACAAGGTCACCCATTATGATTAGAAGAAAGGAGGTTCCACCTAAATATTCAGAGGGGGATTCATTACAGTGTGAAGATGTGGAATTCTCTCCCTGAATCAGTGGTACAGGCTGATACATTAGATAGCTTTAAGAAGGGGTTGGATGGTGTTTAGCAAGCGAGGGAATACAGGGTTATGGAAGATAGCTCATAGTACAAGTTGACCCAGGGACTAGTCCGATTGCCAATTTAGAGTCAGGAAGGATTTTTTTCACCCTCTGAGGCAAATTGGAGAGTCTTCAGATGTTTTTTTTTTACCTTCCTCTGGATCAACTAGTAGTTAGGTAGTAACTTACTATTTAACTTACTGTGGAAAGTGCCCCGGTGCACCCAACAACACAAATAAACTTTCCATTTAGAAATAATCCTTTGTTATAATGATACCCCTATATACAACCGGAGGTCTTGATTTGAGTGTTTTAAAGGAGTATGAAGATGAAGTTCAGCATTTCCCATAACCTGCACATCAAAGGTTCCTCTGGCGACTGGAGAATGGGTGGGAAGCATTGGGGCTTCTCCCCCATTCTCCTCCATTGGGGATTATCTTCCTTATTGGGGGATTATCACCCCAAGACTAAGGCAGGAAGATAAAAATTTAAACACAATAAAAAGCCCTTCCAAAATGAGTATATTTATCTCTTTATGTCAAAGAAATGCAAAGGGAGAGTAGCTGAAATATACTGCCTGGGTCATCATTCATTCCCTTTTATTTAAAAATATTTTAGGTTTCACTGATGCCAGGAACAGTTGATGAATCTGCTGCTCTTGTGGCCTTACATTTCTTGCAATCTCTGCTCTGCCTGCTCAGGCTTATAAGCCATATATCACCCATGGGACAGGCAGCACTGTACTGCTATGAGATATACAGAGACGGTTGTTTCCTTCTCACAGTCTTCTCTGTTCCAAGGAAGAAATGCAGATTTAATGAACATTTTGTGTTAGTTTCATTCATGTAATGGAGAAACTTGTTTTTACCTGCAGCTTTTCATGGGTGTCTATAGAGGCCAGAATGGAAAAATCTCAGTGATCCTGATTATCCCCCGCAATTTCCATCTATGGACAGCGGCCGTTTGCTCCATTACCAGAGTTAACTTAATAACAGCAAACTGAAAAGAGATGGCATTGCAGTAATTATAAGCGCAGCCAATTCCCCAGGGCAGCAGTGTGAAATCCGTAATGTTTCTGTCAAGGACTGCTAAATGGGAATGCGGTGAGCAAAAGCATGACCATGCCCACACACTAATGCAGATCACTTTGAAATCAACTTCTCTAGGAGACACTAATGGTATAAAACAAACTATCTAGAGAAGTTGTTCCCTAATTGCCCCTAGAGGGGTTCACACTAGCGGTTGGGGGCCAGCAGGCCAGTTATGGGGAGTTGTGTCTATGAGGTTTACTGGATATTTCTGGAAGTCCAACCTCAAGGTCAGTTAGGGTGTGATTAAAGGTGAACACAATGAACTCTGGCAAAGTTACTGATACAATATCATGGTCCCAACTTATTAGAGGGGGGCTTGACCAATGTCATACATTTTTAGAAACCTACATGTTGGGAGGTATGCAACAGTGTTTTCCCTATATCTGTATAGAAGCAATAAAGGTGTAAAGGTCTGATCTGCAAGTGGTTTCCAGAGTGTCCTACACCTTTATTGCTTCTGTACGGATTCATTTGGTCCCCTGAGCCGAGGGCCTGGGGCAGGAGCACCTGGGCCACTGCTTCACTTTGGTGAGTTTTCTACAGTTATTGGGCACTTTATATTTGCTATGTTTCCCCTATATTTGTAACCATGCCAGTAGCTGTCCAAATGTCAGAGGAGTGATGGAAGTGGAAGTCAGCAGAGTGATGTATGCATGATTGGTGGAAACATAATGCTAAATAGATACAATGCCTTATAAAGGAAACATTACTTATAAAATACTTTTTACATGTTAATGAGACCATCTAGAACAGCCATTTCCAAGAGATTTGAGGTTATTTGCGGTATATTTGAGGAGATACAACTAAAAATACAACTTGAAAATCAGTTAGAGTGGTATAGGTAGAAACATTTGCTGCACTAAAATAAAACTGTTCTACTCCAAAATGTGATATTCCAATGTTTTCCTAATCCTAATTCCTAATTGTGAGCTAAATTGGGCCTCCAGGGAGGGCTTGTACTGACAAAGTCCAACAACCACTGCTCTGGATGTTAATTGGATACTGTCATGGGAAAACATGTTTTTTTTCAAAATTCATCAACTAATAATGCTGCTCCAACAGATTTCTGCACTGAAGTCAGTTTCACAAAAGAGATTTTTTGTATTTCATTTTGAAATCTGACATGGGGCTAGCCATATTGTCAGTTCCCAGCTGCCCCCAGTAATGTAACTTGTGCTCTGATAAGCATCCGTCACTCTTTAGTGACTAACAACAGAACAATTGGAAGGTAACCAGATAACAGCTCACTAACACAAGATAACAGCTGCCTGGTAGATCTAAGAATAGCACTCAGTAGTAAAATCCGGGTCCCACTGCAACACATTCAGTTACAATGAGTAGGAGAAACAACAGCCAATCCTAAAGTGCTGACTCTTTCTTAAAGCACATGACCAGGCAAAATGACCTCAGATGGCACCTACACACCAACTAAATAAAATACACTTGCTGGTTCAGGAATACAATTTTATATCATTGAGTGATTTATATGTTTAAACAGTGTAATTTAGAAATAAAAACTACCTAATAAAAATTATGACAGAATCCCTTTAATAACGAGCATAACCATGATGGAAAAAGGTGGGAAGCCAATACTTGGAGAAACTATGGAAGAACTGAGAGTAGCAATCTGTTAAAAGGAAAGAACGGAGACAAAGAAACTAATCTAGCCAGGGCCGCCATCAGGGGTTACAAGTGTACTGAGCCCGGGCCTGAAGTGGGGTCCGGCAGTGCAGCATTTTCCAAAATAGCCGGGCCCCCCTTGAGAGTGCCGATACCGTGCTGCCCTTGCGAAGTCCAGAACATGAAATGCAGAAGTGCCTAGAAGTGCAGAAGTGCAGAAGTGCCGAGAAGTCCCAAAGCGGTGAAAAGACCTGAAGCCACGAAAATAACTGAAGCCGAAGTCGCGAAGCAGTGAAAGGACCCAAAGCCACGAAAGTAGCTGAAACTAAAGTCCTGAAGCAGCAAAAAGACCTGAAGTCATGAAAACTGTTGTAATTTAAGTACCGAAGTAGCGAAAAGACCTAAAGTCATGAATGGAGGCGAAGTCCTAAAGCCACTCGTTCAATTCTACTGAATACCAATGTGGGGTTTTGCTTTTTTTAATCCCCTAGCCACTAATGTATTATTTTGATACTCTATAGGCCCCTGCCACCAATTTCTTTTTGTGTTTATGTTAAATATTCTCTGGGGCCCCAATTTTTTTTAACTTGTAAGGGGGGCCTTAATGACTATGTTTTTTCAAAAAATATTTTCTGGGGTCCCAATTTTTTTTAACTTGTAAGAGGGGCCCTGCCTCCAATTATCTTTTTTAACTTGTGGGGGGCTATGACCACCATTTTAAAAAAGAAAAACTTTTATGGGGGGCCCTGGCACCACAATTTATTTTTACTTAAAAGGGGGCCCTGACCATCAATAGCATTTTATAACTTGTGTGTGTGAGGGGTTACCTTTTTTAGAGCTGATGTCTGTGTGGTCTTTAAACTGTGGTGTGGAGTAGGCGGGTCTGGGGTGGGGCTTGGGGGCTGGGTGGGAAAAATTTTGTTGTACAGGACCCCTTGATTTCTAATAGCGGCCCTGAATCTAGCCAGGTTAGAATGGACACAAGAAGCAAGATATGACACATAGAATAAAATGCACATATAAGATCTATAATAGCTTAAAATCTTGACAACCAAAAGCAAAATGAAATCAAGCAAAGTCCCATTAAACATAATGCTCTCTACCTGCTCTCTAAGCACAAGGGCTAACAAGTCTAACACGCAAGGCCAGAATTAAACCCTAAATCTCAGATTGAAATGGCAGAGCTGGTGCCTTTGGGGAATTATATTGTCCATTCATGTGCACTCACAATGCCTGTGTGCATGATCAGGCAACAAATTCAGCCTTTCTTGACCTCTTGCCCATGTACGATACCAACCATTACCTTTTTCTTTTTGACATTTGATCGAACTCATTCTGATGTCAATCAGGTGAAGTGGAAAACCCAAGAGCAAGTCTTTACTTCTGTTTTGATCTGGTGTAATAACGGATAAACCAATGGAAAGAGGTTGGAGGTCTCTTTGCATTACATCATTTTAATGCCATTATGTTTTAGTTTGGAAGTTAAAGGGCAAGGAAAGGCAAATAAATAAAATCAGTTTTACTTTCTTTAATGAAAAAGAAATCTATCTCCAATATATTTTAATTAAAAAATGTGTACCGTTTTTATAAGAAACCTGACTGTATGCAGTGAAATTCTCCCTTCATTTAGTGCTGTGGATAGGAATTGTCAGACGGTCCCTAACTGCTGGCAGGGAAACAATCATACTTATGAACTGCAGGGGGAACCCCTGCCTTACTTACCAGCCATGCAGAACTCCATCATCTTTGTTTTTTGATCATTTATGACGATCCCTAAGAAGCCCAGACCACACTGAGCATGTGTATGTAGTCTAGTCTTGC
This sequence comes from Xenopus borealis, assembly GCA_024363595.1. NCBI lineage: Eukaryota > Metazoa > Chordata > Amphibia > Anura > Pipidae > Xenopus > Xenopus borealis. The sequence goes on from CM044437.1 coordinate 125,089,088, forward strand.
AAAGATGTATAACAAAGTTACAAGATGACAGCCCCCTGTGGCCAACTTTGAAAGCATAACTTATACGTATGCTTGATTAGGCTTGTGGTGCAGTAAATTCATGTTTATGTTTAGTATACAAAATACAGCATTTCTAGCCTTATTCTATTTTACACTTTCCTTGCAGTTTAAAAAGTTATTGGAGATTCAGAAAAACATGTCAGTACTGTTCCATCAATATTATACTATCTCTGAGAGGCAGATCAACTGTAATAGAGTCGGGAGAGACTGAATAAAATATATGTATAACAAATGTATAACAGGCAATTTCATTTTCCCCAATAAAACCAAACAGATAAGAAAGAACATTCCCTTAGATGTTCCAGCACTTTACATCTGGAAATGTACTAGATGTTCAATTGAGAAGGAATATGCTTGTGATCAGCCAGCTCATTTGTATCCGTCACGGAATTAAGAACCTGAGTGAACAAGAGAATTTTTCCACGGAGCGTGCCTTAGGAACAGTACTAATAAGGCAGCAGAAAATAATCCAATCTCCTTCTGACATGCGGCAAAAAAACACATTGGGATGACTTGGCTTTTATTATACAAATAAAATGGTACAGCAAATCCTTATTTCTACATTAGTACTCCCACTACATTATTATTCTTAAATGTATAATATATACTGTATATTTATCTGACAATTAGAGGAGATGAGTGGCAGCGATGCATTGGGGTGTGCATGTGTGCACCATCTGTCTTATAATAACAAACTGCAATTAAACAAATAATAAGTGTCTGTCTAACTAAATGTTTCCTTTACTGCAGCTCTTTATATGCTTTTCATGTACCTTGTAGTTTAATATCTCCCTGCAAAACATATGCTTCTGAGAAGCCTTTCAAGCCAGGTACAGTTAGATCTGCTAATATTTCTAAATAAGCAAAGAGCTGTCTGAAAGCTGGCAAATTAGATGCAAATAAAGCTATTCTGCTGCCTTGGTTTTCAGAGCTGACTTGGTGGATTACCTGAAAGAACACTGCTTGTTCCTGATAAAGATCTTTCCTTTATTTCATCTTTAAAAAAGGGACAAAGGGATAAAAGGGACTGGTTGCTATGGATTGCCACATAACCCCTATATGGATATGGAATGTGTAGCACTTTCAGCACTGCTGGTTGCTCCTCTACATCCTTCTTTCTGGAGGTTCATGTGTCTCAATAAATGAGTTATGACAGATAGAAATAGAGTACGGTTATCTCCATAACAGAGTTGGGCCTTACTGGAAAGTGGGTTGTGGTGGATCAGGGGAGTGTCAAGGAAAAAGGGTGCAAGATATAAATAATTCCATCCCATGAAGGTACAAACTCAGAGAACCTAAGGCCATTGTCCTCAGCATAATCTTATATACAGTATGGGTCTTTAGCAAAGTCTAAACAAGGGTCATCTCATTTAGTTCATTTTATCCACTGGGACCCTGCAATGCAGCAGTTGTATTCAATGTACAACTGACCCCCAAAACAACTGAGGAGTGCGAGAGGGTGCTGGGATTTGTAGATGTATAACAACTGAAGGCTTATACATATACCTGTATATTGTTCTCAATTTATTCCCTTAAGGACACAATGTAGAATCACTAAGAATCTCCTTATGTGGCTTAATATAGTATTAAAGAAGAGAAAGGCATTTAAAAACTACATTCATTTAATGAACATAAACACTATAATAAATTATGTAAAACAACAATTCGGAGGTCAAGGAAATGAGTAGTGCATTGTGACTGAGGCTAACACTAACCCCAAAAAGTTTTTTAAGCATACTAATAGTAAAAAGATGGTTCCTGTATGGTTGTAACAGATACAGAAAAGGCAAATGTGTTAAATCAGTTCTTTTCTTCAGTGTATACAAAAACTGCACTGTTGTCTTATATTTAACTTGTTCATCAATGACTTATGGGAGGCAGGACTGGACTGAGAATCAAAATAGGCCCTGGCATTTCAGGTACACAGAGGGCCAATCAGCCCACATAGAGGCCCAAACAGTCCCCACCAGCCCACTAAATACTGATTTTCTATGGCACCTTATAGCAGCCCATCTGGCATTTGCCCTAACCCACAGATTGCCAGTCCGGGCCTGATGGGAGGGTATTACAAATAATGTATCAGAGTTTGCAGATGACACAAAACTATTCAGCCCAATTAATTCCATCCAGGATGTGGCATCCTTGCAACAGGATCTTGACAAACTGGCAATCTGGGCAGATAAGTGGCAAATGAGATTCAATGATGATAAATGTAAAGTCATGCACCTGGGATGTAAAAATATTCAAGCCACTTATACCCTTAATGGGACTGCACTAGGCAAATACATTATGGAAAAGGACCTTGGAGTCCTTGTAGATGATAAACTTGGCTGTAGCAAGCAATGCCAGTCAGCGGCATCAAGGGCCAATAAGGTCTTGAGCTGTATTAACAAAAGTATAGAGTCATGGGAGGAGGGAGTCATTCTTCCACTTTATAGAGCCCTTGTAAGGCCACATCTAGAATATGCCGTACAGTTTTGGTCTCCATCACTCAAACAGGACATTATTGTATTAGAGAGGGTACAGAGATGGGCAACTAAGCTGGTAAAAGGTAGTGAAAATCTTAGCTATGAGGAAAGACTGGCCAAATTGGGGATGTTCACGCTGGAGAAGAGGCGCTTAAGGGGTGATATAATAACTATGTATAAATATATAAGGGGATCATATAATAATCTCTCTCTAATGCTTTATTTACCAGCAGGTCTTCCCAGCTGACACAAGGTCACCCATTCTGATTAGAAGAAAGGAGGTTCCACCTAAATAGTTTTTTTTTTTTACAGTGAGGGCTGTGAAGATGTGTAACTCTCCCTGAATCAGTTGGGGTTTGCCTTCCTCTGTATCAACTAGCAGCTGGGCAGGTTAAAATACAGTAGAGTTAAAAGGTTGCACTTGATGGACATGTTTTTCAACCAAATTTACTATGTTACACTATTACTATGTAAATTAGACAGTCCTATTCATATAAGACAGTCTGTTTGCCCTGCTACCTGCCACGACTAAAGCCAATCTTGCACTCTTACCCTTTTCAAACACATCAATTCTGCTGTTTTTCAACCCATTTCTTTTTGTTGTACTCTGTGAGCTCTATCATTATTTTTCAAACCAAGTGCCAATCAGGAGACGCTGACCTCAATACAGAGCCAGCCATTCCTCTGCTCTAATCATACACAAGGCAAACAGCATCTCAGCTCTGCAGTGCGCATTCCTGTGCATTTTATATAAATCTACCTTCTATTTACAGTAGGCTTCTGACAGTTAAATAGCTGATTTGTTGCTACATTGTGTATGGCTATAACTCCAGCTATTAGCATTAATTGGCAGCAGGTAGAGGTTCAGCCAGCCCATAAAGAGGCATCATATACTGTTATTATGGGTTCTTTATCACATTCCTTTTCAAAATGTTCTTTATCTTTATGTTTATTTTACAATATTAATCAAGGCTAATTAAGGGGAATATCTAGGGAAGCTAAGGATTAACATATAGTGAAACTATACCTCTCTCCTTTAGTCACTAAATCAGTGTAGTGGATTTTTAAATTCTATTCCATGCCTCGGGCAATGCCAGACCAAGGTGTCCCAAGCCATGCAAAGGGGACTCTGACACATAGGCAGATCTGTGCCAAGTACAAGGAGTATAACACGTCTTATAAACACTAGGGATTCATGGAAAATATACTATGCTTATAAATCAGGTTCAATCATAAGGAACTATCACTGTCTTTTATTTATATAGCACTAACATATTATTCAATGACCTTCATCAATTTATTCCCTCCCTTAGTGGGGCTTATCCTTATCACATTCATACAAAACCTTAAGGCCAGTTTCAGCCGCCAATTAACCTGTCTGTATAGTTTAGGGGCATTAGAGGAAACCCACATAGACAAAGGGTGAACATAACGAATAGTAGATAATGTCCTGGTTATAACAGTGACCAGCCAAAAAATCAAAGCAGTATATCAGCACAGGCCCAGGTGTGGAAGCGGAACTTGGTTTGTGTTAGCTGATGGCTAGGAGATGTTCTAATACAGGGAGCAGCATTAAAATGTAAAGTGAGTTGGGGAGCAACACAAGCATTAATATATACATATATATATATATAGTTCCTCAGGTGTACCAAAGAAGGGCTGTGATTGACTATTTGGTAGCCCATATGAGCATGGGTGTCAGCAGAAGGGAGCAAGAGGAAGCAGTTGCCCCACCCTGACTTCTCCAGCTAGCTCAAAGAAAATGTTTGTAAATGTAATTCCCAACAAAATAAAACATTTTTTATATTTCCCGTCCCAAGGCATGTTGCCCTAGGGATGTTACCCTATGTGATTTTAGCTTACTTGCCTCTCACTGGAAAATTTTCTGCGGACACCCATGCAAATGAGCACTGACAGCCTACAGGAGGCTCTGTTTGTCGGTATACATGGATTTTATTGAAACAAAACTTGCCTCCAAGCCAAGAATTTAAAAATAAGCACCAGCTTTGTGGCCACTGGGAGCAACATCCAAGGGGTTGGTGAGCTGATCTAACAGCTCATCTAAAGCTGGCCATAGACGTACAGATCCTCGATTCGTACGATTTTCAGATCGTGCGTGAAGTGTCCTGACATTTTTCATGCCATGGCGATCGGTCGTCCAGTCGATCGGACAGGTTAGAAGATTTCTGTCGGCTGCTGATAATATCTCTGCATGTATTGCTGATCTGATGATTGCCAGTGGGAGACTGTCACTAGCTTTTGTCAGACATAAAACTTTTGTATGATTGCTGTCAGGGGCACAACATCGTCTGATCTGTTCTTTTACTACTTTATTTAAACTGAAGGTTAGTGGCAGATCGGGAGTTGGGGATGTCCGATCGTTCATTCGATATTGCAGGTAATCTGCACATCTATGGTCACCTTAAGATGAAAGAGATAGATTTGTTTGCCAGTAAGAGTAGCATGTGGCTCCAATGAGGAGTTTAATGTAAGAATTATTTTAAAACCCTCTTCCTGTACATTATTTATGCTACATTTGGTGTAAACTTTAGGTTTACACATGAGTGGCAGTACTTGACATTTGCACCCCTGTGACATGTTTTGATAAAAAAAGGATGTACGTTGGTTCATTGCATCTATGTGTAATGTGTTAAGTAAGCACTGAAGGCTTGGTGCAGGATTTTTCTTGGGACTGAGATCCCCCACCCACAAGTGGTTCTATTATACACATGAGCAGTAAGAGCACAACTGTGGCCCAGACAGACACACAATGATTATCATCAGTCCAATAACTGTGGTTCTTCCAGAACTCTGTGCAGACACCTCAGTTCCTTTGCTTTGGCCAGATTACTATAGGGTCTAGTCTCTAAAACAGGGAGCCCCAACCTTTTGAACCCATGAGCAACATTCAGAAGTAAAAGGAGTTGGGGAGCAACACTAGCATGAAAAATGTTCTTGGGGTGCAAAATGAGTGCTGTGATTGGCCATTTGGTAGCCCTTATGTAGACTGGCAGTGTACAGGAGGCTCTGTTTGGCAGTACACTTGGGTTTTATGCAACTAAAACTTGTCTCCAAGCCTGAAATTGCAAAATATGCACCTGTTTTGAGGCCACTGGGAGCAACATCCAAGGGGTTGGAGAGAGCTACTGGTTGGGTATCACTACTCCTAAAAGGTTTATAACACGTTATTACCTACAATTAGGGTTGCCACCTGGCTGGTATTTTACGGGCCTGGCTGGTAAAAACAATGGCTGTTCTCAATGTTATTAATAGGAAAAAAAGCTAAATATATATAGAAATTATAGAATTTTTCCAGAAAAGGTGGCAACCCTACCTATAATGGGACCTAATTTGCAATCTCTGAACTATTACCTCCAGTCACATAACGATTTGTGAGATAATATCACCTTATAATAATAAAAACAACAACGATATGATGACCTCATTTATCAACAGATATTACAGAACCCTCTGACTAATCTGCCTGAACAATTTAGGAAAGTTTGAAGTCGGTATAAGTTTTTTGGTTTGATTGACAAACATTTTGCTGCCATTAAAGACAACAAAAAAAGTTGGAAGTTGCAAAACAATATCACTTTTCTCATTTGTTGGGGGAAAAATGGTGTAGGTGTAAATTTTACAAAATGGCATTTAAACATTGTGAAAATGTTTTTCTGGTGTAAATGAACATTTTATGCCATTTATAGGTTAATGCCATGTTAATGAATTCCCTCCAGGCAGCTCTTCATGCTGTTGGGGTGTCATAGAAACTGTAGGGGTGCCATACAAACTGTGAGGAAACAACATATCCGGCTGACAGAGCGTAGGGTCATCAGATTCCAAGCTTGAAAAATGACAGAGCAGAGAATGTACCGGTTCTGCCTGTGGCTGCTTAATCACTGTCTCTGCTGGACGGTGCCTTATTTGTGCTTAATATGCCTTCCACTGTTCTGTCCTACAGACTAGCCTCTTCATCTTTTTCCTACGAAAACTTCTTTAAAGGGACATGTTATAATTCATAGGGTCCAGTTCTCTTTCTGATTCCTTGCCAGAAATCTATAAGCTTGTTCTTCTTGTAGAAGAAATGGCATTTCAATTTTGTGCTTTCTTTTCATTCATAGATCACTTACTTGGACACACGTAATATTAATTCCATTGGTTCCCAAATGTGAAGTTGTCACCCCTTGGGGGACCTGGAGCAGTGGTAGTGAGGGCTCAGCCTGAGGTTCAGGGTGATAATAAAAGCTTGGAGGTCAAATAAGATTATATAATATGGGCTGAATATGTATCTGCTGGCCTAGATATTCTTGGGACTATGGCTGAATGACTGATACCCTGAAATTTTCCTATACCTGTACCCATTTCATGAGCAAAAGTTGGACCTGAAAGGGGCACCAAATTTAAAAAAGTCTGAATTGTGTCCACCCACAGATCCCTTAAAGGAGTAGTATATCCATATTATCTATTTTGAAAGTAGGGTTGCTTTCTGACCTAGTCAGTCAAATACCAGTGACGACCAGGCACAGTACTATAAATTTACCTTTGTAACTACCTGTTGTTCTACACCCTATTTCCAGGCTTCTTCTCTCCTGCCCCCCATCTCTCCACTGATTCACAATTTTTGCCCAGTTGGCCCAAATTTGCCCCTGTCAAGTCAATGATCTGTACATTTCATGTCATCATTGCCCCTTTTGCTTCATTTCCCCATGCCTATTGATCCCATTTTTTTTGGCAAGAAAGCTGACAATGGGTGGGGCAATGGAGTAACTAGTGTGTTCCATTCTCCCCTACTAAAAAAATATTTGGAGGGGCCTGGTAGTCCCCACTCAAAGTAAAGCAATGGCTGGGGAAGGAATCTTTAGTTAACACCACTGGAGAGTGGTCCTAGACAGTGTGCAGAGTTAAAGAAACTGATGCTGTTTCGGAGCACAAATATCTTCGGCTGATGCTGCACTGTGCACCTCTCTACAGATAGAAAATCTGGCTCAAGGTACACAGTGCAGCCATCACCCCAAGCAGAAATGCTGCCGGAATAAGCACTAAGGGACACACACTTGCCTTTGCCTGGTGAAAATATAAATCATCCTTATGGTGTTGCTTCAGTTTCCCTGTTTGCCTTGTTTAGTTTAGAAAATGCATAGATTTTTGTGATTAAAAGAATAGGTTAAAAAGTATGTTCAGCACAAGCCCTATTCATTGCACTCATATTGAACATGGGGTATACTGCCCCTTTAAAGGGGTTGTTCACCTTTAGAATAACTAAGATATTCTGAGACAATTAGCATTTGCCTTTAATTTTTTCTTATTTGTGACCTTTGCATTATTTAGCTTTTTATTCAGCAGCTCTCATTTTTCAATGTTTCCAGTTCCAAGCAACCATGCATTGATTTGAATAAGAGACTGGAATATGAATAGGAGAGGCCTGAATAGAAAGATGAGTAATAAAAAGTAGCAACAACCATCCATTTGTAGCCTTACAGAGCATTCGTTTTTAGGTGGGGGTCAGTGACCCCTTTTTGAAGCTGGAAAGACCCATAAGAATAAACTATAAAACAGAATACATGAAAGCCAATTGAAAAGTTGCTTCGAATTGGCCATTCTATAACACATTGAAAGTTAACTTAAAGGTGCACAATCCCTTTAAGACCATATAAAAGCCTTTGTAAGATGTAGTACAAATAGCACTCATTTGGAAACAACTGCCACTATGAATATGATCAGGATAGCAGAGGTATAATGTAATATCTATTGAAGGTAATATTAAGTGACATGCAATAATCCAAGTGAGCCAAAAGATAGCTACGGACAGAGTATGCTGTGCTAAAATATGGAGAGAAATTATATGTGTGATGGAGAATATATGTCACTACCCCTTGCTAAATACAGTACTGAAATCTAAATTCTGATCTTACCCAGCCCTACATCCTGCGTCTAAATCCTTCCTTTTAGATTGTAAGCTCCATTGAGCAAGGTCCCCTTTACCTCTTGAATTGGTTGTGTTTTTGTATGTAATCTTTTTTTTTTTTTTAAAGGACACACCTCTGTTTTATACAGTCTTCCGGAATATAAATATGTGTTAATGACAATAACAATATGATTTTGCAAAGTAGCTGATTAATGGTATACATCCAGCAGGGGGAGTGCTTGCCAAACAGATGGTTAATAGAATTCTGCAATACTAGTTCTGGAAGAAGAGGCTTATTATTTGCCCAAAAGGATAGATGCTCATAAGTCAACTGTCTACAGGCAAAGTGTATATAAGTAAGTGCATATCCAAAGGTCCTTCACACTGGGTATTCACTGGTTGTGTTGCTTTGCCCCTAACCCAATGGCTGGCCTGCAGAGCAGGGAAGTTGGGGGCCAGTTTGGAGAATGATCTCTGGAATAAACATTTAGATCTTAGTATTTCTGAGAATGTTAGGTACCTCCATTGCTTATGTAGGGACCCATAAGTAGCATGGCCCTTATGGCTTCTTCCCTTGCCCTTACTTTAACTACTGCTATTGGACTAAGGTCCAGATAGCTATAATGTATCATATTATTGGTTACAGGTTGTGACCCACCCCTGCAGTGCGGTAATAAAGGTGCTTGCAGGGAGTGGCACTTTCTGCCTGCAGCGGCTACCATTACTCAGGAGATCCATTGAGCCTGGAGTCAAGGCCCCAGAAGTTATACCATAAAGGTACTACTACCTGTAGTAAGTCGGGGAACAGGGCCCCGTGAACGAGGAATAGTCAGAGTGAGGATATTCCTGTCATAGCACTCTCTAGGAGAGGTGAGAAAGAGAGGAAAGAGAGAAAGGGCAGCTCAAAGCCCCATCAAGGAGGATAGTAGGGAGTAGCTCTCCCCCAGGCTCTACCTTGCCTGAAGTGAAGGGACCTCATAGATAGGGACTACAGGAATAGTGTTTAACCCCTGAGTCACCTTAACCTGCTGGTGGGATCCGGACCACATGGGCATTGCTAACCTGGCTGGTGCAACTACAACTCCCATCCTTGTATCCTACCTGAGGGCATAATCTACGCTGTACCTGTGTTATGCCATTGCTGATACTATACTACTGTATGTGAGTATATGATACCCTGTGCTGCTACTTGTAAATAAACCTGTTCTACTTGTTTGCACAAAGAACCCCTGGCGTCCAACACCTGTTATTACACACTATTGCAGTATTGAGTTGTAGTTCAACTACCTCACACGTGATTTTCCACTTAGCGAAAGCCCTACCTGAGAGTAAAAGAGTCGCGTGTAACCAATGCTCTACCTATGCTAGTTTGGTTTGGTTTAATACAGCCAAGAAAGGGTTACACTTATGTTCTAATTATTCTAATGATTTCTTATTAATTAAGCTCCTGTGACAGATAAAGCCACCATCGTCTCATGTGCATGTTATAATGCCGTATTTCTCTAGTCTCTTATCTTATGCAGAGAAAAAAAGATTGCTTGATCTGTCTGCGTCACAAGGTTTTATTCTACTCGGCTGATTCCAGCAGGTATTATACATCTTATTCAGCAATCAGAGTGGAGTGCTTGCTCGCTGAGTGTAGCTTTCATTAATAAAGAATGTCCTGAATGAACAGTGAGAGGCTTAAGAAGATAGTTATGTACCAATACATACTGCCCTGGCTCTTTTATCAGTGGCATCTCAAGAGATGAAGTATATTCTTAGGGTCCTTAAATGCAGGCATATAGTCTTGCCTGTACCCGCAGCACTTTGCTGAAATGCTGAATGTAAGTTGGACACAACATGTAGTGTCTCATCTGTGCTCTGTGGTTCAGCTTGATGCTGAAGGTACAAGTAACCTAAAGATGAATGGGCCTCTTTAACTCTTGCATTACCCTGAGGTTAAATGAATCAAGAGTACATGTCTGTGTGTAAGAGCCTTAAGTAAGCAAGTGACTAGGGCGCTGACTGCCCTTTAAATGGGTTCTGTAGGGAAAGTGAGTGGCAGGCAAGTGCTGTATGGCTGAAATGGTTAGTAATAGAATTCAGGCTGAATTGGGGTCTATTTGTTAGGAAATAAACTATAGAAAGCATAAAGGTCCATGCATTATATATAACTTCCAGATTTACCAGGGGACTGCACATACAATAGTCTGTTTGCATATGCAGTTTGCATCCTGACAAAATAAATGTTCCTTGTGGACATAACTCAGGTACACACATGTCTAGGATTTGTGGCAAGACCAGAGATGCCCAGGCCTAGGGAGGCACAATTCTAGGGGCGGCATGCCTCCCAGCCGCATTCTAGTTTTTTCAGGAGCACTGGGGATGTGAAGCCCATTTACTTTGCTGTGGGCATAATCCCCACCATATGTGAGTGCAAGTGAGGGAGGGGTGTGTTTTTTTCGTGGTGGTGGAGTCGCTAGGACCCACTGGCCTAGGGGCAGCCCAATTAGAAATCTGGGCATGAGCACATGTTCCTGACATGTTGGAGGATGGCGTCTGTCATTGGGAGTCCAGATTTGCTGGTGTCTATTGCTAGGTAGTGGGATAAGTGATATAATGAAGATTGGGTTGAGCAGAACTACAAGTGTAAGTCTTTGACACTGCATTGCCATTTCGTGATCTATTTGAAATATTTAGTGTAAAACTGGCATTGCTCAAAGCTATGCTGAAATCATTGTTTACCATGGCTAAAATGGAAGCTAATGTGAGCCCAAGCCCGAAGATACATTTTTAAATAGTTAGATGAAACAAAACAGAATTGGAAGAAATTGGTATAAGTATGGCAGAGTTCTCCTCCCGTGATAGACATGAGAAGAAGTGTTCTCCCAGGGAATACCCTGCAAGACGAGTGCTTAATCACATATGTCAACAGGTTAGTGATCTTCCAAGAAGGGGAAGACAAAAGGGATGTTGCTGAGTCAGTTCCTTGTCTGTTGGTGCATCTCTAATCAAAGGAATAGTAAGCCTATAGCTCAGTATGAAACTGTATATTCATGTCAAGAGCAGGTTATGAAATGTAAGCAAAATTATCCTAATCCTGAAGCGACAGTATCTGCTAAACCCGCTGCCCCCCCCCCCCACTGAACTCAGTTCTGTATGTACAGTCAGTCACAATGCTTACAGTTTATTTAATACTTCCTGGCATCTACAAACTAGAAGCATAAGATAAGATCTCATGGTGGACTGAAATTAAAGAAAATTATTGCTGAGGAAAAGAAAGCATTTTACAAATTTAATACTGGGCTGCACAGTGCCACAGGACCACAAAAATACAGCAGAGCAGATCCAGAAATGAGATAAGGAAAAGACTATAATTAAGAAGACTGTACTTAGAAAAGTACAAAAGAAAAACATATGTAAGGTTCATATAGACAAGTTTAGAAAAATATAGAAAAAATATGTAAGTTATACACTAAATGGTAGTTTGCTGGGGACCTCTTTAATTGAGAGCGATTTGGGATTTTTTGTGGATAAAAAGCTGTGCAACTCTAGGCAATGCCTTTCAATAAATAAAGAAAAGTGCTGTCTTGCATAGAAAATGACATGAATTCAAGAGATGACAACATAGTTTTCCTTTTTACATATCCCTGCTAAGCCCTGAGTATGCAGTGTAGCTTTGGGCTCCAGTCCTTAAAAGGATTCTGTCATGATTTTTTTGATGTCGTTTTTATTTCTAAATTACACTATTTACACTGCAAATAATTTACTCTACAATATAAAATTTCATTCCTAAAGAAGTGTATTTTTTTTAATTATAATATTGTTGTGTAGGCAGCCATCTCAGCTCATTTTGCCTTGTCATGTGCTTTCACAAAGAGCCAGCACTTTAGGAGGGAACTGCTTTCTGGTAAGCTGTTGTTTCTCCTACTCAATGAAACTGAATGTGTTGCAGTGGGACCTGGATTTTTACTATTGAGTGCTGTTCTTAGATCTACCAGGCAGCTGTTATCTTGTGTTAGGGAGCTGTTATCTGGTTACCTTCCCATTGTTCTGATGTTAGGCTACTGGGGGAAAGGGAGGGGGATGATTTAATTCCAACTTGCAGTACAGCAGTAAAGAGTGACTGAAGTTTATCAGCGCATAAGTCACATGTATGGGGGCAGCTCGGAAACTGACAATATGTCTAGCCCTATGTCAGAATACAAAGTAAAATATAAAAAATATGTTTGCTCTTTTGAGAAATGTATTTCAGTTCAGAATTCTGCTGGAGTAGCACTATTAACCGATGCATTTTGAAAAAATGTTTTTTCCCATGACAGAATGCTAGTTTCCCACAATGTAGCATTTTAACCATAATTCCAGAGTAACTCTAGCTGCAAGGCTGCAGTGGCATTTGGTGCAATTACATCCAATATGTTAAAATGTGCAATTGCACTTAAAAGTTTTGATATCCAGTTGGCATCATCTCTCAAAATGATGTCTACACCCAATTATTTAGGTGCTGCAACACACAACAACTACAACTAAATTTGCATGAACTTTTTTGCCCTTGTGCTTTGTAAATGAGCCCTACATGTTTACAATGACTGTACAAAAATATGTGCAGAGAAACAAACAGGCACAAACATTGAAACACAAATCTGACTAATGACATGTGTATAATGCTCCCAATACATGAAACAAGAGCTAATGGAGGCTGTGATCATCTTTTTGATTCATGTAACTGCATAAATTGCTCACAGTCTGACAGAACCAGCTGTGGGTGTTATTGCTGCTCATTAAAGTGAATTACACATCAATCAGCCATCGGAGAACACTCTCAGCCAATGGAGGGTGCTACCTGGAAGTCAGTGGCTGTTAAATTGAAATGGCAAAGCTCCGACAGTTAGAACTTTATGTTTGGCTGCATGTGCTGTAACTAAAGGTGACCATACACAGGTTGGACTGGGCTGGGAAAAACCTAGTGAGCCCCAGCCTTTATAGGCCCTGACAACACAGACCTGCTCCACAGTGTCACCAGTATTAACTGCTAAATTATTTTCATGTGTTTCCTGCTCCTAAATGGTAAATCAGTTTGAGCTGAACTCTTTGGCGCTGTATGTTTTCCCTGCTTGAATGGGGGGTGGGGGTGGGGGAGTATTTTCATTTTTTGAACACTTTCATGAGACACTGTTGGGCATGTGAATAAATTGAATATCAGTTCTTGGACTGTGTTGTATGTACAAACAGGGAGCCGATCTTGCACAACGCTGTATCATTTGTAAAGGGATTCATTATGGAAACGAGATAACAAGGGTATGTGTATCTGTTATTAGTCTGGGGTGGGCGGCTGGAAGAACACAAAATTTAGGGGTGCCATTTAAAGTGGCCTTTCCCCATCTGCCGATGAACTGGCGATATAACCAACGTGTTTATAAACAGTCTTATTTAAGATTACAAATGCAAAGTGCAAATGGATGCAAAATTGAACACATATCAAAATAATTCATAAATTCATACAGGCTGATACATTAGATAGCTTTAAGAAGGGGTTGGATGGTGTTTAGCAAGTGAGGGAATACAGGGTTATGGAAGATAGTTCATTATACAAGTTGATCCAGGGACTAGTCCAATTGCCATCTTGGAGTCAGGAAGGATTTTTTTCCCCTCTGAGGCAAATTGGAGAGTCTTCAAATAAGGTTTTTTGCCTTCCTCTGGATCAACTAGCAGTTAGGCAGGTTATATACAGACTTAAATGGTTAAAATCGATGGTTGTTGTTGTTTCTTAATATAACTATGTATATAACTGGTATTTGCACCTTAACAAGTTCATTGAGAGCACATGCACCCATCCAGTTTGCTCTGATGAAAAGTCCAGCACTCATTGGCATTGGGTAGAATGCTTTCCTTGCTTACAAAGAATTAGCTTTCTAGGGCAACACCTCTCCAGTATCTGCAGGCTGAGCAAGAATGCTGTTTCCAAACATACAATTGATCAGTATAATATGCCTTTAAGCGGTGTGAGTGGCCAATTTCACTAAGAAACTGATATAATTATGCCAAAGAAAGAGAAGGGCGGAAGGTCAGGCCCTGGGGAAATTAATGTTACACTTGATTACAATCTGGAGCCTGTGGCGACATTTGCCGAATTTAAGGAGCAGATTCGAATAATTCAAAAGAGCAGCCAGTGAGGGCTTTGTATAAGCTGAGAGGATTTTGTTCCCAGGTGAATATAAAGGCAAATGAATGGACTAGTGATCATCAGGAATGGGAAGGAAACGCTGATATTGATGGGAACACTCTGCACCTCCATGTACCTCACTGAGCTTTCAGAAGAGATGATTTCACTGTAAGGTACTTATGTCAAAAACACACGAACAGACTGTGAGTGCCCAAAGCCAAAATGGATCAGTCTAATCCAGTACTACAGTTCTGACATTTGTCTGCTCCTCTATGATTATTCCAGAGGTCAAACGCACAGAACCGGACTGGCCAGTAATGCGGTTTGTCAGATTATGCACAGTACAGAGCAACGCTGGTTAATTGCCAGATCTGCCTCCATGTCTGCTTACTTGCTGTTAACTGAGGCCCTAATTATTGCTACTTCTTATGACTTTTTATTCAGATCCTCTCCTAATCATATTCCAGTCTCTTATTCAACTCCGTGCATGGTTGCTAGGGTATTTCTGACCCAGAAACTGCAAACTGGACAGCTGCTGAATTAAAAGCAAAATGACTCAACAACCACAATTAATTAAAAATGTAAATCCACTGCAAATTGCCACAGAATATCACTCTCTACACTATACTAAAATCAAAGGCAAATAACCCCTTTCACCTGATGGCCCCACACCTATGTGTTAGGATCATTTGTCCTTTCCTTAATGGAGATAAAAGAAGCTAAATAAATTAGATGATATTAGTCTACAGAATTGTGATTTTATGGTTTTAAACCACCAACTTCCTAATGCAGGTTTCTACATCCTAGCAGACTGCTCTATACTAGTGTTGCTGTGGTTTATTTAAAGTAATATGACAAGGGCAGTGTTAAGTCCTGTGGGAGAAGAATTTCCTTCAGAATTACCACTTACTCAACCTTGTTCCTCTCTAGCCTTTTCACTCCTCTCCCCAGAGACACAATAGTGACATTGAGATCACGGGACTGAAAAGGCCACAGCTTTAATTACGGTTCAAAATACAGATACAGTAATATCAGCAAATTAACTTACAAAACCAGTGAGAGAGGCACCTGTGCCAATTTGAAGATATTGTGGTTTGCGCTGGATTTCGCTTGATAATCAGAAAAAATTGGGGTTTTCGGGCAAAAACCTGAAAGAATTATCTTTTTTTTTTCCTGATCCAATTAATTTGAGTTTTTTTCATTTATAAATAAGCTCAATTCAGACATGGGAGTTTGGTTGTGGTTTTTTAAATAAAATAATTAGATAAATTCGGAGTTTAGTAAATAAACCCTTTCAAGTGAAACCAGGCAGCCAATTGTCACCACTCTTGCAGGACCAGGATTGTTTTTTTCCTGAACGAGGCCACTGCTCAGAACCAGAGAGTCACCCCTAAGGGTAGAGGCACAAGGGCAGATTCGGGGAGATTAGTTGCCTGGTGACGAATCTCCTCTTCTTCAGGGCTACAATCTCCCCAAACTGCGAAATGGTGAAATTCTGCCTAAAAGTGACCACACACGATTCAATTACGATCAAATTGTCAGATATACAGTATATAGGTTGAGACAATAGAATTCTACCTCTGTCTAAAGACCAAATTTTCAGTCTTGGCCAATGGCGAGAATATTGATATCCAAGTCTTTTGCTGATATTGGTCGCCTTGTCTCCCACCATACACGCATGGAATATTGTATGATAATATCGGTGTGTTTATGGTAGTGATGGGCGAATTCGCGCGATTCGCGAAACGCCAGCGAAAAAAAATAGTTTTTGACGCGACGTAACTAAAACGAAAACGATACAATGAGACGAAAATGCAACAAAACAACGTGACGAAAACGACGCGCTACTTTCTCTGGAAATTTGAGAATTTTTCGGCGAAGCGAAATGGGGTAGATTCGCCCATCACTAGTTTATGGCTACCTTAATGGGCAAGTCAACCCCAAATAAAAAATTTGGCTAATTTGATATTATTTGTGCATTATTCTAAGCAACTTTACAATACACATTAGTTACAATGTTTCTATTGATTTTAAGTTATTTGCATATCTATTGCTATTGAAACAGTGTATGTTTGTCCCTTTATATTCTCTGCCCTGATGTTTAAAGCTGGCTGTATATGTAACAATTACGATCTTTCTCGGAAAAGATATTTTCAAGAAAGATTGTTCATTTCAAAACACACGTGTAGAGCTGAATCGTCAGATGTACAGGTAGAAACAATAGAATTCTACCTGTA
>CM044437.1:125108214-125121384 GCA_024363595.1 Xenopus borealis
GTTTCATACGATATTATCTGTGTGTCTATGGCCACCTTAAGACTGCTGACCTGTCTTTGCTGGGGAACCAAGACTTTTGAAACACTGTTTAAAAAGTAACAACTGGGAGTTAAGCCAATGCTGCTTTTAATATCAATTGTTTTTTTTTTACAAATAATTTGGAAATTTGTTATGAATGTATATTGGAAAGTTGTGTAGAATTCTGTTTTCTTTTATTAGGCAAATTTTTATTTTGGGGTTGACTAGTCCTTTAAGTTTTGTCAAATGCATTGGAGTCAATGGGTGGTTTTTCTCTAGGTTTTTTTTTTGTGTCAAATGCATTTCAGTCAATGGGTGCAAAAAGAATGAATGGAGAAATTCTAATAATGCTGTTGATGGTATTGAAGGTATTTCCTGCCTAAATTTGAGAAATTCTAGTGCAAAATGGCGAAATTCTAGAGCTACCCTAAAGTACATAAGCCTAAAAGTACAAAAGTAGCACCCCTTAAAGGGGTTGTTCACCTTTGAATGAACTTTTAGTATGATGTAGAGAGTGATATTCTGAAACAATTTGCAATTGGATTTCATTTTTTATTTGTGAACATTGAGTTATTTGGCTTTTTATTCAGCAGCTCTCCAGTTTGCAATGTCATCAATCTGGTTGCTAGAGTCAAAATTACCCTAGCAACCATGCATTGATTTGAATAATAGACTGTAATATGCATAGGAGAGGCCTGCATAGAAAGATGATTAATACAAAGTTGCAATAATACGTAGCCTTACAGAGCATTTGTTTTTAGATGGTGTTAGTAGTCCCATTTGAAAGCTAGAAAGAGTCAGAAGAAAAAGGCAAATAACCTGTTTTATTTACTTTGTACCCTGCCTTGCACATAGTTAATGACCCTGATGCTTTTTTCATTACAGAATAAAAGTCATGGGACTGAAAAACACAAATATTCCATCATGATTGTAGAATTTTTTTATTCTGCTTCTGCTTCTCTGTTCCCTCATGTGTTTGCTCTGAGATCCGGAGTATTCTTCCATCTTTTATCTGTCTATGGAACACAATGCAGTATTGACGTTACTCGCTGATAAAGTGTCCAGTATCAATAATAATACACACGAGCAACAAATGAAAGAGCATCCTCAATAGGCCAACCAGAAGGCTCTGTTTCGAAGGAGCTGCACGCAAGCACAGAGCTCATTATAAAAAAGAAACATGAATCTGGAAATTATGGATTAGTTAGTACACAAGGCAAAATGGCAGTTTAACAGAAGATGATATAATACAGACCCATAGGCCCAAATTCACTAAAGCGCGAAGCGTCTAATGCTAGTGCTAATTCGCCAGCGTAATGTCATTTCGCAGCTTCGCAAATTCATTAACACTGACTCTGGCAAATTTTCGCTAGCGAAGTAGATAGATTTGCGCAACTTAGCATCCTTACACCAGGCGAAGTTGCGCACTGACGAAGGATTTTCCTGAACATTACCACTTACGCTCGACTTTACTATGCCTGCTCAGACCTGGCAAAGTTTAATACAATAGATAGGAGTTTGAAAAAAAAAAAATGGAAAATTTGTAGGGTGAAAAAAGATTGTTTTTTTTGGTGGGGTTACCCTCCTTCCCCCTACATTTCCTAACATATGGCAACTCAACTATACAGGGGGCACATGTAGGGCAATAGGACAACTTTATTTTATTTATTAAAGGTTTCCTGGGCTTGTGTAGTGGAATGTAGTGGCTGTAACTTATAACTATTATATGCTTAAGTTCCCGCCGTATGCAAATTAGGCTTCGCTAGCGTAACTGCGCTTTGCCTGGCGAAGTAACACTAGCGCAACTACACTACCATTCACCGACCTGAGCGTAACTTCACACTTTAGTGAATTTGCGTAGCGCTGGCAAAGACAACGCTAGCGAATTTTCAGGTCTTAGTGAATTTTGCCCCATAATAGCTGGTTATGTAAGAGTGGAGAAGAAATATAGTTCTCTGCATTTTACACAAAACACATGAAGATGGACTATGAGAATGCTCAGTAATGTACAGAATAAGGTCACTGCAACTAATGCCGTATTGGTATACAGGAATGGAATTGGTTATGTGTTCTCTGCATAAGAGATCTTTATATCAGATGGAGCACAATATCTAATCCCTCGGGGGGGGGGGTAGAATTCCCCTTTAAGCTATTGTTTCTCCTCTTCAATGTAACTGAAGGAGTCACAGTGGGACTTGGAATTTTACCATTGTGCACTATTCTTATCTTGTGTAAGGGAGCTGTTACTGGAGGAGGGTAATATCACTCCAACTTGAAGTTCAGCAGTAAAGAGTGGCTGAAGTTTATCAGAGCACAAGTGACATGACTGGGGGCACCTGGGAAACTAACTAACAACATGTCTAGTCCCATGTCAGATTTCAAAACTAAAAAATCTGTTTGCTCTTTTGAAAAACGGATTTCATTCCAGAAGTCTACAACAGTGGCAAATATCTCCTGTGCCATACCCATTGTTAACCCTTGATGTACCACCAACCTTCAGTGAAACACACAATGCAAAGAGTTGTAGTTCAAAGACATTCTCTTTATTGTCATGGCCTTCAGTTAAGCAGCAGCACTTTCACAGGGCTCAATCTCCCAACACTTCCACTATCAGGGGGGAAGACACACTCACAGGCAATCCTCATGGGTCCTGCAGGCTCAATGGACCTAGCCTTTCCTCTTATACCCTGGCTGGCAGGATTCCTACTGAGAACATTCCTACTGGGATTCCTACAGGAAACGTTGCCCTCTGCACTCTGCACTCTGCATTCAATAAAATTGCAAGGGCTTTGCCCTGCTGAATAAATTCCTGTGTGCTGGTGACAATCTTTGTACATTGGACAGGAGGTTGCTGATTCCCCCACCACTGAGTACCAGGAGAAGAGATTTGGTAATGTGAGGTGTGCTGCATATTCTAAAGGTTTTGGGATTCCTACTGGGAACACTATTCTTACTCACTCCTAATTGGGGCCATAGCTGCCCACGCTAGTTACTTCTCTTACTTACACTCCCCAGAGATCCCCAACCTTTTTTACCCGTGAGCCACATTCAAATGTAAAAAGAGTTGGGGAGCAGCACGAGCATAAAAAAGTCCCTGGAGGAGCCAAAAGAAGTCTGTTATTGGATATTTGGTAGCCCCTATGTGGACTGGCAGCCTACAGGAGGCTCAACTTGGCACTATACTTAGTTTTTATGCAATCAAAACTTTCTTCCAAGCCTGGAATTCAAAAATAAGCACCTGCTTGGAGGACACTGGGAGCAACATCCAAGGGGTTGGAGAGCAACATGTTGCTCATGAGCTACTGGTTGGGGATCACTGCCCTAGAGCATACTGTTAAACCACTTGGCCTCATACTACCTAAGCTCAGTAACTCTTCCTGGAGATGACTCTACTGCTGCTGTGCCCTTCTGCTCATCTTGCTTCCCATGACGCATCCCTGATCTCACATACTTAAACCTTCCCTCCAGTTCCTCCTAGCAGCCAACCTGAATAAATATGTATTAACCATTATTTAGACAGTTACATCAACCAATTAACATGTCACCCTATTACGTGTGCCGAAGCAGCTCTATTAACTGATGCATTTAAAAAAAAAAAAAAAACATGTTTTTCCATGACAGAATCCCTTTAAGGTACTTGTGTCCAAATGCTCCTGCTTGCCATAGCTAGTTGCATCAACAGACACTCCAGACTTACGTCAATGGACTGGATCAAAGACTATTTTGAACATGAGCAACAGAATTGAGACTCTGAAAATGCTACATGCAACTTGCACCTGATTTGATCAAAACACAGGGACAAATACTTCTTACAAACCTGTAATAGACGCAACAACACAGCGCATGACCAAAATGACACTGGGATTATGGGATGAAACACTGCATTATGGCCACTACTGTCTTTTTATTACAGAGAATTTTATCATAGAGACTTGCCCAACATGCGTCAGGCAGTAGCAGGCACTACCCATGTGTCCATGTTTTTAAATGTATTCCACTAAATAATACTTTTTTATGGGATCCGATTTGGATTTTGCAGCATTTTTTCTTCAATGTCATAATGGTTTTCCCGTTAATGGATAACATACCTGTAATGCATTACCATCACATAATTTGTTATTGACTTACTGAGTAGATTACCAATTGATAATATACTATGCCCTATTGATATATACACATCCTTTACATGCAATGAAGCAATTAAATGTACTGTAAGAGTATTGCAATTTATAGATCTCTTTGACAATGGGATTAATTAGGTTAGGGAACTCATCAGTGTGGCACTGAACACAACTATTTTAATTGCAATAGGAGACAAGGTAGTTCTATGGGAATGTGCTTAGCATCACCATGGGATTCCTGAAATCAAGTATAGATTATAGCCTAGGATTAATTTTATTATGAAGGTCAATACCACAACTATGTGTCCTTTTAATAAGTTTGACTTGGTTGACAATTCCTTTGCCCAAATTAATTTGGGGGCACAGTTATGAGCACTCGAGTCTTGGGTTCATGCTATCCACACAGTTGGGGAACCACACTGGGCCACCATCAGGGGGACACGGGAGAAACCATCATCCTAGGCCCGGTGATTTTCAAGGTATAAGGGGGGCTTTTCATGCTGCACTTCCTGGATTAGCCAGGCCCTCATTGAGTCACCAAAGTAGGCAAAGGGGGCTGAATCTGCCGAAAGGAGCAGAAGCAGCCAAAGAAGCTGCCATCACCTTGGAGAACGAAGAAGATCAAACTTTAAAGGTAAGTTCCGTTAAACATCAATGGTCACCAATGTTGTTTTTTTTTAATTTTATGGGGGGCCCTGACCACCATTTTTTTTAACTTGGGGGGGTGGAGGCCTGGAAACCAATGTTGTTTTTTTTAACTGTTATGGGGGGGGCCTGACCACCAAATTTGTAGGGGGGACCCTGGCCACCAATGTTTTTTTTTTTTTACTTTTAAGGGCGAGGAGGACTGGCAACCAATGGCTTTTTTACCTTGTATGGGGGACCCTGACAAAGAATGGGTTTTTAGCACTTATGTTTTAGTGATCATGTCTGTGTGGCTTTTTTAATGTGTTGTTGGGATGTGCAGAGTCTGGGGCAAGGTCCACAGGGCTCAGAAAATGTCATATGGGGCCCCAGGATTTCTGATGTTGACTTTGACACCTCCCTCCGACACACACATATGCTCAATTGAGGCTGTTATTGTTATACAATTAATTAGCAACTGTTGTTAAATGTGAATGTGTTGTGGCTATTCATTGTCAGGATCAAAACAAGAATTTGAATAGATGAGTTAGCCTCTCCCACACCTCTCACAGAAGAAACAGAAACTTAACTGATCCCAGCGAAGAATGCAAGAATGTGCCACGCTCATGAAGCAGATGTACCATATCAGCAAAGAATAAATCAGAGTCAGGAATAAGGTGGAGGCCAAGGCAGACAGCAGTAGAGTATGGTCACAGGTCAGGCCGGGGATCAGGAACCAAAGTAGCCAAAGGGAACAAGCTGAGTCAGTAATAAAAGTCATCAGTCTGAATTTAACAGCTCAGATTCTTGCCAGTAGGTGCAGAACACTTGCAGTATGTACTGTATCTCTTTAAACCTGCTTTAAAGTGCGTGTTTGTGTCCTGCTGAGAATGCATGTGCCTGAAGGCCAGACTAGGATGCACAGTACTAGGGACCTGACATTCACTGACGTGGAACAAGCAATGGGACATCCAGTCTCACAATAATAGCATTACTTTTTAGTGCAACAACAGTTTATTCTAGAAGCACAAAACACTTATGAAGCAGAGATACTGTACCAATAAACATCACGCTATGTGGATATGGAATAATGTTTTGATGTCTGCATTTGCGTTTATAGTGAGTTTATCGTTCATCCCATGTTGCGTAGATGCAGGAGTAGCAGAGTGTTGCCTTGTTGGGTTTGTGCTGCCAGGGGCCCTGGCACTGATGAAAAATAAAGCAGGATCTGCTTCAGGCAACCAGCCAGCCTCCCACGGGCACAGACTGGCCATATCTTGACTGAAAGAAACACTGTATGGAAAGGAGGAAGAATAATCTGTATACAAGGGTAATAACAGGAGATCATAGGTGGGGAAAATGTTGCCATTCTCTATACTCATGTCCCTCATCTTATCTCCCAGTGATACATTGCCATGTCTTACCTCACCTAATTCTATATAATCTAATTTAATGGCATTTATAGTGACAGTAATCTCTCTGGAGTTACTCCTGTTTGCTTTCCCCTTAGCTCTAAAGTAAAAGCATTCAAGACCAGGCCTTTGATTTCCCTCCCAAGCACTCCAATGCTTCCATTTACTGTAATTATCCCCTTCTGAAGCACTGCAAATCCTTTATCTACTTTGTTGAAGCTTGGAAATGTTTCCCCGGCTATCCACTGGCAGCATTTACACATAAATGGGTGACTCCAAAACCCAACTTCTATAATCTACTGCTCAGCAACTCAATATCTACCATTTGCTATCTCCTAATCTGTATCATTCAGTAGTGTAAATTAGTTCTGATGTGGGCAGCTTCTTTTAGCTAAGAATGGAACCAATAGCTCCCCAACATCTGCAAGTCATTCACAACCATTTTAGCAGCCTGGGCAGTCTCCTATCAGTTTAACTTGGTGCCAGGGTTCTGCCCATAGAATTTATAGGTTAACAATACTCTGAGTACAGTGTACTGGAGTTAGAATTCTCCAAAGAATTATGTTTTACTCCATAGTGGCTCAGGGCCACGGGCAAACTACAAGAAAGGGAGTTTAAATCCAATAAAGTAATATCCTTTAGGCAGCAGTTTTTCTTTATCAGGCCCCTCGACAGTGAACAGATGCTGTCAAATCTAGGTATGAACAAAGGCACAACAACATGAAAATAATCCCGATATCTGTGCATCTACCTTTATTGAGATGTCAGCATTACATGCTGTGGATCTTCCTTGATCCTGTCTCTGGTGCAATCACTGGAGACCGGATTGAGAAAGATCTGAGGCATCTCAATAAAGGGTAGATGCGCTGAGTTGCACAGAAGTAATGGCTCTCCAGTGAGTCTTTACATTGCTGGATTTGTCTGGTGCCGCTAGTTTCAGCATTTTTTATTTTCTCAGAAGGCAGATACAAATTTTGCTTTTCCATCGTGATATATCTTCAACAAGTATTTCTGCCTTTTTTTTTTTAACAGGCTCCTTATATTATAAGATTTTCTATATAAATTCATTTAGCATGCAGAGTTCTGAATGTTAGAGCAAATGTATAATGTCACACATTAGCTGGATTTAGAGGGAAAAACGCTGCCATAATGAAGGAAGGGTCAGATCATCATGTCATATCACCATGGCCTCACTGTTATGTTTGGATTCAGCTCCCTATACCTATGGAATTCTATTCCTGAATTCCTTTGTAAGGAACTCTCTTTAAGGGGTTGTTCACCTTTCAGATACTTTCTTTCAGTTCAGTTGTTTTCAGCTTGTTCACCAGGAATAAAGACTTTTTTCAGTTGCTTTCTATTTTTATTTTTTTTTACCATTTCTCCAAAACTGAAATCTGAAAGTTGAACGCTCCTCCCTCTGGCAGCTCAGTAATTCAGGTGCAGACTCTAAACTTCAATATTATAAAAACATTCAAAAATAGAAAATACAAACTAATTTATTAAAATATTTATTTCTGGTGAACTATCTGAAAATAACTGAACTGAAAGTGTGGAAACCCCTTTTATCTCTTGGAGCACTAGAACATTATTCTGGAACTCAAGGGAAAATGCCTAAACAGTTGAACACTTTTACCCTCCAATCTGCACATGTAAGTTATCCATCAGTTTAGAATGTAAGCTCTGCAGGTTCCAGTCCTTGAACTCAAGGGCCAATGCCTAAACAGTTGAACACTTTTGCCCACCAATCTGAACCTCTATGTTATTCATCCACTTAGACTGTAAGCTCTGCAGGTTTCAGTCCTGGAAGTCAAGGGCCAATGCTTAACAGATGATCTGCACCTGTATGTTATTCATCCACTTCGATTAGAAGCTGTGCAAAAGTGTGGAAACCCCTTTAATCTCTTCAAAATTCATATCATCCCTCTTGGAGCACTAGAACATTATTTTTTCTAGTCCAGTCCTGGAACTCAAGGGCAAATGCCTAAACAGTTGAACACTTTTGCCCTCCAATCTGCACCTGTATGTTATCCATCCACTTAGACTGTAAGCTCTGCAGAGCCTCCTTCCTACTGTGCCTTTTACCAGATGCCACATATAAATAAATATTTTACTGTATCAATTATACTTGTCCTCCCCAGGGTCAGATTGGGCCATTGGGACACAGAGAAAAAACTTGGTGGGCCCTGGCCCTCATGTGCCCACGTCAGCCCAGACCTGCTCCCCTATGATGACCTTCATCCCCAGGTGTGTGTGCACCAAATCTTTTGTGCATGCACGCGCCATGTTTGTGCATGCGCTCGTTGGTGCCAATCGTTTTAAGGTTGGGAGGGGAGACCTTGTTTTGCAGCCCTGCTGGGCCCCCAAGGCTGCAGTCCAACACTGGTCTTTCTTTACTGTCCTACAGTGCTACTTTTCCTTGTAATGCTTCATAACTAAACAACACATAATTGTGTCTGCAGTAATTGCCACTGAAAACACACCATTGTTGTCCAACTCAGATCATAATCTTCCACACAGCTTAGGGGTGTAACTGCAGAGGAAGCAGACCCTGCGGCTGCAAGGGTGTCCAGGAGGTACAGGGGGCCCAGTGAAGCCCTAATTAATGAGTCATTTTAATATGTATTGGTAAAACAGGACAAACTCTGCATATTGGGGGGGCCCTAAAATGAATTTGCTGTCGGGCCCAATGACATCTAGTTACTCCACTGACACAGATCTACCTTATTCTGCTAGGTATCTACAGGGGGCGATTTATTAACATTCAATTTCAATTGTTTTCTGCGTTAAAACTCCTGAATTAAAATTCTGCTTTCAAAAATATGCACAAAACGTATTAAGACTTTAAGAGCAAAACATTCTCAAAACTGGAATGTAAAACTTCAGCATCTAAAAGCTGCTGGGTTCAGGTAGAATTAGATTGAAGCCATCAAGGGCAAATTTGAAGCTTGGTGAGTTTTTCAAATTTTTTGCGGTATTGAATTTTTTTATTCACACACATTTTTTAATAAACAAGCAAACATTCAAATATGATGATAATTTCAGTTTATATGAAAGAGAATAAACCTTGAACAAATTTGAATATTGATCAAATGGCCTACAGGTGAGTCAACTGAGCTGATTCCACTCATGTAAACACATATGCCAATGAGGCATCAGAGCCTGTGCCAGACAATCATGGCTTCTCATTTGCCTCCTGTTTATGCTCCATCCACTTTTTAACCTACAGCATGTTATTGCTTATTATTCTTCCCAAACCTACATCTCCTACTTCCCTAAAGCTGTAACTCTTCTATGTTATAATCTCTGATGAGCAGGCCCTGGAGATCATTTGTTTTACTTTGGGGCAGATTTGTCAAAATGTGAGATTAGAGCCCAGGACAGAAAAATTCATCCACTTTCTATTCACGCCTATGGGATTTTTAGAAATGTATTTATCAAATGTTAAACTGATAAATACACTTCCAAACATCCCAAAGGCGTGAATAGAAAGTGGATGAATTTTTCTGTCCTGGGCTCTAATCTCACATTTTGACAAATCTGCCCCTAAATATTCCTCTGCAGAAAATGTTGATTTTATTTTAACAAATATGTAATTATTCTGATATATATATATATATATTTACACAAATCAGACACTGTACCGTACATATGAAAAAACTAAAATTAGAACAAATAAAATTCGAAAATTCCAAAAGCAATGCCCCCCTGGGCAAATGCCCCTAATTTTTTACTTACCCCTCCTGCAGATTCGGGCCACGGGAGTTGAAAGCAGCCATCTTCTTTCTTCGGTCTCTTTCAGAAGTAGACTGGCGTTTTGGGTACATGCGCAGTTGGAGGAGATTTCCGGACCCGAACCACTGCACATGCGCCGGTTTGGGTCTGGAAAACTCCTCCAACTGCGCATGTACAGAAACTTCTGAAAAAGACCGAAGAAAGAAGATGCTCACTGCAGCGGCATTCAGATTCGGCATGGACTAGGGTGGGGGGTATGCTTGCCACCTGCCCGGTATTTTACCGGCCTGGCCAGTATTTTTGATGGTTGGTCGCAATGTTATTAATAGGCAAAAAAGATAAACATATCGGAAGGCTGGTATTTTTTTTCAAGAAAATGTGGAAACCCTAGTGGGGGGCCCGGCTGCATGGCCCACACCAGGGCCCGCCCCCACCTAGTTCCGTTACTGCCCATGGCCCAAATCTGCAGGAGGGGTAAGTAACAAATTAGGGGCATTTGCCCAGGGGAGGAGGGGGTAGGCTTGGGCGAGGAGGGAGGGGGGTCTACACAGAGGGGGAGGGTATTTTTCATTACAGGCTGAATTCTCCTTTAAAATCCCTCTTATGTCAGAAGAAAAGATAGAAGAGTTAACATTCTCTCCATTCCACCACTGAAAAGAAAACAGATGGAAAAACAGCTGTCTGAGCACCTGATCTCATTCTGAAACAGCCGTAGGGATCCCCTACAATGCACTTCCCCTCCCAGTACAGAAATACACAGAGGAAGGATGTCTCATTGCATTATTTTACATTGCATTTTTCTCTGTGATATATGAGTACACTTTGTAATGATCCACTTGCTGCATGTTGTAAGCACCTAAAGACTGGGCCCACTTGGACGGTCTGTATATACAACCTGCAATGATAGAATATATTTACTAAAGGGTGAAAAATAAAATTTGATTATATTTTGTTTTGGTGAATTCGTATTGTTTAATTACTTCTTTTTCTGCTTCTTTTTACATCTTTTCACTTGGGTGAAAAGGCTCCATTCCTGTCTCAATGACGTAAATTTACTAATGCATCGCAAGCATAGAAAGAAGTTTTGTTCTACTGGTGGATAGTGATGGGCAAATACATTTGGCAGTTGCAAATTTGCGGCGAATTTCTGCCTTTCGGTGCCAGCGAATAGATTTTCAAAAAAATTAGCCGGCGAAATTTTGCTGTGTCAAAAAATGTTTTTTTACCCTTGCGACAATTATGCGGACACCCATTAACTTTTGCTGGCGTCAAAATTTGCGTTTCGACGAAGTGAAATGGGACAAATTCGCCTATCACTACTGGTGAATTACCATTATAAAGATAGAGCAGTCACTGTTGCATTTCATTATCAATGTCATATTGTTCATGATCGTATCCCACACAATGCGTCACTTCTTTACAGTGCTGGTGAATTTGCACTGAGAATTTATGCCTGCAGAATTTCAGTGCATTATAGGGTAGTGCTGGGCCAACAGTTGAGAGCCTTCTGCTAAATGGGTAAGGAGCACTTACTATTCCTGTGATAGTTTGCGGTAATGGTGGTGCGACGTATAGGCCACATTGCACCTTGACAATTGTAGAAAACAAGGGGGATGCGGTGATAGGCTTTATTGTGACATTCCAGAAAGACACAATGTTTCAGGGGGTTTAAATCTCCCTTCCTCAGACCCCCTCCAGCAGGCACATTAGTGAGCGAGGAGATT
This sequence comes from Xenopus borealis, assembly GCA_024363595.1. NCBI lineage: Eukaryota > Metazoa > Chordata > Amphibia > Anura > Pipidae > Xenopus > Xenopus borealis. Next base: position 125,119,846 of record CM044437.1, read on the forward strand.
TGGTGTGCCAGGCTCAGAGATGGGTACATGCCCAGCATCCCCTTCTCCTATGCATGTGCCTCTTCTGCCTACCACTATTTCCTATAGTTACATAATGCTGGGACACAAACAGGGTCAGACTGGGCTGGCGGGACACAGGAAAAAAACCAAAACCCACTCCTGCCTGAGACCCCCCTGGCCCCAATCACAGCTGTTGGAAGGGTGGTTGTGACTGTGTAGTAGGGGAACTGAAGGGGATGCACCTAGAATGGGGGGCTAGGGGGAGAAGTGGGGGCCCCTGTGACAGAAGCCCCTGTTGGCCTCAAACCCTCCAGTCCAACACTGAACACAAGTGTTAGAGCTCTAAAGGACACAACCCTTAATTCTCAGTGGGAATGGCATATATATAGGGTCAAATTCACTAAGATCTGAAAATTCATCTGACCAGGCGAAGTAAAGTCTAACGTAAGTGGTAACGTTCAGGAAAATGTTGATCTTAGTGAATTTGCGTAATTGCGATCCTTCGTCAGTCAGTGCGCAACTTCGCCTGGTGTAAGGGTGCGAAGTTGCGTAAGTCTATCTACTTCGCTAGCGAAAATTTGCCAGAGCCGGTGTTAGTTAATTTTCAGAAGTTACGAAATGATGTCACGCTGGCGAATTAGCGCTAGTGTTAGACGCTTTGCGCTTTACTGAATTTGGGCCATGAGAGAGAGAGAGGGAGAGAAAGAGAGAGACATGGTTGGGACAGATAAGGGTGTAAGTAAATTATCCTGCTTTTCCAGGAAGTAAAATTGGAATGTATTTAGAAGAAGAAGAAGAAAACATCAGCCTTCGTGTTATCTGCTGTACTTCAGGTATAGGTGAGGGTGCACACAGTCTGTGCAGTATTAAATTAAATGGCAATTACATACACTTAAATAAAGAAATGTTTCTCTTTGCTTATTGAAAACAAACTGACAGCATTTAGCAGTTATGCCTGAAACTGAAAAATATAATAATAAAAAAAGGAAAAAAGAACTACCTGCACTCTGACGTGCCAAGGACAAATGCAGGAAAGGGGTTTGGTTCCTTGAATAAAAGGAACATATTAAATTACATAGAGATGTACAAATAGTTACAGAGCAATCTCATTAGAATGTTTATGGCACAGTTGGTAAGATAATGGGACTATAAAAAGTTAAGGGTTATGAATTTTTAATGAATAAACATCCTCTCGTTGTTTCATTCCAATACTTTTTAATAAATGCTTAAAGGGAACTGTCATACACAGAAACATGTATCTGCAGTGTAACACAGGCTTAATAGTTCACAAACAGGTTTTATTATTTCTTTCTTATGGTTCATGAAATATACATGGTTTATTAGTGAGAATGCCACTGAACTTTCCCAGGAACCCCAAGCAAATGTTACTCTACTGCACATGCAGAAGTCCAGACTGTGGATACCTTTAAGCAAAGTAAAACGGTGAGCTCTGTAGGTTTTTTCCCCCAAGAGAAATGTCCCACCTTTGGGGTCTTGAGGGGTGTTGCCTTGTATTTTGGTACCCTTACCCACAGTTGG
>CM044437.1:125133345-125158608 GCA_024363595.1 Xenopus borealis
CTACCAAACACAACAGCACCTCACACCACTGCATGTGCCCAGCGCTGTGTGTCAGAGACTTCTTATTTTAAAATTAATTGGGATTAGGAGAGGGGGGTCTGGCCCGGTGGGGGCCCATAAGGGTCCGACCCTGTTCCTGTCTGCCATAAATGCTAGGCTGAGGTGGCACTCAAATAAACCCTTTATATTAAAAAAAAACGAAAATATATATTAAAAAGACCAATTAATACATATTTACCATTATGACAGTCCACCTTTAACGTTTAATATTTAAAAGGCATGATATTTATGAGAATATAAGGTATGTACATCCTGGATCAAATATAACATTTTGAGCATTAATTGCCAGAGATTTGTAAAGACAGATATACAAATCCTACAAATCCTACTCATAGAAGTCAAGAACAGGTCACGAATAGCATCTTCTATATGTGAAAAAAATTATCAGCAGCATTTGGAAAGGTTGCATGTGCAGTGATTTTATTGGCAGGGTAAGCATACTCATTCAACAGCCCTTATATTAGCACTGGAGATGTCACTATAAAGAATAGCCGGGTTTTACCAGCTCAGCTCTTTTCCTGATTAAATGTGGGTCAATGTTCTAATGCAGTTAACTCAGTTTGATGTACTGCACTTGCATTGTACGGCATCTGAACCGATAATGTCCTGTTAAATGTGTATGGACATACTCTAAATACAGTCACAACACAAGTCATCAGCAATTTACGTCTGATAAGATTGATAATCTGCACAGTGGAGTTGAAACCAATGTAATGGATGTTTGTTTCTTGTATTTTCACTCACTGTGGAGGAAGAAAAGAAACGCAAATGCACATGCAATGCATATTGCAGTTTCTATAGCACATCTATAGTTTATGTCTCGTTTATACTTACCGGAGTAAAAGTTGCAACTAGAAACATGTGAAAAATATATATAACATACCAGAACCCCACACCTTGCATGACAATTATACTTGTTTTAATGAGGGCAATGTTTAAATTAGCAGTATACCTCCACCTCACTTTGCCCTTTGTTGTGACTGTTTCGTTAACTGGAGTCCATTATATAGGGGCATTATCTGTGCATTGGGAAGCAAATTATTTACCCCTCATGAAGTTGTCTCATTTTCCCTTTTGGCCCTGTTTACAGTAGCTCAGGAATGAACAAAACACTATCTCATCACATTTATCAGTATTAAAACAATAGAGAAAAAACATTTAGCACAAGCCCTACTGCATTGTGCTCATGAGTAAAAGGGGGTATACTATCCACCTATACTCTGTGACTGCTGGGGGTTCCTAGCTAGTCTAGCGCATTACTAATAGCTATGCCACTTCACTTCAGGGAACAGGCAGCCACGGACTGAGGGGGACCAGGTCCACAGTCCTGCCACGTTAGGGGCCCAAACACACCCCTGATAACACAACAATAAAATACACCCAAGCATTCTCAATTTTAGTAAAGCTTGCCGTAGTACCAAGATTGAATGCTGATTTCAGTGTTCTGGTTTGAATCAGCATTGCCCAATATGTCGGCGCTCTAAAAATACATAATAATAATAATGTCTTAGTAGGGATGCACTGAATCCACTATTTTGGATTTGGCCGTACCCCGAATCCATTGCGAAAGATTCGGCCGAATATAAAACTGAATCTGAACCCTAATTTGCATATGCAAATTAGCAAGGGGAAGGGTAAAAGCGTGTGCGTGGGCAAAACATTTTTCACTTCCTTGTTTTGTGATGAAAAGTCACATGATTTTTTGGATTTGGATTCGGTTTGGCAAGGCACAAGGATTCGGCCGAATAAGAATCCTGCTGAAAATGGCCGAATCCTGGCCAAATACCAAACCGAATCCTGGATTCGGTGCATCTCTATGTCTTAGCCTGGTAACTACTGGCCTGTTAAATGGGGGAGAAAGTAAAGAGCTTGTTAAGGGATCATGCGTTTAGATCATTTCACCATAAGTAGAAATCCACATGTTCGAGTTTGAGTATCAACTACATAGGATGACTGAGAGTTAGGCTTGATGTGGTATTGTAAGTATCCATAAAGACTTTAATACTATTCCACATAAATGAGTATAAAATTGTAAGATCTATCAGGCTTGGGAAATCGACATTGCATGGATAGAAAGAAAGCTGGAAGGATGATGTACAGAGAGCAGTGGTTAATAAGTTGTCCCCTAAGTGAAGAAGATCTATAAGAGTATAACAATTATGTTAACATGAAGGTCTCAAGTCAGTTCTTGGGTTTGAACTATGGGCCTGCAGCACTGATTTCAGCTGACATTAGCACAGAAGTTGAGATTTAGCTGGATCTCCATTGTATTCATGGTAAAAACAGTTGTTCCTCACATGTTCTGCAATTGAACCATTTCCTTCTCTATAGATAAAGCCTAATCAATAACTGATCCTATACCAGCTATAGGCCAGACTTGCTTGATCCTGGGTGCTCTGAACTTATGAAGGGCTTTACTTAAAGGGATACTGTCATGATTTTTATGGTTTAGTTTTCATTTCTAAATTACACTGTTTACACTGCAAATAATTCACTCTACCATATAACATTTTATTTCCGAACCAACAAGTGTATTTTTTTAGCTGTAATATTGATGTGTAGGCTTTCATCTCAGGTCATTTTGCCTGATCCTGTGCTTTTAAAAAGAGCCAGGGAGTGGGTGATATCACTTGCAGTACAACAGTAAAGCTGTGACTGAAGTTTATCAGAGCACAAGTCACATGACTGGGGGCACCTGGGAAATAGGCAATATGTCTTGCCCCATATCAAATTTTAAAGTTAGATATAAAAAAAATCAGTTTTCTCTTTTGAAAAACTGATTTCAGTGCATATTTCTGCTGGAGTAGCACAATTAATTGACATATTTTGAAAAAAAACAAAACGTGTTGCCATGACAGAATCTCTTTCATTTTTCCTGTTCATTTGACTTTCCTGTGCTCTATTTTGACAAAGTCCTTCTCTCTGATTCACATAAGGTTTCAGGTGAACTACAGTATATATAGCATACTCAGAATAAAGCTAAGTGATGGAGCATGTCCTAGAGGTACTTATGAATTATAGACTTTGCTGTAGTAAGCAATGTCTGCTTGGTATACACTTTCCAAAAATCAAAACGTGCCTCCTGGAAGCCCAGAAAGGGTAACTTAGTTAAAAAAGGAATGATAGTTCTGAGGACAAGCTGGCTGAGTTGACATGGGGTCCTGTGAAATAGGAAAGAATACAACCACTTTGTATACATGTGGATTTTATAGTATGAAATCTCTGTGGGGCTTATTCGTCATGAATCATTCCAGATGAACAGCACTGAGTGCATCAGCGCCTGTTTTATAGATGTGAACTATAATTCCATTTGGGACATCTGTATGTGCTGTGGTTGAATAATAAAAAGCAGTGGAGTAACAAGATATTGCTGGGCACCGCAGCAAAAAAATTTTCAGGCTCTCCAAATGTCTAAAGGTTGACCTGTTTTACCAATATTTATTAAAAATGAATATGAATTTATGGCTTTATGGGCCCCCTATACCTCTTGGGCCCCCCAGCAGCCACAGGGTCTGCTTCTTCTGTAGTTATCCCCCTGATAAAGAGAATGTAGAACATGAAGCAAGGGGACAGTGTACACTTTGCAGGCATAAGCAGTTCCATCATCACTTTGTGCACCACTTGCCCATGCCAATATACACATAACAAAACAGGTAGAAAGCAGTCACAGTCTGCTCCTTTTCCAACTCCTCTCCCCCACAAGTCCTTGTCTGCCACTCCATTTGACCAGATCCCTTATTTTCCCTTCCCACTCATCACCTCTGTCATTTTTTTTATCCCCTTGTCTTTCTGTCTCCCCCCACACATTTTCATATGTCTTTATTTTACTCAATTCCCCAGCCCCCGTTGCTCCTCCTTTCCTCTTCCTTATTTTGCATCTTTATACGTGTTATACATACAGGTCAGTATATATAATGCATATAACTATATATCATTTATACACAAGACCTGTGAACCATGTAGTTAAGATACCTATATATATGTTTTTATTAATAATGCATGTAATGCAGGTTGAATGCTCAGACCCCCCCCCCAACCACTCATTTCGTAGAGCAGTGTGTATGTATGTCAGGGCAGGGATTATTTGATATGCTTAAATCTGGTATACAGATTATCTCTTCAATTTTGAAAGATGAATTTACCAGGCAATGTGCCTCTCTGCCAAATCAGTCTATATTGAATTTTATAATGCAAGTGCCTGTATTCAAAACTGCAGCAATAGCTTGGCATTATACAGGGTGTGAATCCCATTGCGTGTCTTTTTATGTGTGAGTGTGCAAGGCTATGGAGGTAACACTGTTTAGCTGTAATTTTATATATTATGGTCCTGGGGATTTGTATGCCATAACATCTTTGTGTGAATGTGATTGGACATTCTCATTTGTGTGATTATATAAATGGTGTTGTGACTATAAAGGCTAGAGAAGAGATGATTGACAGGAGAACTACAGAGAGAAATGGTGCACCTGCCCATAAAAGCACTACTGAAATAAATGCAGTTTCAAAGAGTAGGATATGAACATGAGGACATACTCACATGTCACCCCAGTCCAAGGGTGCATATACATAGGAACAAAACCAGAAATGTGAGATCCTCCAAAAAATAAAGCAGCAAGTAAAAAAATACAAAAAATTTATTAGGACATGGCCTGATGCGTTTTGTTCCTGTTGGGGCACTTACTAGGGGCATTTAGCCCATGAACAAGTGCCCCAACAGGCATGAAATGCGTCAGGCCATGTCCTAATAAACTTTTTGTATTTTTTTTTACTTGCTGCTTTATTTTTTGAAGGATCTCACATTTCTGGTTTTGTTCCTATGATTGACAGTAGGTTGTAAATAAAAACAGCTGGAGGTACATGGCTTGAATCTCCATATAACAAATGTATATGACTTTCAGCATTCCAGCTGTTGTAGAATAACATCTCCCTTACTGGTAGGCGATGATGGGGGTTGCGGTTCAACAATCTTTGGAGAGCTGCGATTGCTTGGTCAAATTGGCAAATGAAAATTTGATGTAAACACAGAGAAGGGTGCTATGGGTATGTATTATGACCGTAATTAGCTAGAACCCCACAAAAGTAAATTATCAGAACAAAATGATAAAGGCATGAACGTGCCATTCCCTGTGAGTGTGATTGCTGGTGCGGGACTGTGAATGGCACAGCATGTAAGAAGCAACTGGCCGTGGTGCTGATGCTGAGGCAATGGGAAGTAGAAGATTTAGCTTGGTAATTACTGTACAAAACTGTTCTCTGTTTGTATTACTCCGCTGTCAAACCATCAAGTGATGTAAAGCCTGAATCAGAGATTCACAAGGGGTGGAAAATGGATAAAGTTAAGACTGGGGTTTATGTAAAAGTGGAGAGTCTACTGAGGATGTAGGATGTTGCAGGCTACCAACTGCTGTTCTCATGTGTGCTCTATATGCAGCGTTTCTGTATCAGCTTTTAGCTCAGTGTCCAAGGTAGGAAATAGAGAGATGGTGCTGACCAAGGTGCTGAATTCAAGTACTGTATAAAAATATACTTTTAGTCTAGATTATTATCCTGTAGTGGTGGGCGTTTCTACCCGAAACCTGCACTTGTGACATGAATGCAGCCAGTGACGTATTCTCTGAAAAAAGCCAGACCCAGAGACAGGTTGAAGGTATGATTGAGAGTGTAAGCAATTTCAGAACTGACTATAAAATCTGCTTTGAATTCAGTAAAGCTATATGGTCTCATGCCATCTGATGGCTGCACTGTGTACATATTTAATGTTTGACTATATGATGCAATTAAGCATTGATTAGCCTTTGTAAATAACCCCTACCAGTTGCTTGGAATAAGTGGAATTAAGAAAGGTTTAGCATAACTACAGAGAAGCTTTCACTGCAATTTATAATTATGAATTGTAGACGTGTAACTACACACTAGGTACAAAGCAAAATCACTGGGCACTGGGGACATAACAAAACATTCTATATGAGCTTTTCAGAATTTCAGCATTTAAATTTGGCCATATCCTTGGGATACAGTAAAAAAGACCTAGCTATAGACAAATATAAAAAAACACACAATCACAAAAATGATAACTTTGATCATATGCAACCTCTGGTGCTCATATGAATCCCTTTCACTAACCCAGAAGAATCTATATTTGTTGCATGATAAAAATGTCCTGCCCAAGTCACAGATTACATTCCATATGAGCAGATTCATATAGCTGCACAATGACAGCGCATGAGAAATAGTAAAGTGTAATACAGATGATAGATAATACAAGGAGAGCACACTTGCAACCTGTTAAGAAGCACGGATACACAGATTTATACAGTAAGGACAAACTTTTACGGGCTTGTAATACAGATGAGTAAACGCAGGCCCAAAGAGTAGTGATGGGCGAATTTATTCGCCAGAGGCGAATTCCCGCGATTCGCCGCTGGCGAATAAATTCGTGAAACGCCAGCGAAAATTCGCCAAAAAAAATTCGCCGAAAAAAACGAGCCACGTGTCGTTTTTGACGCGACGCAAAAGACGACATGACGCGCGTCAAAAACACGACTCGTTTCGTTTCGCGAATTTTTTCGCCAATTCGCGAATTTCACTGGAAATTCACAAATTTTTCGGCGAAGCGAAACGGGGGAGATTCACCCATCATTACCAAAGAGGCAAGCTATTCCATTAAAGATGCAGTCTCCTATAACCTGTAAGTTTCTCAGCTAAGACCTTTTATCAAACAAATCCTGGGTTGCCATACTAAAAGTGAGCTCAGTAGGTATTATGTGCCTAAGTCAAATCATGAGAGTGCAATATGAATCAGCTACTGCTCACTTCTGTACATGGTCATACCTGCCTAGTTTAACTGTTCAGTGGTTGTGTATATACTCTATATTATATATGTATGATACCTTATAATTACACTATTTTATGGTGTAAACTCAAATATATATCAGCTCTAAGTTGTAGCCCCCACCCTTCCCAGCTATAGTCAGGTGATCCCACTTGTGTCTAATAAAAGGGCAACCAAGATTGGGAGTTTCAAAGATTTACTTTGAAAGCATCTTGTAAGTTGCAGGTAAAACTTAGTGCCTTTGTAAAATGTATAATGAAGTAATAGAATTCTTAATGAATCAGATGAAAATTGAGCGTAGGACTGGTCAGTTATGGGATGACTTTGACGTAGTTGGCCAGCTTAAATATATTGCAATATATGGACAAACAATCCCTGTTGTTAAAAGGGTAAGGCATTTTTTAGTAGCTGTATGCACAGAATGTCTCAATGTCTTAAATATATTGATAATGGGTTGAGTGCAGAGGACCTCTTGTCTTTGTCTATATGTAAACTCAGATATTACCAGCGATGAAGTGATAAACAGTGCCCTGCCAATCTCATGAGAGCTGGGATTGTTATCTAAAGCTGCCACTATTCCAACCAACCTGATCTAGAGGATATAATTTGTAGAAAGAGATTTAATACATTTGGAGCTGTGCGTACAGCGAGGGATCTGAGCTTAGTACCAGATGATTTGTTTGCAGAGACGAAGCTGGATTAGTTGGAGTCATTTTCTGTGCTGAGGGAAGCTGTAATACATGTGTTGTTTGCGGAGGAAGATTAGTAGGGAATACAGTGTGCAGAATGGGAGCAACAGAAGTTTATTTTGCATGGAAGTAGCTGGATTATGGCAGAATACGGCAAGGGCAGGTGGAAGCTGAAGCTATAATAAAAACCATTGCTGGCAGCGGAGTGTCTACATTATCACAGGAAATTGAAGTAGCAGTCTAGCTATATGTTGGGAGCTCTTAGGATTATGGCACATGTAGCCTTTTGATCAACGCTACTAAGCAACAGTGACCGAAAACATCAGGAATCACTGCAGGTTATTTCAAGATCTGCCGATGCAGAACTCAAGCACCATGTGCAGCACAGCCCCAAGGCACAGAGCAGTGATATAATAAATAAAAACTGGAATATCAAGCAAAAGCCTCCTGTTGTGCCGGAGAGTGAGCTCAGATCGACCGGTATAGTCCGGATAAGCAAATCTGCAGTCAGGTCTGGGCTGGGTTTCAAAATCTGTCCTGGAATTTGAAGTACACAGAAGCCCAAACAGACCCCCACCAGCCCAATAAATAGTGACTGTCTATGGCATCTACATCAGCCCCTCTGGCATTTGCCAGAACCCACAGATTGCCAGTTCGGGCCTGTCTGCAGTTACACCTTAGTATAGTCCAGGAGGCCCCAACCTTTTTTGTTCGTGAGCCACATTTAAATTTAAAAAAGAGTTGGAGAGCAACACAAGCATGAAAAAGTCCATGTGGATGTCAAATAAGAGCTCTGATTGGCTTTTTGGTAACCCCTATATGGACTGGCAGCCTACAGGAGAGAATGTTTGGCAGGACATCTGTTTTTTTATGCAACCAAAACTTGCCTTTAAGTCAGTAATTCAAAAATAAGCACCTGCTTTGAGGCCACTGGGAGCAACATCCAAGGGGTTGGAGAGCAACATGGTTGGGGATCACTGGTATAGTAATTAGAGATTATTTTCTTACTCAAGCAATACCTGCCATTCGTTGGCATTTACACTGGTTTCATAAGCATGGCATACAGAAAGGGTGGGAAGTAGGTGGTACATGGAAATGATTCTAAATGTGCCAGGGAATACAAGGTGCAAGGTAGCCCTGTACTCATGCTTATGGCATTAAAGTAATAATAGTTTAAAGCACAACCCGCACATGATTAAAAGCAGGCACAAATTAGGAAACTGCACAAGTCATGGTGGCATTTTTGCCAGTCATTATGTGCATCTGTTGCCAGTTCTAGAATACTAATTTGCACAGGCTGCATGCAGAGGCACAACAATACTGCACAGCCAGGTTAATGCCCTTCTAGCAACTGACTGACACCAGTGGTAAATACACACAAGTGTTTCCTAACACAACCAGCCAGGGTAGGAAACAATAATAAATTAAATTATTAAAACTGTGAAACATGAAGAGACTTTATGATCTTTTTCAGGAAAAATGGATCCTGTGTAGAGTCTGGCCAAGAGTATATTTTACACTGCTGAGCCTATCAGTGGGCAGAACATCACAGTGACTATGGTTACTCTTAGATACAATATATTATTATTCTGGACCCCTATTCAAATATGCCAATTAATAACACCCAAACTGCACCCAGTGAAAAACTGTGAGTGTGCCAAGGAATGACAAATATTGCTTGAATTGCAAATGCCCATAGCCCACGACTGTTAAGGCTGTGTATGTGTAGGGGTAGAATGCAACGAAAGCCCCTATAAGTAATACCTCCTCATGGAAGGTGCTATTTTAGGGCTCCCATGCGTCTGTCTTTAAATATAAATATCCTTGTGATCACATTTTAGTGCATGCAATTCAGCATGTGATGATTGTGTTAGTATATGAACCCTAAATGCACTTAGGGCACTATCTTTTCCTGGTGTTACTGGCCCTTTAATATCAGATATTTTGCTGACAGAGAATCTGTGGACTGTCTCAGACTATTGTGAGTGCAGAGTGGAATCAGACATTTGCTGGCAAACAAACAGAATCTCCTGGATTATTGCAGGATGAAGGATCAGAGTTTAGTAGAGACCCTTTGTTGGCACAGAACAAAATCAATTGGATTAGGGGCATAATGAGGGATTTTATGTCAGTGCCAGAGGTTGTTGTTGATACAAAACCTGCTGGGTTCTCCCAGAATTCTATGTGTGCAGGTAGGGTGCTGGAGCAGTATTAGATTTAGTTGGATTGAGTCAACTAGTTGCTGCTGACGTGCAGAGAGAGTGAATGTACATTAGAGCGAGAGGATTTGTTTGTACAGAAGTAGCTGAAGTACCACCCAACGGCGTGTCCTGACAGCATCCTGATGCTATAATGCATTTTTTATCATTGTTTTTGGACTGTAGTAGCTGCATTGCGAGAGAATAACATGTGTGCATAGTGGATCATCTAAGGGAGGCAGTAAATCCTCTTGCTGCCCTGCAAAAATTAACTGTTTTATTACAGAATAGCAGGCACTGATACTAGATGTAGAATTTAGTTGGCATTCAATAGAATGCAGTAGAAAGGAATCCTGGCATAATGTCAATGCTAGTTTGCATGTAATTAGCCAAATTATCACAGTACACGGCCCAGGCAGCAGCAGGGATATTATAGCATTAGCATGGAATAAGATATATCACCAAAGAACATGGCATGAACAGCCTGGGTGCCAGCGTTTGTATCAAACAATTTGCTGACATAAAATTAGCTGAGTAGCTAGAAATCCATAGGGAAATGGGTCTGTTACAGTGTGTGTGAAAAGTGCTAGATATGTTTAAATAAACTGCAATTAGCATGTTATTACTTATACATATAGGAGAAAAACTCAGGATTGAGCCAACTGGTCAGGAACAATGCCATCTTCCATATTCCTGGCTGCTGTCATGGGAGAATGAGAGGATTATCGAGGGGAGGAGGGAAATGAGAGAGATGGCACAAACATGTTTATCTAGAGCCCTTGGCAGGAACATTTTGCAAAGTTCACTAGGAGGTGCCCGCTAGAGGCATGAGTCTCACCCACTCATTGAAAGAGATGGAACACTGGCACTGCCACTGTCTGCACATATACAAGGAAATCAGATAACTGTCAATGCTGAGCTGCTGCTATTTTGCAAGAGATGATATAATATTGTCTATATTGTATACAAACTAAAAAGGCAGGGTGCCAAGTGCAAATAAGGAGTACACTCGTTTTGCAATTTGCTCCCTGTCTTCCATCATAAATTAATTTCCACAGATCTCTGCACTCTGTGGTTGTTTTTCCCGACTGGTTTCGTTGGATTACCGCAGAGGTGCAAATATGCCCTAGGTAAATAAATAAGTGCCTGAGAAAATTATATTGAAATGATAGTTGATTTATCATGTTTTACCCTCCAGACTGCTGCATTTGATCAACATGCATGTCATGTACAAACAGATGCATGTTTGAGTCGGGTAACAGTCGGGTAACATCACAATTTGAGTGCAAAGGACTGTGCCACGCTAATGGAATCTGGTATGAAATCCCTGCTTCAGGCACCTGCATGTACCAGCAATGACTGCCTCATTTAAGGTGCTATTTACAAAGATTGCTAGAGGCCAAAAGTGATGGTCATTTAATAAGCTATGTGTATGTGTAAACATGGGCCTCCATTGTGTTGTGTGAGTGACTGAATGGTGAGACTACACTTAGGGGAGTAATGGCTGCCCCCAGCCTCCTGCCTATAGATAGAGGCAACGGCGGTGCCATAGTCAGGGTATAATTCCATCTATGGAAATATGGAGACTTATCAATAAGCCCAGAATGTATTTGCCTTGGCTTCATTATTTTATATATTAGTTCATATTTTTCATATTGGCATGTAGAGTACAGTGTTGTATGGCGGTAATACAGCTGCATTGTTAGCACCATAATCCTCAGCTAGGCCAAAGGTGTTCAACCTGTACCCCTTGAGCAGCTGTTGGACTACAACACCCAGTACTTGGTGCTGAAACATATAGTAGAACTCTTGCAGAGTGTATTCTACATACATGGGAATGCTAGAATACCATCTCCTAGAGTTCTGACTACATGCACTGTATATATGGAAGTTGCAGAGAGGGGAATGTGACTAATATACTGTCATTATACAAAAAAAATTAGTGGTGCTTAAAAACACAATTACATCTGGTACTACCAAAAAGTGTGATTAAGTAAATACTGTCAAAAAAGACAAAACTAATGAAGAAAACACAGGAGGGTATACTCACAGGTCACACCAGTCCCAAGGTGCAAATTCGCCACAATGTTCCACAGAAAATGTGAGTCCCTGCAAAAATAATAATGTACCCATCAAGTTTAAAAATTAAAAAAATATTTATTAGGGCATACTATGCGTTTCGTGTAAGGGCACTTACTCATACTGTCATTGCCTGCCTTTGCCCATGCACAAGGAGCTTGTGGTACCATTACCTCAGTGAAAGTGACGCTGGCACTGCTTTTCCAACACAGGCACGTGGATGGTACTGCCACTGCCTGTATGAGGGCTGAGCCTGGCAATGCTGCTGCCTATTCTAGCACTAAACACAATCATAATGCATGGCAGTAATTATACAGGAACATTTTCTTTTGGGTGCCGTTATGCTCAGGAGAGTGAAGGCCACTCATACAATTCCTATGCACCCAGCACACGCACAATGTACAGGGACACATTCCTCCCTCTGAATCAACACACAGAATGTGAAGGCCACATGCACAATGTGCAAACTGTGTACCCCCCCCCCCGCAATGTTAACTCTTTCAGTGCTATAGCCAGCACGCAGCAGCAGCCATGCAGTGAAGATAATGCAGATTTGTACAGTGCTAAAGGGGTTACTAGAGTAAGGCTGGGGGACAGGTGCTTGATAGAAGGAAAATCAGCTAGGGATGCATCAGAGGCTGTACTTGCTGGAACAAAGAGGTATCTGAATGGGTAAAGATGAAAAGAGGAAATATAAAGAAGTGATGAGAAAGAGGAGAAAGGGGGGATAAAAAGGGAAGGGAGGGAGTAGGAGGACAGAGAAACTGAAGGCAAATATAAAAAACAGGGAAAGTGGACAAAAGAGAACAGCAAAAATAGAAAAGCAAGAAGGAAAGAGGGAAGGCGCTAGGGAGACAAGAAAAGCAATTGTGAAGGGAGGGTGATGGGAGAAACGCAGGAGATGAGCTAGAAGAGACACTATAAAGGGAAAGGAGAAGAGACATAGGAGACAGCTATGGATGAATTAGAGGGAGTGAGAAGCGCAGAGGGAAAATGGGGGAAAGGCAAGGAGCAGAGGGGAGAGAGAGATGCACACACAAACACAAAATACTCATTTATTCAATATTGCACACAAAGCACTGGCACAGGGTAAATAACACACACAGCTCCTACATACAATACTTCTCATACACACACACAACCAGTGACTGCCAGCAAATTTGCCCCCCCCCCCGCAGTGCAGCGTGCTTCCGGCCCCTGGCAATGCACGGGTTAATAGCGCTCCTCCATTTCTCTGCGGGCCGGTCCTGTGTGGATGGGTTTCCATGGTAACGAGCGAAAGTGCTTTAAACAAACATAATTCATTAAGAGACAGAAATCATAGGGGGATGTAGGAGTTTGTACAGCAGCACCAGCACTAAGTATGTGAAGACCTCTGCAGCAACAGACTGAGAATGAGCATGCTGCTCGGAATAATGATGCACAGGCAAAGGCTCACAGTGCCCTGTGCTCTAAGCACAGCCTTTTTATCTTTATCAGAATAATGAAAACACTGCAGTGTTTGATAACCCTCAATATCACTAAAAACCTGCTGTGCTGTAGATACAGAGAGGAGATAAAATTAGACAGCGCCAGCAACTATTGCTCCCCTCCCTCAAGCAACATGGGCCCATGCACGCTGCCCCTGACGTCATCTATTGGATCAAACGCAGCGGGACTGAAGGCATACGCAGGGGAGAGACAGGGTTCAATTGTGGCCTACATGCATAGCATTTGTGTTGGACCAGGGAATGGAAATGGATTCAACCAAAGTTCTCTGTGACCTCCCTACACCTCACTGAAATCACAATTGGCTCATTTAGGTCCCCAATATGCCCACATTGAGGTGGGCGATATCAGGCTGATGATAGGTTGCCACCTTTCCCTGCTGCTGAAGCCGGGCAGGGGGGTGGTCCCGTGACGTCACGGGGCGGTCCCGTGACATCAGTGGGCGGTCCCGTGACGTCAGTGGGCGGTCCCATGACGTCACGGGGCGGAGCTATGACGCCGATTGCTCGATCGCGGCGTCAATCAAGCTAATCCCGCCCGGTTTTCCTTATATGGAAAACCGGGCAGGAAGCATTGAACCGGGCAGCCCTTCAAAATACCGGGCTGTCCGGTTCAAAACCGGACAGGTGGCAACCCTAGGCTGATCTGGTTGTGGGCCCTAGGGCCCAATGATGGGATCATAATGTCAGGGCCGGAACTATGGGTAGGCAGAGAAGGCACGTGCACGTACCTTCTGTGCTTCACCTACCCCCGAGTCCGGTCCTGCTCACAGCTGTAGCCGCTGTGTGCACGCTCAAGCACACTGTTCCTTTCTTTTTGTTTTGTCACGCATGTGCGCGTTAGTTTCTTTGCGCACGCTCGGTTTTTCGTGCATGCGTGCCGGTGGGGCACTTTTACTATCCAGGTTGCCTATGGCACCTGGATGGATTGGCCCGCCACTGCACAATGCAGTCCAAACGGGCGGTCGGGTAGCTGGACTGCATCAACAGAAAGATGCACCTGCGATCCGACTGGATTTTTAAACCTACCCTACTTTCAGCCAGATCTGGAGCCTGGAGGGCCTCACACATGGGCCAATAAGCTGCCAACTCAGTACGTCAGCAGGTTTTATGGGGGCCTTAAGATTTGGAATGAGTTATGAGTTATGGCTGCTCTGTAGAGAACCGGGCATAGTAGCAGTGTGGCCCAAAGAAACGCTGTTATAAAAATGGGACTTAAACCCCAAATAAGTTACACCCATTGGGAGGTCTGGAGTGGGATTCAAAATAGACATTTCAGGTACACAGAGGCCCAAACAGCCCCACCAGCCCACTATATAGTGACTGTCTATGGCATCTTACAGCAGCCCCTCTGGCATTTGCCAGAACCCACAGATTGCCAGTCCAGACCTGACGAAATACCTCCAAGTACCTACCAAAAACAAACCTAGCAGTTATCTGGTATTTGTTCATGTTTATAACCCTGGTGGAGCAGAGCAGGTGACAATGTTTGGGGGGACTATGCCATGTCTAAGAGAGAAGAGGTAGAACGAAGCACACAATTTGGTGCATTTATTGTCCAACCCACCTTTTGTCAGGATCCATTCCATACACTGTAAAGGACCTTGCCGGTCAAATAGGGGACCAGCACCACTAGTGCAGTATGGGAGTTACAATGGGTGTTTAAACAATATCGGATTATGCCATGATCAGAAATGTCCCACTCAGGTCTAGACTCTAGATTTAAAATAGATCCTAGCATTTCAGGTACACAGAGGCCCAAACAGTCTCCCACGAACCCAATAAATAGTGACTGTCTATTGCATCTTACAACAGGGACTGCCATTGAATCAGATAACCATGCAATGGTTTTTAGCATTTAAATGAAAATGAACATAAGTCAGAAGAAAAACTTTCTGTTATATAAAAATTATCATTGGCAATAGAAATATTTAACTTGCAGGAGCAGGAAACCCAATAATAGCATTTAATTGTAACTAGGATGTTGACATTCTGTTACTGTTCCTTTAAATGTCCTTATCTCTTTTACTGTCATTAATAACTCAGCTGTGCAGCAGGGAAGTAAATGTTAATGAGCTATTCATATAAAGGGTAATTGAACCTTTGGCTTTTGGGACAGTGACTTGGATCATATTCTATAACCCCTGCCTTTAGACTTGGCTAAGAGTGGCTAATGACAGGGGAAGTATTTTTTTAATTGATAATTGAATTTAGTTGAATAATATTTTATATATGATTGGTAGATTTAAGTAAATCAAAATATTTTTATTTGCATATATTTATGTGTCCAACGCTTTGGCCCACCTTAGGGCCTCTCAAGGATCCTTGAGAAAGGCCTTAAGATGGGCCAAAACGTTGGACACAAGTATATGCAAATAAAAATATTTTGATTTACTGAACATTTGGAGTGAGGATCTATGTGAAGATTTGTATAAAGAAATTTGACCCTGCATCCACTAGTCATTTAAATCTGGAACAGAGTGCAGCTGCCTAAAGATTGTTATATCTTCACATAGATCCTCACTCCAAATGTTCAGTAAATCAAAATATTTTTATTTGCATTATAAATAATAAAAAAAATTTAAACCCCCCAGGCCATTGCCATACACTCTTGGCTAAATATGGTGGGGGAGCTGAGGGGGAGTACCCCGTCCTTCATTATCAGTACATGCTCAAAACTGTTGTGCCAATGCACCAATCGGGTATTGTGGGCCATTCTCAGGATATAAAGCTGGGTTGACCCCAGCATTGGACGGATTCACCAGGGCTACTGGGATATATCCCAGTGGCTCCCACTGCCCTGGATTCATCAGGTGGCAGGCATGTGTGTGTGGCTTGTAGGGGTTTGTGGTGGTTAATTGCATTGGTGGCAGCAGGAGAATGAGGGGTAGTTAGCAGTAGAAGGGAAGGCGAGGGATGGTTAGCAGCAGTTGGGGGCGTTGGTTAATTGTGACTGGGCCCTGGAGGTCAGATCAATTATCCCCAATTCCAGGCCCAATTGCGCCCCACAAAATCAACACCTTGACTTTCTTCTAGTCTGTAATTAGACTACTTTTATAGAAAAGGAGTCAACCCCAATAAACACTAATGCACTCTGAAGTTACCATTTTAGTAGGTGGGTAGGTCTCCGCAGTGGCATAATTAGATGTTACCGGGCCCCACAGTAATTAAATTAAGGGCCTCCAACATATCCAGTAGTTCTCCTGTCTTACCAATATATATTTAAATTAAAATTAAATTAAGTTACATTTTAAATAAAATTTTAATATATAAAATTGCTCATTAATTAGGGCCTTATACTTCCTGGGTCCCCCTGCAGCCACAGGGTCTGTTTTTCTCTGTAGTTAAACCCCTGAGTCTCGGGATGGTTGGGGACCCTATGTTTAGGGGTTGAGCTAATTACAAACATTGGGGCTGACCCAAAAACCTGCCTTGTTGGCATTCATAATTGTAAATGAATCCATATACCCACAGGCTGAAGGAAAGAATAAGCTATTTCCATAAAGAATAATATACATTACCACTAATAAGCTAATTCTACCACGTTCTTCCTAACCCTGAGCTTTTCCTAGCAGAAGGCATATACGTGCCATATGGGCTCTAAATCCACATTTGGTGATAGCATACTGTATCATTTCAATAGGTTTCACTGAGCAGCCGCAATAATAAAGAATATCTTTATATATACAGTGTACGTATGTTTGTGTCTTTGTGTATATATACAGTATGTATCTTTTCAAGTAAATACATTTTCCAGCTAGAATTGTTTACCCAACCTGCTTAGTAAAACATTATTGGTTTTTCTTTCTGATTGAACAAATAGTTCCTGTTCATTGGGAAGGAAGAAGGAGGCAGTAAGAAGTGAAGCTGTTATTGATGTGGGAGTTAATGGGGGAAGCAAGGACAATGACAATAGGAGCGGAGGGGCCACAGCTCTTGGAAATGGGTGACGGAGAAGAGAAAAAGCTCAGCGAGCGGCACGGCACCTTGGTGCTGGCTCATCAGTTCTCAGCTTGCTAACTATAGTCCTGCTCAATGACATGCCATATAAAAACCCACAGAAAAGTATTATTTGCCAAGGCTTTCTCATTATATTCCTAATGATACTCAGTATTCTGCATATTGCTATCATTAGGAGGGCACCAAAATAACCCAGGCCATTACGTTGCTACACTGCAGCAGGAAATTTGATTGGACAGGACTGGGCTACTGTAATGTCACTCTGCCAGTGTAACGTATAAAAGGATATACAGAAATATGGTGCAAAATTGCCCTGGTGCAATAACCCATAGCAAGCAATTGGCAATTTACCTTTGATCAGCTGGCAGTTAGGCTAATGGCAGCAAATATCTGACCGATTGCTATGGGTAACTGCACAAGATTGCCATATGTTAGTAAATGAACCTAACAATGTATGTATTTATATATATATATATATATATATATATATATATGGGATCCTTTATCCGGAAAACTGTATCCACAAAGCTCCGAATTACGGAAAGGCCGTCTCCCATAGACTCCATTTTATCCAAATAAAAAAATTTTTAAAAATGATTTCCTTTTTTCTCTGTAATAATAAAACAGTAGCTTGTACTTGATCCCAATTAAGCTATAACATCCTTATTGGAAGCAAATCCAGCCTGTTTTTTCTATTTAATATTGGGTTTATTTACATGATTTTCTGGTAGACTTAAGGTCTGAAGATCCAAATTACAGAAAGATCAGTTATCCGGAATACCCCAGGTCCCAAGCATTCTGGATAATAGGTGCTATACCTGTACTGATTTTTTTAAAGGAGGTGTGAAATAACAGGGGATTCTGAACAAGCCAGTACAGAAGAGGTTCAAGTACAATCTTCCCAAGCTCAGTATACAGTATCACTAATGTACACAAAGGATTCTTCTCCATTCATCATCTGTTGTCACATAATTTTTTACACTGAGTTTAGGGACACTGTTCCTAGCTCCAAACACCAATAGTCAATAGAGGTGGGGGTCCAATATAATATATTTTGTTTTAGGGCAGGACTACACGGATGATTGAGGTCCAGTTTTGGTGGATGCGACACTGGGCGCGAAAACGGATGCGCTGAGTCGTATGGCTGGAAAACAAGATAAGTAATAGAAAAGTCATATGGTGTTGCAGGGTTGGTGTGACGCAACACAACTGTCGGATGAAGATGCAGCATGCAGCATTTTCATCCGACAGTCGTGTCACGTTGCATCAACTCTGCAACACCATTTTGTGGTGTTTATACAAATGGCCTGCAGGTGGCACTGTGCATACATAGGACTTTCTTTACAACTTGAAAGTGAAAGTAAGACTTAATTCTGTTATGTAATGGCTGCATGAACCTGCTAATAAAGCACTGTTCTACTCTCCTCATCCTCGGCTACCAAACACAACACATTTGACTTCCTCTTACTTTACCTTGTTCCTGTCTCATCCATTTTCACGTCCAGCGTCCCAACGGATGTTAACAGTTCTGGTAGTCCTGCCCTTAAAAGTCCCACATTACTGACATTAGCAATGAAATGGAACACATATCTAACTCTGATTTGTATGAAGGTGCAAGTTTCAGCTATGGAGAAGGCAGAATCAAACCAGCAGAATGAAGGCATTGGCAGGCAAAGAAAAGTTTGTGGCATTCTTCTTGTGTAGGTAAGGTAATACTTTCAATCTGCAGTAATCCTGCTAGCATGTCTGGGATTAATGTCTTCAATGTTCAGGTGTAGGATTAATATGTTCATTAATGATTTTCTGCAGGGATCTTACTTACTTTTCTAGGTAAAAAGCAAATAAATGTTGGCACCATGCTAAGTTCAGTTGAAAGATTCACTTTCATCACACTTTGCTGTTATAGCCCTGCAATGTCACAGCTGTGGCTGCACTTGTATCTTTGGTGGATCCCTGGGGTGTAGATCACTGGCAATGCTGGGCTCCATTGCTGTTGAAGCAGCTTGATACTGCTGCCTCCAACCCCCCGGCTTACCTTTTTGACATAGGAGAAGGTCCAGGGGGTCCAGTTGAGCTCTCTGCAGTAGAGGAGCCAGGAGCAGCATTTTACCACCCCAGCTAACTAGTGGGGCACAACTGCCTGAGGCAAATTTCTCATTGATGCAGTGTCCCTGGTACTCCAGTCCAACACTGTCTAAATACCAATAGTAGCATATTACACTCTGCCATCAGTACCAATATTACCAAGCACTGGAGCTTTACACTTCCCCACTTATTTTATTATGCCAGAAATCACCTGACTGCGCCCTGAAACCAACACATTATTTCACGACTTTCACATCAACTTGACTCCAAAATCCCATCTCTAAAGCTCCATGCTCCCAATATTTTTACCCTGGATATTTCCTCCCTGACTGCACCTGCATAATAACTACTTCAGGATCAACAAATGCAGAGTTTTCAGTGAGTCAAAGCATTTTCAAATCTTTTAAATTATTTACATGACACAAAATCATTTCCATGCAACTTTCAAGGGAAAGGGAATATCCTTAGAGAAATGTTACTGAAAATGCTTGCCGCTGTGTTTACACTACAATCATGAGCGCAGTGAGACTTTCTGTGCAATTAAGGGGAGGATGGTAGAGTAGCTGGTGATTATGTGTATATGCTGGGGATTTATTGGATAACTGGAACATTATTAGCCAACACACTGTCCTTCTGCTTCTGAGGTCCTGCAGTTTCAAATTTCAGAAACATAATATCCAAAAAGCTCCCAATGACTGGAAAGTAGACCATCTCCTCTAGAATCCCTTTCATAAAATAATTATATTTTTAAAAATGATTTCCTTTTTCTCTGTAGTAATAGTTCATTGCATTGTACTTGATACTAACTATACTAACTATTTTTGTAATAATAAACTTTAATAGACCCTGTCTTTGTCATACTTGTATAACCATGACAGAGGTATAATAATATTGGTGGCAGACCCATCAGCCATCAGGACACTAGAGTTGAATGGGGTCCTATAATATACACAATTTCCCTCTAAATGTGTTGAACAAGTTATTTGTCCCCAGGTCTGGAGGGCTGTTTTTCTGTTGGCCCCAGTAACTTTGAGACCTTCAAGCTTTAATTGCCAGTGGTTTAATTAGATTAGATTAGACTTGTCCCCACAGCAAATTCATTTTAGGGCCCCAATACATTGATAAATTGGCCGATAATACCAAGATATATTAAATTGATAATTAATTATGGCCTCACTGTCCCCCTTCCACTGCTGGACCCCCCTGCAACCTCAGGGTCTGCTTTCTCTCTAGTTATGCCCATGTTACTTGCACTTGGGTTTTTCTGGAGCTGCAGTGCAATAACATGAAGAATGCTTCAGAATGGCATTCCCAGAGTGAAAACTCAAATGTTTATACAGTAATAACTATTACTTTCCTTTCTTACATACATTAACCACAATTTAGTGGAGATTACTATTTTCTTTCTCGGGCGCATGAGCAACATTCACACACACAGGCACAAAAAAACCCACAGGACAATTCCATCACAAGCCAATTGAATAGATTTTGAACTGTTGGAAGAACTAGAGAGCCTGGAGGCAAGCCATGGAAATAACTAATGAGATGAACGTTCTTTTTTTTTTTTTAAAGGTAACTATGCCGTGCAAGTGGGCATCTTAGTAATCAATGTATTCTTGATTTACATGGAGAAGATTACATGGATCAACATTATGGGGGTGTTCTTATGGAGCTCCCATGGCAATATTTCAGTCATGGATCATAAGGAACAGCTTGAGGCAATATGATTATATGGATTAGAACCAGTATATATGCCTTTCTGTTATTTGCTATAAAGCATCTCAGTGAGGGTTCAACAGTTTACCAGGGTAAAAGAGGAGTTTCCTGAAGCTCAAACATGATGCTTCATATTAAAAAGCACAGCGGCGTTACTACTGGGGGCAGGCCTCCCTGGCAGTCTCGCGCACGATGCAGCCGGCTGGAGTCCCTGCAGCGGCATAGAAATTCGGCAAGGACGAGGGTGAGGGGCCTGGCTGCATGGCCGGCAACAGGGCCCGCCCCAACCAGTTCCCAGTACTTTTCAAACGCAAAAGGGCCCCTGGATTGCCATGGTTTAATTGTGATTTAAAGAGACAGTTACCAAATTAGGGTTACACATAGGTCTATCATTAAATGGTGTCAAAAGTGCAAAGAGAATATTTGCTCTGGGCCACCTGTAAAGTTCAAGTAGCATATTTGGAAGTCTTGGTGTTTTAACCAGGTCTCAAATCTATTAAACAACTCATGTACAATGCTCTGGGTTAACACACAACCACAGTTTTAGCTTAATCTCACCCTGTCTCTAGTACTGCCAGATCCCCTGAGCTACTTTATTCACAAGTTGAACAGTTTAAACAAAACCTATTGCACCACCTTACACCCCACCATTATGCTTGGGTCAGAAGAGGATAACTGAAGGTTCATTGGGGCTATTATATTGTGTAATGATTTGTAGATACTTTCTATGTTTACATTATGGATGTCCAACCTGGCTTTGGCGTTTACAGTGCATTATATATATATATATATATATATATATATTCTTAATTCATGATTCCTACATGGTGCAGAGGTGGTTAATTTGTCCTCTGCCTTGTTGCCCTAGGGACTTGTCCTGTTTCTGGCTTCTCCACCAGAGGCAGAATTAATTGCAAAGGAACGTTTGGCTACCTCATTAGTGCCACCTATGGAAATCTCAGCAGCTTGGATACAGGGGTCATTAGCTTCATCAAACTTTTTTTTTATTCATTACAGGCTATGGTGCGTGACGATTTCTGTGATTGTGTGTGTTTACCCCCACATCAGTGATAGAACTGTTATAACCTATGATGTGAGTAAGTATCTATGCATGACTGACGCCCATATGGAAACAATTAATGATGCTAAAATAAAGAACATGATAATTATCCCTTTCCCAATCGGGTTTGGGCCCCCAAATAAAATGAGCAGGGAGTGGGACAGTGTCTATCTTGTTAATAACATCTGCACAATTATGCTGAGTTTTGTGCTTTACAGGCCTTTGAAGGATGCCGTGGGCGCCCAGGAGGTTAAGCACATGATAGAAAACTCATACTCCTTACCGCTGTACATTGCGGTGCTGGCTTGTCTTCAGGCTGCAACGCATGCAGATTCTCCAGGGCAGCCAATCTTTGAACTATATAACTGTCAGGCAGTTTGAAGCTAGATAAAAAGAGTGAGGTGAAGAATTTTTATACATTAACCTCTGGAGGGGAAGGGGGAAGTGTAGAAATAAAAAAGAGAGATGGGGCCTTAAAATGAAGGCTAAAAGTAACTAACATATATATATATATATATATATATATATATAGATTAGCAGCTAAAATTTCGAGAATTGTCCACAGCAAGGGGGCAGCCAACAAAGTCCTTATTAAAAGCCAGACTTACTACTTTATGCATTTGAAACAACAGGGTGTTTCAAATGCTATTTAGGGTTGGACTGGGGCATCCGGGGTCCACCGGGACTACAATTCCTATGATTTAATCTGAACACAAGGACCCTTCTCCAGGTATTTGATGATGATTCTAATTTGGATCTTCATACAGTATCTTATGTCTACTAAAAATTATGTCAACATTAAATAAACCCAATAAGGTACTGTTTTGTTATTACAGAGAACAAAGAAGTAATTTTTACAAATGTGGATTATTTGGATAACATGGAGTCTATGTGAGATGGCCTTCCTATAATCTGGTGCTTTCTGGAGAACAGGTTTCCAGATAATGGATGTCAGACCTGTACAATTGTGGCATTTCCAGAACTCTGTGTGAAAACAAAGTCACGTCACTGTAGGCCATGTATTAGTATGTGCAGAGGTGCAAAGAATGGAGTCAGGACCAACAGTGCAGCAATCAGCAAGAAAATCATAATTTGTAATTCATGTTGCTTACAATTATATTTTCTTTCATTATGCAAAATTAAATGCTTAACAAAGAAGTCCCTATTTACAAGCTGATCAGAAAGTGAGAGAAGGCTGATTGCTGGCTTTACACAAACTAAGAGGACTCGCAGAGAAGACTGTGCTTGGAACTGTTCTTATTCATCCTCCTTATCATTTATTTATATTGAGCCAGCAAGTTATGCGGCTCTGACACATAAGGTTTTTAAAATTGAACAGGTGATGGCTCTTTATGGTATCTTTATAGCATACCAGCTTCTTATAATTCAGGGTGCATCAAACAGGCTTCTTTAAAGTGGTGGGTCTATAGGGAGTGTTTAAAGGTTTGGAGAAAAGGGGAGAGTGTGGCTGTTTAGGAAGAAGCTGTGATTGAGTGAAAGTTCTGAGGCAGTAAGTAGGGAGAATGAAGGAATGAGGGATAGGTTTCATTGTTAAATTCCTTACACACGAGTTTTAAGAGTTTGACTTTAATTTCAGAGGAAATGAATGAAATGAAGGAATCTGTAAATACGAAGAGCTAAGTCTTTAGCAGCATACTGGATAAAGCTGTGATAGATAGTAAAGTAGCATGCGTGTGAGGCAGGGATCCCCAACCTTTTTACCTTTGAGAATGTAAAAATGGGTGGGGAAAAACACATGCATGAAAAAAGTGCTGTGACTGGCTATTTGGTAGCCCCTGTGTGCACTGGTAGCCTACAGGAGTCTCTATTTGGTGGTACACTTGGATTTTATTGAACCAAAACTTGCCTCCAAGTCAGGAATTCAAAAAGAAACAACTGCTTTGAGACCACTGGGAGCAACATCCAAGGGGTTGGTAAGCATTATGTTGCTTGAGAGCCACTGCTGTTGTAAGGAGTATGTTGCAGCAATCAAGGTGGGAAATAAATTTAAGAGGATTCAATAGAGATAACTTTACATCTGTAAGTACTGCAGTCTGGCTCTTAGAGTAGTTCTGACCAACTGGCGGCCCGCAACTCACCCTTGTGTGCCCCCCCACCAGGTCTAGACTGGGAATCAATTAGGCCCTGGCATTCCAACTACACAGAGGCCCAAAAAGCCTCCCACCAGACCACTAAATTGTGACTGTGTATGGCATATTACATAGGATTTGTGGCGAGGCAACTAAGGCCCGGGACTAGGGCAGCGAAACTTTAGCCGCATCCCAAAGAGCAATGGACACTCAAAGTTCCCCAGTGCTCCTGTGATTGAGAGAGCACTCGTACGCACATGGAGGATGTGAGAGCTAAGAAGCTGGTGCTGGGACCATGTGACCTCGGGGGGGGGGATTTAAGGGTATGTCTTAATATTACAACTTTTTCCACATACAGTATGAGTGATGAGTGAAATCCCTGCAGCGAGCACCAACCATATGGTTTTTTTGGTGTGCTACCACCATTAATATGGATATGGTCTTGTGGTAACATGGGTGTGGTTTAAAGTGGGTGTGGTTTAAAACAGGTAGTGATTAACACTGGCTTATAAAATCGGCCCTCCACCATGTAGGCCAGAAGAATTCTGGCCCATTGTACCACAGAAGTTGGACTTAGAGATATCTATAACCAGAAAAAAGTAGCTTTGCTCCAAAAAACATTTTTTGACTGTGATTTCACCTTCCAGCTGCTCACTGGGTAGAACAGCTACATTGTGATCCCCTTTCTCAGCTGGGATCTTGCAAGGTAATGGAGGAAATGACTGGGCACCACATAGAAGATAGGTTTGGAACGATGCATAGCTACTTCCTGAGTACAACAATGGATACAACATAGAGGATAAGTAAAATAGCAAAGTTTAGACAGTAGTTCAAACACTCTATTAGTATCACCACTCCTCCGTGTAATGGAGCTCATGGCGGACCTCCGAGAATTCAGGAGGCACAGTGGTGGTCAGACGGTTCAAAGATTCAAGGAGAAAAAGGCTTATCACGTGAAAACTCATTTGAAATCCATGGGAAAAAAACTGGAACTGAATTAGGAGAAA
>CM044437.1:125163166-125205087 GCA_024363595.1 Xenopus borealis
CATGGGACACTACCTAAATAACTATTAGGGTTAGCCCACCTGAGCAGATTCGGGGGAGATTTAGTCACCTGGTGACATGGTGCATTAGTTTGCCCAAGTTATACTACAGTTTATATAAAGTTTATAGTTGTTTCATTTGCAAACTGTGTGTGTTTTATTATTCCTTGTGGAATCCCCTGATTTGTGTTCCTTATTGTTCCCTAGGTGGAGGCACTACGCTGTAATTCCAAGTTCTCAGTACTTTTCCTATGCAAAAGGGACTCAGGACACCTGGATTGCCACAGGTAAGTTGCTATTTAAAGAGACAGTAACCAAATTAGGGTTGTACTTTTATCACAGTACTTTGCATTCCTAAAACTCTATAGAGGTAAGTGATAGTGAATGTTCTGCCCCCAGTGCTATAAAGTAGGTATTGGGAATTATTAACAGCATAAGGCAACAAACACCTTATTTCTGATGTCAGATCATACAAAAATTAAGGACAGACAAAATAGTCCAACTAGGAGTATTTGTGCAGAATAATAATGATAATGGATCCCAAAAATACAGAGCTCTGAATGTGTTGAAGTTTAAATCTCCACTAGTAATAGAGAACAATGGCAGAAGATAGGGGGTGCACGCCATAATCCTCACTGCAAATGGTTCAGAGAAGGCATTGGGCACATAATAAAATTGAAGAGAAATCACCTCTCTCATTAATATGCAGCAGTTTGCCATGTGCGTGTACAAAAAATCATTTCACACTTCTCCAAGAAAGAACTGACAACGTATATAATGTATGTAAGTACCCTCATCTCTCTGCTTATGGCAAAGAAAGGTGAGAACGGAATGGGCTCTTAATGATTCCCGGCACTAAAAGATAAGGGATATTTTTTATCTCTGTCCTAAATTCTCCACTGTGAAGTTTCTTTTCTGAGTTCCAGAGAAAAAGCAGATACCAGTGGGTTAATACCCACTGCCTTTAATATTATGACAAGCCTCTCGCCTCTTATCTGAAAATGAATCTATGGTATTATAAGCCACCCACCCCCTACACCTTCCCCACTGCATCTAATTATAAAGTTATTAGGGAGGCATACCAGTGTATTTTATTTCTCTAGAGTCCATGGAAAGAAAATGATGGTAAGTAATGACACAGTTCTTTCTATTCTTGGACTCATGAAACAGCATAATAGGATTCACCCAAGAATCTGGGGAAAAGAATAAACCACACAACACCAATTATTGCAATAAATCATAATAGTTTACCAAGCCATAGAATTTAAAATCAGAAATCTGACAACCAATCTGTAATATTTATGAATGTTTTTGAAGAATCTAAAACACTGGAATATTTCCTGTGACTGCCCAGGATGTGCCCATATTACTTGCCAAATACAAGCTTGATCAGCCTCCACTCCACTTCGACATGACTCGGCTCCTTCTTTGGTGCAACTTGACTCCTTCTCTGGTGCAACTCAGCTCCTACTTTGGTGCAACAATTGTCCTCCCATTGCCCCCCTGATAGCAGCCTTGGCCTTTGGGCTCGTGTTTTTACATACTCATGAAACTCCTCAGTAAATATCCTTATATTTTACAAGACGTACTTTATTCACTATATAAGTCCCCCAATCCTACTTACAGAAACTGTGTATATCAGTAGAAATATTTGCTACCAGGAGAGTAGCTTCATATATGTATTCTGAAGAGGCTCAAGTGGAGGACAATAGACACTTCGGTACCATAGGAAGATACAAAATATTCTGGACTACAGAGCACTAGGGGAATGACATAAATCTGTTAATTCCACTACCTGGTGAATGCATCAAGTCTTCCCTTCACCTGAGGGACTTAGATATAAATTGTGGAACCTTCCTGTTGTTCGAGGAAGCAAATACATGAATGCTTGCTTGCTGCCCATTTATGATTCAGCCAAAGACATATTGAATGGTTCAATTCCTTTTCTCTGTAAGGAAATTTCTAAGGATTCTAAGAGTGAGTGCTTCATGCGAGGAGCTGCTACTTTGCACACAGACTTGAGTAGGTGATGCAGGAACAGGATCAGGGTGACAAGGGCATAGTACCAATGACGGACTGAAGAATAGGTGACTGGACGAAGAAACAGGAAAGGACTATGCAGGCAAAGACTGGAACAGAGCAGGTTGTGGGCTGGAATGGGACAGTGCAGGGAAAACTAGAACAGGACTGGAACAGAGAAGGACTAAGAAAAAGTGCTGGGAACATGAGACAAGAACAGGCCAGGGTGCAGCACTAGAGCGGGAACAGGAGCAAAAGTGGAGCAGGAGTGAGAACAGGACTAGATTCAAAGAACAGGTCTGGAACATGACAGGTTTAGGCAAGAAATAGGAGCCAGAGCAGTGAAACTAAGAGCCAGAGACTTGCCACAATGCTCAAAAGCAATGCAAATGCTCAGGCACCAGCTGTGTGGAGGGCTGGGCTTTGACAGGACAGAGTCAGCCCTGACTAGATGACCTCATCCAACCAATAAGGTTGCTGGGGTCATTCCAAGGCATTAGGTGTAATGGAGATGGGCATGCACCAGCTGCTCTCCTGGCCCAGAGCTAAGGGAAATCAGCCAACAACGAGGAGGTCCTGGGTTCAAACACAGTAGAGCCTTATATTTGATTATTTGTCGAAGGGTGAAATCAAAGTTCTCCAGAGAAGAAACTCAAAGGATTTTTTGAGGTGCATGTTTACAAAAGTCACACATGGCATTTAATAAACCTGTTCATCTACACCAGGGAGAATTACTACCGATCTGCTCTCTTCCACCCTAATCACTGTGCACTGACAGGCATGACATTGGCCTTTTAGTACAGAGAGTGGGTGGATTTTAGCGTGGAAATGAGCAGCCTGATATGCCGGCAGAGGAAAATTCAACCTGTGACATGGCCCAAAGGCTGAACTTTGAATGTGATTATTTTGTTGTCCAAAACCTAATATTGCATTTTAAGTGCATTAGTGGACATTAGAGAAAGTAAGCCAATTATATAGGCCAGGTTGGAAAAAAATTTGTCTTTTGGGCAAAGTGAACAATGGTCAAGTAAATCAATGTAGTCCCTGAATTTTCCAGTTCATATATACATGCGTGACATATTCCATATTTCCAGATGTTTATATAAAGCTGCACAGTATAATTAAAGAACAAACACTATGGCCTGTATTGATCTCTGTCTCAGCTTCATACTGAAAAGCAGTAGAGATTCCCTTCATATTAATGCTGTTATCCCTTTAAATCTGCTTTATGCACTACGCTACATCTCACACAAGAACTCCCTGTATATTGACCTTAGGTGCTATAAATTGCAATTATTGCAATCCTGTCAAAAACGGCCAATTATTAGTCTTGTAAAAGAAAAAAAATGTGCCCTCACCCTTCCGATGGCAAATGCTATCTAGCACTCATTACCTATGTTTATCTGCTGGTCACAACAGGGTGCTAAGCATGACCATTAATCATTTCAGCTGACATGGAGCCTGCATTATGAAGAAGCCTGCTTTATTAAAGCAACTTAACATTTTTTTGTACATGGTGTTTTTTGGGGGGGCAGTGCAAAAATTCACTCCTCTGCCCTCACTTTAAATTTCTACTTCCGATTTCCAGTCAGCTCCACATTTGTACCCAAAATAATTGGCAGGGAAGCTGTGAGCTATGCAACTGGTATTACTGATATTATCCTGCATATTTTGCAGGGGAAGCAGCAGAGGCCCCAGAGGGGTTTGTGTGTGCCTGGTGGGCCTCTCACACCCCAGTCTGACCATGCACAATATGAACCCTAGGCAACTACAGCTATCTTATGCCTGATGTGGCGGTAACAGTCCCCCTTCAGCCCTTAACCCTGCAAGTGCCAGTAATACAGGCTTATTTGCATTTAAAGTGCTAATAACAGGCCAATAAAACTACCGACCTGGCCCCTCCAGCCCAAGCCAGCAGCTTATTGGCCAGTGTATGGAGTCGTTCCAAAGATCTGCCCAGCTAAGTAGCCAAAAATCAGTTTGCAGGGACATAGTTTAATCATCTTGTTCCATAGACAATGTATTCCTTGGTTTTATTGCCTCATCCCTCTTCATCCCTGGGTGGTATTGACTGCCAGGTGTCACATAGACAAATGGACTTGACTGGCAAGTATAGACAAATGGGTTCCACATTACATTTCTACTAACGCAATAAACCATTTCCCATTTATAAGCTGATACATGGGGAGGTAGGGAATGTGACAAATATAATGTGTTTTCTGTTGTTGCTGTGGTTTTGTTCTGTCGTATTTCCTTTCTTTTTGGCAAGAGATCAGTAATCATGTAACACTTGGTGGGTTCATACAAAATTAATTGCTCCAGTGGATTTGGGGTACAAATAATACACCGTATATGCATTTATAAAATATATATATATATATATGTTCTGTATTTCATTTAGCTGTTGTAACAAGGAGAAGAGCACAAAGGATTGTTGGGGCTCACACACCTCCTTCATACATTTATCCTACGGGTACAGTTATTAAATGACTGATCTTATGAGTCACACAGCTGAAATCTATTATGTTTTATAAAGTCATCACTGCCTGTTACTTGTATATGAAATTATATAAGCAGAACACTGCAGGATTCTGCACTCTTCATGTTCCCAGGTTACCAATACCCCAGAGGGGGGGTCACATAGAGAAGTTCAATCTATCCACAGCACTTATTTCATATTTTTCCAGTCATTATCCATGCTATTATCATCCAGTGACCATTATGGACTATTTTATTAATGCCTGGAATGGTCAGGTACTTCATCATTAAGGGCTCTTTAGTTGTACATTAACAATCAAAGAGGCTTTACTAAATAAAGACGGAAGACCTGTGTCCCACCTTTATTAGAATTCACTTCAAATCATATATTATTTCTGTTTATAGCACTTAATGATCCTCTCAATATGCCTGCACCCTGAATGACTGGACCTACTGTACCATTGTCTAAATGGGCATTGTGTATGGGAAGGATCATATTCAGGTGTCTCCAACCTTTTTCTTTTTACCCATGAGCCACATTCAATTGTAAAAATAAAATTTGGGGAGCAACACAATCATTAAAAAATACTCCTGGGGGTGTCAAATAAGGGCTGTGGTTGGCTATTTGGCAGAACCTATGTGGACTGGAAGTCTAAAATAGACTCTGCTTGTTAGTATACATTGTTTTTAGGCAACCAAAACTTGCCTCCAAGCTGAATTCAAAATTAAGCACCTGTTTGGAGGGCACTGAGAGCAACATCCAAGTGGTTGGTGAGCCAGTGGTTGGGGATCAGTGATATAGATTATGGACAAGGCCAAGACCCAAGAGAAGGTGGCTCATGAGAGCCATGAGACAAGCAAATTGAGTAATGCGGAGGTTTACAAGCCTGAGGGTAGGATGGATCGAAAAAAATCTTCAAAAGATTGGAAATGTGTTGACAAACCGTTGCGCAGATACTTTGACTAAAATAGCTACAGGAGATATGCAGACTTAATTGCCAACTATGCCTAATTATCGGGGGCAGTCATTTTCCCCCTATTAAATATACTTTTAGGAAAGGGGATCAACTGAAGGAAAATCACTGTAAGCTACAAACTCAGAAAGGGAAAGAGAGAAATTAGCTTGCAATAAAAAAGTGGGATTTTGACTGCTGAACATGAAGAGAAGCACCAAAAATAAGACCACAAATGAGGAGAAATAATGAAGGCAGGAGCGAGAGGGGAACAAGAAAAGGAATTCAGCTGGCAGGTATAAAAAAAACACAGAACTAGGGAAGCATAAGAGGCAATGCCAGAATGTATGCACTATATTGTCATTAGACTGGTGGACATCTTTCCTCAGCAGCTTTGAGTAGCTTTGAGTAGTGTGTTCTCCTCAGTTAGAACTTTGTGTTCTTATATAAGTCAAATACCTGTCCATAAGGCTGTGCAGAAAATTGGCTAGTCCCTGGACTAAACTAAGCTTCAGGGACCACAGCCCATGACCGTTGCAGAGAAACACAGTTTCTGCATTCATGTTATAATGGGGTAAGGACACGCCTGAAATATATATTATCCTGTCTATGCATACACATAGCTGAGGATATCATTAGTACAATGCTGGAGTCCTGTCACTGAAATTCTCTGAAGGAACATGGCAGAAACACGATATTGAGGATATTAAATGGAGAAATAATTTAATACACTTTCTATCCATCACTGCCGCAATGTACAGTGTGTATCATCTTCCTATGTATCACATTTTTATCCCTCAGAAGCCCCTATACATATGCTGTCTTGATGAAGCTCAACTCGCCGTCCCTGCATTGTCACCTGCTCATTATTGTTCCCCCTGACCCCCCTCATACAAGAGGGGACCTTGAGAGAACAACACTGAGGCGGCCCTGTTTGTTGTGATCGGTTGCCATGGCAATAGCAGCATCCTTTGTCACACTACTTGGTGCGGGTGTCACCATAGAGATACCAAATGTTCAGAGAATCACATTCACATGCGCTGTGGGCACACCGTACAGCAGTTTATTTTATATCTCTTTTTTGTTTTGTGTTTACATTTGTACCAATTAGCAATTGGAAAGAAATGACACGGTGGCACATATTATCCTTATAAACTGTAGGGGGAGTACACATTGTAATATTTCCCAAAAAAACGTTCTGTACTAAATGTATATTTTTTAAAAATTTCCAAAACTCAACCTGTGTATAAGGCACTGCTGGAAAACCTTCTAGATATGGCTACATTGTACCTCTCTTTATTGAATTGTAGTTTCACAACATCTGAGGGCTGATTTAAAGCATCAGGGAAATCTGATGGACCTGTTATCCAGAAACCTCGGGACCAAGGATTTTCTGGACAAGGGATCTTTCTGTAATGTTGCTCCTCATACCTTTAGTCTGCTAAAAAATATTTCAAGATTACATAAACCCGATTGTTTTGGTTCCAATAAGGATTAATTATATCTTAAGGTGGCCATACACGGGCCGATAAAAGCTGCAGACAGACCGAGCCGGCAGCTTATTGGCCCGTGAATGGGGCCCTCCGACAGGCTTTCCCAATCGATATCCGGCCGAAAAATCCCATCAGATCGCGGCCGCATCTGTTCATTGATGCAGCCCTGCGATCTGACCGCCCGTTTCTGCTTCATTGTGATCCTATCGTCGGGCCCTAGGACCCACGATAGGATCAGTCCGATATCTCCCCGCATATCGGGGAAAGATCCGCTCGTTTGGCCAAACGAGCGGATCTCTCCTTGTATGGCTGCCTTTAGTTGGGATCAAGTACAAGGTACTGTTTTATTAATACAGTGATAAAGGAAGTCATTTTTTAAAATGTGAATTATTGCTTTAACATGGAGTCTGTGGGAGATGGCCTTTCTGGTAGTTTGGAGCTTTCTGGATAACGGCTTTCCAGATAATGGATCCCATACCTGTATATATTTCAGAATACAGATAGAAACCTCAGATTGTGCCCAGGCATTGAGTGACATAGTACTGATTCACTTCATTATATAATGCAATGTGGTCGTTGGT
Organism: Xenopus borealis; assembly: GCA_024363595.1. Classification (NCBI taxonomy): domain Eukaryota; kingdom Metazoa; phylum Chordata; class Amphibia; order Anura; family Pipidae; genus Xenopus; species Xenopus borealis. The sequence goes on from CM044437.1 coordinate 125,170,688, forward strand.
GGAGAGGAGATACTTGTGATAATTAAAGAGAGCAGATTGTTCATTCATTCCCATCATTATACAGAGCAGCTTGTTCATTAATTGCCTTCATTATACCCTGTTCATTGTCCATTATTAGTGTCTAGGATCTTTACACAATTCAATTCATTACTGCCATAATGCATATTATTGCAAGAAGTCCAGTAATACAAGGATCTATATGATACAGTAAAGCCTGGCAGCTTGAGAATAAGGACTGAGTACTTTGTATTATAATAATAATGAGTGCAAAATGTTGCCAAAGATCATGCAAAGACTCTGCATCATTTTGCAGGGTTGGGTGCTCACTGCCAGTAAGGAATGGAAATGCATAGTTTTATAGGTCTGTGTCAAATACATTATTTCCCCAAGCAGTGTTTTTATTGCCCATATAGTATACGGCTATAAAGGGGCATCTATCTTGTGCTGATTGTGTAGACATTTTATTTTACTACATCAATATTTATACCTAATTAAATTAAATTGTCTTGTAAAGGTGGTCATGCACAGGCCGATTAAAGCTGAAGTCTCGACCCCTCCAAACTGAGTGCAGTGGTGTAACTATAGAGGAAGCAGACCCCAAAGTCATGGGGGCCTGGGGAACAGGTGGGCTCAGACTGCAGGGTCTTCTTCCTCTATAGCTGAAAAGAATACACCCCCCTCCACAGTCACTTTCTTACCTGCAGTGGAGAAGGGGGGAGCATGCAGCTGGGAGACTCTGGTGTGGGAAATAGTCTGACACAGGGCACGGAGTGGGGAGGCAGGAGGGTGATCTGGGCCCCTCCGAAGATTTTTTTTCATGGGGCAAACTATAATTTCTGCACTGTGACTGTGCATGGGACCCTCCAGATGTCCTGACTGACTGATATTGTCTAGCCTAATATCTATTGGGCAGGTTAGACTTCCCATATGCAATCCTTTCCCAATGGGCTTGTCTAGGAGCCCATTATGATTCAATTTATGGACTGAGGCTGAAGAGATAGGACCATTCTAACTTAGCTCAGTGTGTGGGTGACCAAATTGGATAAAGAGGCACTGAATCACTCTCCAAATAAGTTGATCTGTATAAATGTATGGCTAGCTTGATGCTAATGTCACATGGGTTGTTTTCTCTGATCTGCTGCCTTCCTTCCCTTGTACTGTATGTATGTGCAGTGACAGGCTAGCACACACTAGATTTCAGTCAAAAATGTATACTTTAGCGTTTCCATGCCAAAATCTGTTCTGTGTCTGTGTCCCTTCTGCATCTGCGCCAGCAAAACAAAATTACCAATTTTATATTAGCATAAGTGTTTACTGGCATCAGTAGTCTTCTATATTTATCTCACGCTAGCACTTACATGGTTAAGTCAAGTGTTTCTTTAAAGGCAAACTTCAATGAGTGAGAGACGACTCATAGAGCCTGCCTAGCTTTGCTGTTGTTCAAATACCTCCAACCCTATGACATACAGGATATGTATTAAATCTGTAATACTTATTAAGTAGGGACGCCTATATATAAACACACGCATAAAATACATACACACAGATACCAAACTGAGATGCTAAATTTAATTGGATAACCACAGATGTGTTAAAATAATCACACACAAAAAAAGCAAGCAGTCGACAGGCAATCCCCCTAAATAATGTGTTTATATCAGAGAATAGGTATCATACCATATATTCATCACCAAGACAATAATACTCAGCATCATTAAACTATGGGTCATTAAGGCACAGCTGGACCTTATTGAAAGTCACTGCTGCTTAATTATCTCAGGAAACATTCCACAGAAATCAATGGAGCTGTCTCTGTAAGTAAACAAGGGGTAACCTGGAGTCATTCCATCCAAATTCCACCCAATAGGAATAGCTGTATTCAGAACAAATGAGTCACTTCCATTAGGGAAAAGACACTTTGGAATTAAGGGAAATGGCCCCAAAAGACACAATGTATTAATCATTTCTACGTATTTTTTCCATTCCTAAATATGTTCACTGGGAGTCAGTTACTGACCAAGTCTTTTGCAGTGTTATAAAAAGATAAATATATTTTTACATAATTATGCAGTATGGCACTTTTATTTCTATTGTGTGGAAATATGGCATTATTAGATTGGATCTATGAGTGAACAAACTAATTCATTACTATCTCCTCCTGCAGCGATATGTCATGTTACTGTTATGTTTATTTTCTGTCCAAACTCCTGGGGGAACATTTGCTGTCTCTCTGTGGAATCGTCTAATTTCTGGCACATAATGGAAAGCAACATCACAGAGTAGTAGCATCATTCTGTAGTACATTGTCACATACACCACTCACACCCATTTAACTGTGAGATAGTAGGTAGGAAAAGTGAAATATATATATATATGTCACAAATTTACCTTTTTTTATTGTGAAGGCAGCTCACAAGTGTCTATAGTAGCAATACGGGAGAATAGATATAGCAAGAAGAGATGTTACCTAAGAAGGGACTATGCCTGTGGGATAGCAGGTATAGTAGGGAGATGTGGTGCCTATAGTAGCAATGGATAATAGTCTCTGGGAAGGGATTGTGACTGTGGGATAGCAGGTATAGTAGGGAGAGATGGTGCCTATAGTAACAGTGGGATAATAGGCTCTGGGCAGGGACTGTGGCTGTGGGATAGCAGGTATAGTAGGGAGAGATTGTGACTATAGTAACAGTCAGTGGTGTAACTACCAGGGGAGCAGGGGGTGCAATTGCACCAGGGCCTGCTCCCTCTCGGGGCCTGCTGGAGAGGCTAGGAGAACTCCAATGTGCAATTCATAGGGGGAATAGGGGTGCCAATCCTGCACCAGGGCCCACCAGCGAGCAGTTACGCCAGCGAGCAGTTACGCCACTGGTAACAGTGGAATAATAGTCTCTGGGAAGGGACTATGGCTATGGAATAACAGGTATAGTAGGGAGAGATGGTGCCTATAGTAAAAGTGGAATATATCTACAGTATATGTCACAAATGTACCTTTTTATTGTGAAAGCAGCGTCTATAGTAGCAATTCGGGAGAATAGATATAGCAGGAAGAGATATTACCTAAGAAGGGGCTATAAGTGTGGGATAGCAGGTATAGTAGAGAGAGATGGTGCCAATTATAGATAGCAGTGTGATAATAGTATCTGGGAAGCAAGTGTGGGAAAGCAGGTATAGTAGGGAGAAATGGTGCTTAAAGTAGGAGTGGGATAATAGTTTCTGGGAAGGGACTGTGACTGTGGGATAGCAGTTATAGTAGGGAGAGATGTGGTGCCTATAGTAGCAGTGGGGATAATGGTCTCTGGGTAGCGGCTGAGGACGTTGGACAGCAGGTATAGTATGTAAAGATGGTGGCTATAGAAGCCGTGGAATGCCTGGGGTTGAAGGAATTGGTTGTTCAACAGCAGCTACTGGGCCATAGTTTGGACAGTTCTTGATATAAACAATGGGTCCCTGTAAAGTCTGTTTTGCCACGGGCTTCCCCACATTAAAAACATCCCTGCGGATAAACACCCATGTGAAATACTTGGGTTCCATGTCTGCCCCCGATTTAACTGTATAAGCAGCAGAATATAAGCACCTTGAATGTCAGTGCTCCCACCCCTCCCTTGTAGCCTGTGCTTGGTACATGTAATTGCAGCTCTTGTGTCATTAATATAGGGACAGTGACAGACTGTAATTTTCACAGTTGGTCTCTTGTGTGGAGTCAGGGAAGAAGTGTTTCCTCTAATTCCCACACACTCTCACATGCCCTCCTACCATCTCATTACATTCCTACCGGCTGTCTCTCAGAAGTTTATTTCCTTCCTGTACATGTTCATTCTTTCTCTCAGTGCAGGACAGGTTTATATCCTCAACCAACTCACCTGGAGCAAAAAATATGTAGGAGTTTATCTTTATTTGGCCCCCAAGTTTCAGAAAACATATTTTTCTCTACATAGTACTGACTGGACCCTAGAATACCGGTTTTGATTAAAGTTCGACCAGAATATAATAAGTAGGCAGAGGATGTGGCACTTCCAAACCAGGCGATGCTAGGACCATGACCACCATCAGAACACTTTTTTTTAATTGGACCTCATTCAAGGGAACATTTTGGGAATCCTGTGACATACTGGACAACACTAATAACAGATGCTTATTCATGACAACCGAACATATAGTATTTATGTTGCACTGGGATATTCATGGATCCAGCCATGAGGGGATATGATGCTTTGATGGGGCCCTACATTTATGCTTACTGATTGCTGCCCTGGTTGGAACCAAAAGGATGCGTACATAGGCTGAACAGTCAGGAAGGAGTTTGGATCTCTGATACAGTAAAAGGGTCTGTGCTCAAAGGTTTTACAACAGAGGCAATGCACCCAGCAGTGTTTGGGGTGCCCAGAAGTAGAACGCATGTTGGTTTTCCTATAATGAACAATACTTGTAATAATCATCATATATAAAAAGTGTCTTGGCTGAACAGTCTCTGGAATTCAGGTTTCCAAAATTTTGGGGCACCAAACAGTAAATGGAATGACCCAGCCTTAATAACTAGTTAAATTTTGGCTGAATGATAAGACAGGAAGTTCAGCCCCAAGGTCAGAAAGAGAGAATTTTGAGGTGAACACCCATAGTTATTAATATAAAAAAAAAGTACAGAGCTGATACAATAATGTTTTCATGTAACAGCTTGTTAAGAGATGAGGGAGCTGACCAAGTGTTAATGATGTTGAGTGTAAACCAGAGGGGATTGAAACCAAATATAATAAAAAAAAGTTTTGGTAGATGTTATGGTTATATATTAAGTAGCCCATATTTCTACAGGTGAGGTTACTGACAAGGAAATAAAATATAGAATATAAATATGTAAAAAAAAAAAGACCTCTGAAGGGATTATGTGTTGACTTGGGTACAGGGTCGGACTGGCCCAGGAAAAAATCTTTATTCAGAAAACTACAGCTCCCAAGCATAACAGTTCCTATACCTTTATTAAGGTTACTATTGGTCATTTCCAAGAAGGGAAACTTAAAGGAGAAGAATACCACCTAGCTCTCCATTGTGCTGAACACCCCCCCCCAACACATTTATGTGTTTTGTGCCATGGTTATAGATCCAATATTGAAATGTAGAGGTGACAGGGACCAGTGTGGGCTTCAGAAGGGATGCTTTGGAATTTTTATCTTGGAGACCTTGTAGCCTACAGTTTTAAAGGAACAGTTACAACAGAAAACAAGTGTTAATGTAATTAAAATGTCATGTATTATTGCCCTGCAGAAATAGGCAGATGTGTATCCATGGGGGCAGCCATTCAAACAGAAAAAGGAGAAAGGGCACAGGTTACTTAGCAGATAACAGATAAGTTCTGTAATATAATACAATGGGATATTACAGTGTGCATGTGTTATCTGCTATATAACCTGAACCTTGAATGGCTGCCACCATGGCTACATAGCAGCTTGTTTATATAATGCATAACAATGATTCTAAAGCAAATACACCAATCGTACTAGTGCATGGGAACAGTGCATTATATTTTAGTTACTTAAAAAACACTTACATTTTTTGATGCTACTGTTCCTTTAATTGTTTCTTTTTTGTTGTTGCTGTGTGTTAATGCTAGTGATGCAGAATAGGTTAATTTGTGTAGAGTCTATGGTATTCATTATGGGTTGTATTCTTTGATAAAGACACTGGGCTGTTCCCAAACATCAAGTATTTTCAGTTATTACTTTACTATTTTGTAGCCCAGATGACATGGGCTGATGTTGTTCTTTGTGCTGCCTACATTTGCCACTGAGTTTGACTTGGGCTGTGCACTTCTCTCAAGTTCAGAGTGAGACTGAATTTGATTCCCCAGCAGACAGTTTCAAAACTGAATGGCACAATGGTATCAGAGGTATCAGCCATAGGTGCCTTTGGTATCTGGGCTTTCACCTTGACCACCTTAAAGCGGATGTAAAGGCAAAGAATCCCATTTTTACTTTCTTTAATGAAAAAGAAATCTATTTCCAATATACTTTAATTAAAAAATGTCTTATAATTACCATTCTTATAAAAAAACCTGACTGTATGCAGTGATATTGTTTTACATGCTCTGACAGCTGTAGATAGGAAACTTCAGACGGTCCCTAAATGCTCTGCAGGGAAATCATCATCATTTCTAATGGCAGGGAGGGGCTCACTTTACTTCCCAGAACTCAAACAGCTGTGTTTGTTTCCCCGTAGAGCTGCCAGCAACCATGTAGAGATTTGTATCTACGGACCCAGTACAATCTCCTTATTCTGATTATGAATTAGTCTTGATGTATCAGCTTCTATGGCAGATATTATTTGACTTTTGGCTGTTTTGATAATTTATGACAATCCCCAAGCTTAGCCTCCCAACAGAAGCCCAGACCACACTGAGCATGTGCAGGGTCTTGGTCTTGCAAAGATGTATAACAAAGTTACAAGATGACAGCCCCCTGCAGCCAACTTTGAAAGCATAAATCATTTGTTTGATTAGGCTTGTGGTGCAGTAAGTTCATTTTTATGTTTAGTATACAAAATACAGCATTTCTAGCATTATTCTATATTAGACTTTAGTTCCCCTTTAAGGTGACTGTACATTCAAAGATATTATCGGGTGAAACTTCAGCAAAAAGTTAGTGCGGAATCAACAGAAATCTGCAGATTTAGCTCTTAGCTCCTATAGTTGCAGGAAAGATCATTATAACATGTATGGCCACCTTTATTTGCATCCAGGGGCTCCTAGCGGTATCTGTGTGTGGAACTACTTTTCTGCTGACCCTGAAGTGATGGCAGCTGTCCTGTTTTAGCTGAGGGCTTCCAACTTGTGTTTGATGTGGGCTGCTTTCTGATTGGAGCATTTTGTGTTTGTCTTTGTTCAGCCTCTGACAATTTGCAGAACCTGAAGCAACAGCACAACAAAAGGTTCGATGTGACTGAAACAGGCAGCACGGCAGCATGAAACCCCCCTCCCTTATATCTCACTTCTCTGGCTAGCAGAAAGCCTGCCTTTCTTTATTCATGGCCCCCTCAGCCATGCCTACCATCCCCTCCTCCAGCACGACTCCCTGCCCATTATAAACACTCCATGCATAAAGACAGTCATTCCTGCAAGAATAAATCTAATTTATTACATAGGGAAGCTGCTAGGCAAATATAGAGCTGTAGGGATTTGGTACCCAGAATCTCCATCATTGCTGGATGAGAGGCAAAGGGGAGGTGCTTAAAGTTTGCTGCTGATGCTATCGGGTGCCCCCCCTCCCTCCTGTGTAGGCGTGTCTTAGTGTCAGTTCCAAGCTGTAAGTTTCACAAGGGGTTTAAGTGGAGGAGACCACATGGAGAACGCAGCATCGCCCTGATCTCTCTGAGATTTGACACATCTGCCTGTGAGTGGAAGGCAAGACCCCAGACTGCTGCTGTGGGACTCGGCATCCGTGGTGAATAAAGGAGCTATACATTCTTCCAGGAAGAGCCACAACATATTAAAGGTAAACTGGGCATTGTGTTATAGAAATTGGCAACCTGTGGCGGCCACATTTTTTTAAACTGTATCTCTCACTATCGGCTGGGTGTTGTAGTACAACAACATCAGGAGGTGCTCAGGTAAACCAGTGCTCTCTCTGTACTGCAGGTGTATGTGCGCAACCAAAATCTTTCCCCTCCCCTGCTGAGCTTATACGCACACATCTACAATTCTGGGGGAAGATGTGTCATTTCTTTTGCTTTGTTAACCCATGAAAGCTTTAATGAAATCGAGAATCTGGTGTTACCTTTACCTGCAACACATGATAAATAGCTGTCACCCCCAGTACCATGCTTATAATGATCCTCAGATCATAACCCCCCGCAATATCATGTCCATAATAATCCCCAACTCATTGTCTCCCTTAGTAGCATGTTCGTAAAGATCTACAACTCATTACTCCCTTCAGTGGCAAGGCCGGCCATAATATTCCCCAAATGAGACCCCCTCACTAACATGCCCATGATGAATGACAACTTATCACCCCTTTCACTATCATGCCCAGAATAATTCCCAACTCATCACCCCTCTCAGTAGCATGACTATAAGAATGCCTAACTCATCACCCCTCTCAGTAGCATGACCATAACGATGCCTAACTAATCACCCCTCTCAGTAGCATGCCAATAATGACCCCCAAACTCATCACCCCCCTGAGTACCATGCTCAAAATAATCCTCAGAACATTAACCCTCTCAGTAACATGACCATGCTCTCCAGATCATCAGCTCGCCTTATTACTATGCCAATATGACCCCCAACTCATCACTTTCCTCAGTACCTTATTCATAATCATCCCAAACTCTTCACTTCCCTCAGCACAATGCCCAAAATGATTCTCATTCATCACAGACTATTGCTTGCAAGGGGTATTGGAAGTGACAGTGATTGTATGGAACAGTACTACACATAGATGTACACTAGGTTTCAGTGGGCTTCTTTAACCCCTGGCCCTGTTAGGGTTAATGCTCCCTGTGCAGAAGGTTTTTTTTGTCTTCCCTCCTAACTAGAGATGCTATTTTAGCACAGATTTTTGTCACCTACCAGCAGAGTGTTTCAGACAGATTTGTGAAGGAATTAGGTCTTCTCTCCTGGGGGAGACCTTCTCTCTCCCTTTCGCTGGCTAAGTAGCCACTTATTTTCTCCGCTGCTCCTGGCAGCCTAATTGCCCCTAGCGGCTGTCTGGAAGCCACAATGCCCCTTGCTCCAATCTTAGCACTTGCCCCTAGTATTCATTCAATTGAGTCTCTCAATATCCTTGGGCAAAGTTCCTTTGAATGTTTTAAATTCATTTTTTCCAGCTTTTTTTTGTTTTAATTGAGAATATTTACATGAAACCAGATGCTTTCTGATAGGTCCCACCTGCTACCAGCGTGTGTGCTGCCTTCTCCTTTAACCTCACTTCAATCCCTTTAGTGCTGTAACTGAGCCGCATTGCCTCTCCCAGCATGATGTACAGTATCTCTGGCAAATATACAGTTGTTCTGTGACATATAAAAAGGCTCTGCATGCTATTAGTTAACTCTGCATGATAGAAGGCTGCACTGCACTCTGCATTGCTCTGAGTGCTTTTCTCTTACCCTGGGAGTTTAAAAATTGCTCTGTTTCATAATATTCCCCTGGGTGTTATATATATATAAAGGTCCCGCAGTACCAGCACTCCAAACAGTACCTTAATAGGTGGTGCACGATCCAACTGTCATCCTATATATATATATATATATACTGTATATATATATATATAAAAATATATATGTACATTATAATGTCATGCACCGAATCTGCAGGTAATTTATTAGTTTTCTATCTTTTATCTCTCTTATTTACATGATCATGCCAAAGTCCTTTCTTTCTGCATTCAAACCAAGAACCTTTTGTCTTGTTCTGTAGGAATGTTGTGGTCAAAGCCTCATTGCACCTCCACCTAATGATTTAAAATGTAGTGCTGAGCACAACTTTACCTTTTTTGCTATATTTTTTTTCTTTATAACATGCTTGTGTACATCCATTACATTAGTTTGTGATTGCTCTGAATTATATAATACTCCACTGATTTTCATAGGTCGCACTGATCTCAGTGCTACTGTTTGCAGAACAAAATAGTTGAGTGTGTAATACAGCAGGTATGCCCAATATGTGGCCCTTGTCCTATCCCAGCACCCCCTGCCAGCCTGTAGTCCAACAGCATTTGGAGGGCTCCATAATTAATATAATCGGAATGGAAATAATGGCTTTATACATCAATTTATTCTGCATGCAGTAACATTCTAGAAGAGATGTCTGCTTTTATGCCTGCAAGCCATGATATTGATCTAAGTGTATGGTCTATTTTTGCACGCCTATTGCTTCTTCCAGGTTAGAAAAAAAAAAACAGCTCGGAGGGCCACAATTTATACAATAAAAGTTTTCCCAAACGAGCTCCGTTTGTAATAAGATTTCTGCGAGTGCCAGCAGATGGCTAGGTCTGTCAGAGACTTGCGCTGCAGGGTTTGAAGATATTTTGAATGACTGCTAAGTGTGCTTGAATGGGTTGCTATGTATCAGAAGATTGCTGTGAATTGTATAGGATTGTGATTGCGGAATGTCTCCTTATCTAAGAAGCTGCCACTCATTTTCCATATTTCCTGGGGTTGGGATTGAAGGGTTATAGAAAACTGTGCATTGGATTTAACGCAAATGGTAAAAAAAAAGAATAAGAGAAGAATAATTTAATAAATTTATACAAGTGCACAAGGTGTATCTCTTCAACGGCTGAAGAAAAATAAAGTTAGATGAGCTGTGATCTATTCTGCTGCAAAATAAATGGAACACATATTCAGTGCCTTTACTCCGACTCTCAGAAAGCAGTGGTTAGCTAGTGTTCTGTAATTGCTCCCAGCCAAATACAGCTACATTTAGAAAAGGTATGCTCTACGCTCCATGGATCAGATCAGATCTTTTATTTAGTTAACACCAGGTGCCAAGCTTTCTTGATAGAAAGTCCAGTCCATGTAATTCAGCTTGGTTAACATGTTGCTACATGAAAATATGGTTTATATCCCTTGTGTTATTGTCCATAACAGAATGTAGGGAAAGCATCAGTGCAAAATACAAGTGAACGCTTGTGTGCATTAGCTATTGGACCGGTTATTTAGAATGCTCGGGACCTGGGGTTTTCCAGATAAGGGATCTTTATGTTATTTGCAAATCCATACCTTTAGGCTACTTAAAAATAATTTAAATATTAATTAGCTCCAATAAGGATAAATTGTATCTTCGTTAAGATCAAGTACAAGGTACTGTTTTACACAGAAAACAAAAGAAATCATTGTTTAAAAGTTTTTATTTGGCTATAATAGAGCCAATGGAGGATGCTTTGCCATAATTTGGAACTTTCTGCATAACGACTTTCCGGATAATGGATGCCTTACCTGGGCCACGGTTCCATGAACTGATTGTAAGGTCTGGTATTACTTTGTCAATTAATTGATTGTGTGTACATTAAACTGATTCAGTATTTGGCTAAATCTGGTGCAGAAGACTTTTTATTTGTCTGTACTAGATTCATCAATGTATAAAAATGAATATATATAGATTTCAGAAATTTTTGTGGAGATATTTATTGAATATACTTATGGATGTACTGGACAAACAAGCAAACAAATGATGTATTTGACAAAACACACCTAAAACGTGCAAGTAATAAAACCCGTAGTATACTGTACATCGTAAGTTAGGTTGAAAAAAGATACCATCAAGTATTCCACTTCCATCAAGTTCAACCTTTCATCAAACCTGCCTACCTGCTAGTTGATCCAGAGGAAGGCAAAAAAAACCTTCTGAACCCTCGCCAATTTTCCTCAGAGGGGGGGAAATTTTCTTCCTGACTCCAAGATGTGAGTTAATTGTGAAGGCCTGGCAGGTTTATCCCAATTTGCCCATTTGGTGAGGCATGGCAGGAAGGGTAGTAGGCTAGCAGGCCCTATGTACCGAATACTACTCTGGGCTGCAATCTTTGGGGTCTGGCAAATGCCAGAGGGGCTGCTATAAAATGTCATAGAAAGTCAGTATTTAGAGGGCTGGTGGGGGGCTATGTGGGCCTCTGTGTGGGTTGATTATGCCTCTGTGTAGCTGAAATGCCAGAGCCTATTTTAATTCTCAGTCCAGACCTGGTTCCAGGTAGACTTAATCCACCAGTGGGAGGAAGACTAATAGGAGAGAGTAGGCAATGTTCTGTTAAAGGGCTGCTGTATCTCTGGGTTGGCAAAGCTGCCTTGTGACTTGGGTCTTGACCACAGCTTATTAAGCAGATCTGTAAATCACAGGTATTAGATCTGTTATCCAGAGAGCTTGGGATCCATTTTTTATATATAAGGACTTTTTGTAATTTGGGGCATGTCAATTGCTAGGAACATGGGTTTTTGCTAAGTTAATTGTCACCAATTAAAAAGCACAGGAACAGTAATCCTAGATAAGTGGGTTGGGGATAATAAATGCCATATTTATACTATCTTTGCTTATAGACCCCCCATTGTAGGGAGATGTCTGTTCTACAAAGTTAACCTGTTATTATTGGATTGCTATGTAATTTTTGACCAACTTGTACCCTACCATAAGGATTCCCGACTGTATTATTGTGAGCACCTGTATTTGATGCTTTCTATAGTCCCCAGTGCTCCTTTCTTACCTTAAAGAGTAGTTGGAGAATTCAGGCTCATTGGTGTGTTCTGTGCAAGGAATGAAGTACATTTAGAGAAGTGAAGCATATGAAGATAAGGTTGAGTAAGTGCTCCATCTGTCAGGGTTCTTCCTACAGTTTGTACCAGTTTGCGTCATTATGTCACTGTATTTCTCCAGATTGTGTTCTGCTAGAGAACGTGGTTGGCTCTTTATATAAAGGATACAAATTGCTAACCTGGGATAATGTAACCAATACAGAAGATGTAGGATGTCCAACTGCAAGTCCTGCTACATGTTCTTGGAACTCGGATTAACTCGATAATCATCCAGGGTTATTTCATGAAGCTGCCTGTTCAGTGATGGTGCCTCTGTATATGGTCGAGATGTGTAAACTTTAAATCGGTTGACAGCTATTTATGGATTTTGGGTGTTGTTGTCCAGTAACCACTATTTCTGATAAGGATTGGTCATTAAAATATACCTTGCTCTCTAAGAACTTCCATTATTATTAACGTTATTAACATGCATTTAAATAGCGCCAACATGTTTCATAGTGATTTTGTGCAATAAAACTGCAACTGCCACTGACTTGATTTCATCTGTAAGTGCATAATAACACAGATCCATTACCTGCGCTCCCCTGCGTTCCATTTGCTGCGTTCAGCCGCAGGGGATCACAGGTATAGACGCACTCAATTATTTTCAATGGGGCTGTACTCACACGAACGCATGTAGGCGCCAAACGCAGGAAAAATGCAGCATGTTGCATCTGAATCTGCGTTCGGCGCTTCCACGCGTCTCGTGGGTACAACGCCATTGAAACTAATGAGGTGTGTCTAGACCTGCGCTCCCCTGCAGCTGAACGCAGCCAAACGCAACGCAGGGGAGCGCAGGTCCAAAACGCCCGTGTGTAAGGGCCCTTAGTAACAACACTGATGAGAAGCAATGTGTAACCCAACCAGTGGTGACCCCACAGCCCAATCTTTTCAGAGCCTCATAAACATTCTAAATAAGATATTTTTCCATGTATTGCTTTTTTTAGTCATGGGTCCCCCATCCACTCCTTCTATAGTTACATCCATGTATCTAACTGTGAAACAGGTCTTCTGCTAATAAGCCATGCACAGCTTGCAGCTAAATTATACATATGTCACTGACCAGACCTCCAGACAGAAAAATTGTGAATTTCAGAGTGGAGCAAACTGACTGAAAATTGCCTTGTGATACATGCTAATTTAGTCACTGTTGGAGGCAGGATTCAATGCTGAACCATTTAGCAATGGACGTATTGTTGAGAAATGTCCTCCTGTGTTTTTGAATGAGACCTATCATTATCACTGCTGTAGGGCATGCAGCCTTTTTTCTCATTTGAAAGCCATGTTTGTGTGCAATACCCGATATGGATAATCAACCTTCAGCGTGCTTATCCACTACAATTCCCAATGTGCCCCAAGCAGTTCTGAGAGCATGGACATGTTTTGAGTTGCCACTGCACAAAGTTCACTTGTGTCCAAAATAGAATGCTAGAACACTCTCTGGTGTAATCTGTGTTATCATTCATTTTTGCAGTGGAGAATTAAATATGGCTGAATGGCAAAGCTTACTGTGCAGACAAAGCAGTGTATTGCAATTATTACATTTGTTAATGTCAGCATCATATGCCCTAAACTATTTCTGATTCTTGCTGCTTCCTCATTAATGAAAAAAGGCTGTGGGATGATAGATGTTTGACAACCTACTAGGATTCAAATATGATTTGCCGTTTTCACACTTCCAGGTCACTGAACCAATGGGATTGATTGGTTTCTCCATCATAAGCACTTGGGGTTATTAAAGAGAGCCTTGGGATTCTCCTTCTAATGTCTCATAGAGTGGAAGAAATTATCTTCAGGCATGTTGTGGCAGGTTGAGGCAAAAGCAAATGTAGTTTATGTTTTAATACAATTTGCAGATGCAACTCCCAGAACAGTGATATATGGTATCACTGGTAATTTACTTTTTAGTAGGGATGCACCAAATGCAAAATTTCATTTGGGAACTTTGTAGAGATTTTTCCCACAGGAGCAAAATATGGACATTGAATAAGAACTGATTGTTTAGGAGGTTGCTCACTGTCTAATATCACACACAATTCCAGTGTTATAAGCACATATACAACCATTTGAAAGGAAAACTCCTGAAACCAGGCAGATACATTACCAGGCAGTAACTCCTCCACATTGTTGACCTATAGGTCTCCACATTGTTGCTTTTGATGGGTCTCCTTAACTCTTTATAATGTGAAATGTCTTCCTGCAATAGAAAATCATAATGAAAACTAGTTCTTAATCAGTGTTTGGGTCACATAACTAATTCCTCACTTTAATTTGAGTGTGTAAAAATAAAGGTTAAGACACATTGTTATACCTTAGCATTGTTTGTGAAAGGCTTACTTTTTGTTTAAACAGCAAATAATCTATATATGAAACATATAGAATACACTCTAGTATGTAGTTTTATCAGAGAAAAACCAGCACACCAGCAAGAGTGACATTGTACAATTTATTTTAAATGAGGTGACAAAACTTTAATGTTTTTATGTCTATGAAGTCAATTTGGTGCCTGTTTAAAACTGACCAAATGCGCTGAATGTGGCTCGTGGATACATTTATCTCAGTCTCCTTCCCAATTTCTCCATTAATTTCCATTTGCGGTCACACTTTCAAACAACCCATATAAGCATGGTGCCATATTCTTGCCACAAGAGGAAAATGAAGAAGTAGTGTAGAGTAGAGTCCTGCAGCAGGTCGGGTACCCGTGGGTTACCCGCAAAAGAATCGGGTACCCTGCGGAATGAGGGTAGGATTTTCAGGTGTTGGTATAGATGTGGGTCGTGGGTCTGTGGGTTGCGGATCTCATTTAAATTTATCTTCTGTTATTTTGTTTATATTTTACCCTTTTTAAAAATTTTCAATACTTATTTCTGTCCCTGCCCACTTTTGAAGATGTCACTTCTAATTTGCAGCTACATCACTTCCTGTTTGATGGTGGTTGGTGGGTTGAGAGTCGGGTTTGCAAATAAGGCAGTTGTGGGTCCTGGTCGGGTAGTGGATCAAAGTGGGTAAATATGCAGGTTGCGGTTCAGGCTGCGGGTTGCAGATTCGGGTCAGGTCTGGTTCCGCGCAGGACTCTAGCAGGCCCGGACTGGCAATCTGTCAGTTAGGGCAAATGCCAGATGGGCTGCTATAAGGTCCCATAGAAAGTCAGTATTTAGTGGGCTGGTGGGGACTGTTTGGGCCTCTATGTGGGCTGATTGGGCCTCTGTGTACCTGAAATGCCAGGGCCTATTTTAATTCTCAGTCCAGTCCTGGACTCTAGTGTAGAGCAACAACACTGAGAGAACTCACACCTGCCATGTTGGCTCTTATAAGAAAACAAGGAAATAACTCTTATTGGCGTAAATAAATCAGGTGATTACATGACACAATGTTAGAGGAAACAGCACACCCACTTACGAATGTCCCCACCCACGCAAGTGCGCACCTGGTGTCAGGCAAACAGGTGATTTGGCTCATTGCAGCACAGAAATAGAGGGTCTCATAGATGTTGACATTTTGGAAGGCCACATCCACACCAGTCGACAACGAGAAGAAGAATTACAAATCTTCTGGGACCATTAATTGTTGTGTTGCTTTACCTTAAACGTTTCTGCGAACATCTGTTTCATTTTAGCAATCAACTGCACTTTGACTTTAGCAGTCTCTTAGGATTCAGGTTCAGCCAGATCTGAATTAAATGAAAAATCCTCAAATTTTACCCTAAATTTAATAAAACTAGGCATGATAATTAGCATGTGCCAGAAAAAACATGTGCACCGTCCAGCTGGTTATCTGTTCTCTCTGTAAATGCCATCAATAAGACTGTCTAGATTCGGGCGCTGCTTCAGAAAATGCTCATGTTACTGTATATTTATACTTAATAAAGGACTGATTTGCTAAGTAGTGATATGTTTAATTCCTGCTTTTAATAGAGACACCATTCAAGGACCCATAAAAAACTGTACCCTATTATGACATGAAAGAATAAAACTTCCTAATCTTGATATAAAAACATTTTTTATACAAAACCAAATGGGTGGCCATCTGAATTTGTCCTTGATGCCTGCAGTTGGTCCACTTTAAATATTCAGAATTTAATAACTTATGGATATAAATAACTTAATGGATATATTGAATGATATATCTTGTGTCTCTACAGATTCATTTGGTTGGTTCTAACAAGTTAAAAAAAGAATCTTCAAGTTGAAGAGTTTCTAGCTATGTTTAAATTAGCGTGTTCCTATCACCCAACAGTTCAAGAAAAAAAGTCATTGCAAAGTAGTCCACCTTAACCCAAGTGAGCAGATTTAATAACAGTTTGTTTATATTTTGCAAATATTTATCCCATTATTACCCATGTGCAAAAATTAGGTGAATGTTACTATGCAAATATTAATGCTAATCAGCCCTCGGGTTTGTTTCAATCATGAAACCTCCTTAAACAAGCAAATGTAATTATTTGCATGCAGTGCAACAACTTGGTTAAATAAATCATATGGAAATGCTTAAACTGTAAAAGGGCAAGGAAAGGCAAAAAATAAAATACAATTTTTAATTTCTTTAATGAAAAATAAATCTATCTCCAATTTACTTTAATTATAAAATAGGTACCGTTTTTATAAGAACCTGACTGTATTCAGTGAAATTCTCCCTTTATTTGCTGCTTTTATAGGCATTGTCAGACGGTCCCTAATTGCTGGGCAGGGAAACAATCATACATATGAACAGAAGGGGGAGCCTCCGCCTACTTCCCAGCCATGCAGAACAGCTGTAGAAAATTTGTATTAAACAATACAAAAACTATAAAATCCACATTAGATTACATGACAACACAGGACCCAGTGCAGTCTGTATATTCTGATTACTAATCAGTCTTGCTGTATTAGCTTCTGGCAGATATTATATGACTTGTGCTGTTTTGATCATTTATGACAATCCCTAAGAAGCCCAGATCACACTGAGCATGTGCACAGTCTTGGTCTTGCAAATATTTATAACAAATTACAAGATGACAGCCCCCTGTGGCCAACTTTGAAACCATAAATCATTTGTTTCATTAAGCTTGTTTTGCAGTAAGTTCATGTTTATGTTTAGTATATGAAATACTGCATTTCTAGCCTTATTCTATTTTACACTTTCCTTGTCCTTTAATAAGAGTTCTCAGGCAATAATTGTTTTTGAGAATCAGTAAGCACACAGAAGTTTATACTCTCTGTTTTGTCACTTTGACTTCTCACTGGAAAGTATATGGGGGAATGGAATAAACCTCAGTAACAGAAATAGGGTTTTCTTTTAAGGAAGGGTTGAATTCTACTTTAAAATATGTCACAGTTTCCCCAAGAGATATGCTAATCTTAAATAGTTACAATTGTTTCTCTGGTTATCATAAATTGTTACAAAAGTGCAGGTGCTGGATGTTCTGGGGTTTCTGCCAAAAAGCCTCTTATTTAAATTGTTTCAGAAACTTTGTATATTTTTCTCGAGTCAGTGCAGGAGATCAAAGAGAAAATCTGGACATTTCAGTAAGAAACCCAGGACTGCGGCTGAGCTGTCAAAACCGGGACTGTCCTGCAATAAAAATGGTCAGCTGGGAGGTATGATCATTATATTGAGGCCACTCATTTCTTTCCTTCTAACGATGGTATAATTAGGTTGTGCAGGGACCCAAGATACCTGATCTGTAACACAACTAGTTAGTGCAAGGCTCACTGGAAACCACGCATAGATCAGACCGAAAAAAGTATAATGAATAATAATGAAAACTTTATTTTATATATTCATCTCTCGCCTGACGCATTTTGTGTCAATAAGACACTTAATCAAAGCCTTTGATTAAGTGTCTTATTGACACGAAAAGCGTCAAGCGAGAGATGAATATATAAAATAAAGTTTTTATTTTTATTCATTATACTTTTTTTGGTCTGATCCATGTGTGGTTTCCAGTGTGCCTTGCACCAACTAGTTGTGTTACAGATACGGATTGTCCGCTGAGCTGAGGGCCTGAGGCAGGAGCACCTGGGCCACGTTTCTATTGTGGTAAGGGATTCTACACCTCAATGCTTGTTATGCTTTGAATATTTTTCGCCCAAGATACCTGATATCTGCCTTGGCAATATGTGTCAGATCCTGTGAAAAGGTCTTTTTTAAAGGAAACAAAAAAAAAAAAAAAAAAAAAAGGAAAATAATAGTAAAGGTACAAGGAAGGCTCTGGGGTCCTAGAATGCACTGTAGCAGCATGAGAGACATCATGCATTCAGGTAGTGAGTAGAATGATTCAGATCTATTAGTTATTACATTTCTATTTTCTGAACTTTAATAAACCCCTCAGAACACCTGAGAAGGATTCGCCTTGATCTCTGCTTTCACCCAGATCAAAGAAATACCTTGATGAGTTTATTGGTTCACTGGGCACTAGAATACATTTCCCAGATAAAGATACTACTCATCAAGGTACCTACACGCAGCTCCTAAATGCAGTCCCACCACCCTTAACACCACGATGTGTGGGGATTAGCATGGCCTTTAATCCCATCCCCAGGCATGCATATATTTGTTTGTTTAAGGAGTGATACTGATCAGGCTTGTGGAAAATACTTATGAATATACATCAGAAGGGCACAACACCCATAAGGATGATTTTAAATTGTATGAGATTCTGCACTGTGCACTCATACATACAGTATATAAAGCGTATGCCCATCTAAATAAAGAAAGCAAGATATTCTTTGCATAACCAGTTTCTAGTATACATCAATTAAAACAGTGTAAATGATTTAATGGTTATGTGTAAATGCAACTGCTTTCAAGAGGAGTTTTTACCCTTTGCTGTTCTCTTCATTGCTTGTCCTGACATTATAAACCACTGTAGCAGCAGTCAGCTCTTGTAAGGGCAAAACTCCAGTTCCCACAATGTCTTGTACATTTCTGTAATTTTGCTTTCTTTGCAGGTTTGTTTGTAACAGACTGGGCTGGAACTTGGGGTAGGCAGAATTGGCACATGCTTGACCACAAAAGTGGAGTGCGTGAGGCCACCAGGGTTGCAGCCTAATGCCCCCCAGTCGCAACCCCCCCCAGGCCCAAACAGAACCCCCACACCACCTCCCCTTCCCAGAGAGTATCTAGTGTCCTCTTCTTGTGGCCATAATGGGGCCAGGGTCGGAAGTCAGGGTGTCAGGAGAGGATTGAGGATTGCCCTGCTCAGTTCGATAGAAAGCTTCCTATTCCACCAGACTAAGAATAGACATTATACAGGTCATTTTACATATTTAGTGCACTTGTATAGTAATGGTGCAATACAGGCATCAGGTTAAAGCAAAGTAGGTGCAGATAATACTAATACTGTACTAGCAATGGTCTGATGAGACATCACAAACAGAACATTTATGGAGTAGATATTTCCATGTGTACAATATGCTGTAGGACTCATTTATCAAAACTGGACAAATTTGCCCATGGGTAGTAAAAATTTGATTGGTTGCCATGGGTTACTGCCCACTGGCAAATTTTCCTATTGTTGATGAGCCTGGGTCCCTGTAAAAATACATGGTGGGGTCTGGGAGGGTTCTGGGCACACAGCAGTTCCTACATGTCATGGCGAACCTGCTCGCAACCACCGCACCACTCTTTGGCCCCCTCACATTAGAGAAGGTAAGAGGGCAGCTGGGGAGAAGAGATTTCTCTAAACTATAGAGGAAGCAGATCCTTCAGTCTGGTCCATAACTCCCAACAACTTGGAAATAAAAAGAGTTTCAAAAAAGTTGGCGCGCTTAGCGTGGCTAGATTTTTTGACCACACCCATTTTTGTGGTCACACTCCCTAATAAACATGTTCATTTTACAAAATTTGCCAGGTTATAAGTCTGAACATTTTTCTGTGTTTTTTTTTAGTTATTACAGTTTTGCTAATGAAGGTGAATTACCCTTTAAGCCAGGAGTGCCCATACTCAACTAATGAGAGATCTACTTTTAGTGATTGTGTCCCATTATGATCTACATCCATAAAAACATTGTTAGCATTCTGTTCCATGGAAAATATTACTTAAATCTTATATTGATTTATGAAAGAATTTATTTTGCTATGTTTGACAAACAACTAATTTTTATGTAACCTTAGCATAAAAATATCTGAATGAAAAGCATGACATGGGAGGGTGATTTAGACAAGCTAAAGGTCTACTGGTAGATAGTGATGGGCGAATCTCCCGCGATTCGCTTCGCCGAAAAATTCGCGAATTTGTAGAGAAATTCGCGAATCGGCGAAAAATTCGCGAAACGAGTCGCGGGACGCTTTTGACGCGCGTTGCGTCAACTTTGACGCGCGTCGCGTCAACTTTGACGCGCGTCGCGTCGTTTTTATTGCGAAATTTCGCTTGGCGAAATTTTGCTGGTGATTCGCAAATTTATTCACCAGCGGCGAATCGCGGGAATTCGCCGCGAATTCGGCCCTGGCGAATAAATTCGCCCATCACTACTGGTAGATCCCTTTTGGGCATGCCTGTTTTTGTGACCACACCCCCTAATTACCATTCTCATTTTACAAAATTTGGCTGGTTATGAACGTTTGAACATATTTCTGTGTTTTTTTTTCAGTTATTGCAGTTTTGCTAGGTGAAGGTGAATTGCCCTTTAAGCTGTGAGTCAAGGGACCTATTATCTAATATTGTTAGAATTAATTATTTGCTTGCCTAGAAATTGTTACAAAAGTATCTTATCTTCTGCTGTGGCTGTTCTGGGCTCTCTGCCAAAAGCCAATTAAGTTAGAAACTTTGTTAGAATAGTTAGAAAAGTTTCTTTTTCTGGCTGTTCAATGTAGAGAAAAACTTGACTTTCCAGTACAAATGAGGGACTGCAGATTGAGCTGTCAAAAGAGGGACTGTCCCTCTAAAAACGGGACAGTTGGGAGGTATGCTGGTCCATCCCCTCGATTGTGGGATATGCTTCTCTAAAGTTACTCCACTAATGCAAAGTGCAAAAAACTGGCTTAATCCACCATCTTTTCTCACTTTATCCTGGCTGCACTAACTATATCTTTGACAAAGAATAGTTTTTTTCTGCATACAGATAAATTTCACTGAATACAAACATCCAATGGCAAAGACAAGATTTGCCTTCACTTGTTTTTTACAGATTTCCTATTGCCAGAGTTTTACTAAACTAAGAATATGAATAAAATGCCGCGGTGCGTTGATGAATGATCTTATTGTCCCGCTATGCTGGTGGGATGGCAAAGCTGTACAGTATAGGGGATACCCCTGAGAGAAGAGGAGTTGAAACTCACTTCCAGCTGTGAGGAGGATGCGGTTTATATTTAGACTCTAATGACATGTTTTGTCGTGCATCCATGAAGAGTTTGGATAATAACACTGCAGTGGCACGCGGGGTGTGTGAAAAACGTGTCACACGCCAGCAACAAGGGACAGCTTTTATTACACTCCCTCCTACAGGACAGTGCTGTGACATTGTAACACTGTGTATCAGAGCATTTAACTGTGCCAAGGACTGACAAAATAACACAAGCTCATGTTAAAAGATTCAGACTGTACTGAGCAGCCATTAAAGGAGAATCATATGTTCTGAATGAAAAGCTGACCAAGCGCTCATTTATATCTTGATAGGTGACCTATTAAATGATCTTATCAAACTGGTAGACAATGGCAGTAAATAATGCCCCTGACATAACATTTTGTGATTCTCTGTGAGGGACTTACTGATCACCTGACAGGAAATAAAGTCAATTCTAGCAGTGACAAGAAGAAGTGTGGGAGTGAAAGACACAGCTTCTTCTCCATCCATTGGCTGATATTACCTAGCAGGTATGTCTGTCCTTGGTTTGTGTGTGAGCACGCATATCAGCCAGAGGGGACACAATTCGGCTCTTAAAATGGCAGCATTTCCTAAAGGCTGTTTTATGTGATACATACATTTTCCCCTTCAAAAGAGAAATTGGATGTTGATGGGCAGCTCATGCTTGGGCTCATTTACTGCTATTCTGATGGTTTAGTTATTTGTTACATCCCTAATTCAGGGGTGCCCAAACGGTTGATAGGGATATAACAGTAGACCTTTAGCTGATGATCAGTAAATCGCAAGACACTGTCAACAAACAGCTTGTCTAAATCACCCTCCTGTTTCATGCTTTTCATTCATATATTTATTATGTTAAGGTTACATAAGAAATAGCTGTTTGTTAAATACACGTATGAGATCCCTTATCCGGAAACCCGTTATCCAGAAAGCTCAGAATGGACTGGATAGTAAAGCCCACTTGCACCCTCTGTCTGTCTCCCATAGATTCCATTATAATGAAATTATCAAAACTTTTAAAAATTATTTCCCTTTTTTCTGTAATAATAAAACAGTACCTTGTACTTGATCCCAACTAAGATATAATTAATCCTTATTGGAATCAAAATTTTAAGTAATATTTTCCATGGAACATAATGTTAACAATGCTTTTATGGATGTAGATCGTAATGGGACAACATCAATAAAAGAAGACCTCGCAATAGTTAAGTATGGACACTCATGACCTAAGCAGTCTTACGGTGCAAGTATACAGTGTCAGACCGGGGGTCTGGGCTACCGGGATACCAGGAAGATTCCCACTGGGCCCAGGTGTCAGTGGGCTAGCGCTAAAGTCGCCTGTGCCTATTCACACGCGGCAATGCGATTTTCAAAGTCGCTCGAAATAGCCTTGTGAGGCAATTTCGAGCGACTTTGAAAATCGCGTTGCAGCGTGTGAATAGGTGCAGGCGACTTTAGCGCTAACGGGTGCAAGATATGAACAAGCCATTCAAGGAGATTAGTCGCCTCAAAGACGTGGCGTTTTGTCGCCAGGCGACGAATCTCCTTGAATCTTCTTGTCTGGATGAGCCCTTAAGATTGTTTGGGTACAAGGCACTTAGGAGGAGAATTCCAGTGGTAATTAGGATCAGGGTTTAATCCAGATAAAAAGTAAAGGCCATTGTTACAGCAAATCTTGTTTAAAGGGCAATACATAATAAGTAGTATGGGAGCTTTTATAAAGAATTCTTGGAACCTGGGGTTTTCTAGGTATCTATCGATACCTAGATGCAGAAGAACATTTAGGACCCAGAATGTGCACCACTGACACACCATGTTTGAGTTGTTTCCAGCAGAAAAAATCATGTTGGGTTGAAGATGCACACAAATAATAAAAATATCTCAGCAACCTTACAAAATAAAACATATTTTGTCAAATAGAATAATTTAATATCCACTACATTTTCAGTGCATGTTTGACAGCTGCACTTTGTACTAGCAGTAAGAACTTTGACAATGAATTCTGTATTAGCAGTAAGAACATAGTCATGCCACCTGCACTTGTTTTACTGGCCCCTTTAATAAATCAGAAGGTTGAAATAATACAGAAACGTTTGCCAGGTCCTACTGCAAAATGATGTAATTATATGAAATGCAGGAATCAGTATTAAGCAGGGACAGGGACATACTGTAACTGCATGGCCCTGGTCCCCCCCCATCAAAATAATACGTTTTAGTTCCCCTTGTATCTCACAATCCCCACACATGCTCATACTCACATTTAAAATCTGCAATCTAGCAGGCCCCCTTTTATCCCACGTCCCACAGCAAAGAAATTTGTCAGGGCTAAAAAGGCGCTTATCCACAGCATACAGTGGGATGGTTCTCCAAGGGCAGTAAATCCCTGACAAACAGAGCAACAATATGTTTATAGGCTATAAGGCACTCAGGAGCAACATAATAGCACAAAGGTTATCCTGGGACAATAAGGCTCGTGGGAGATATTCTATTGAAGGAAGATATTGCAGGGATAATAAGCATCTGTAGAGCTGAAACACTGCAAGAACGTTCATTATGAAAACGAAGGCATTCAGTAATAAGTCCCCAAATAAGAAATGTCTTCGAGAACAATTAAAGGCAAATCAGCAGGGTGAGGCACTCAGCTGCATAAGCATTCTCTAGGGATAGTAGATTGGATCAGATTCTGCAGAACTTAAATACAAAAGAATATATTCTAGTGGGGTGATTTATAAAACATGCAGCACATTGTGCACTGAACATAACCCAACCCACAACCCCAATGATTTAAGGCAGCAACATAGATTTCCTTGAAGGCAGGTGGACTGTATTTATTTCTATATTCCCAGCAATGGGCCAGATTCAATTCAGTGAGAAAAAGTTATCTCACGTGAAATTTCATGGACAAGATTTGAGGAGAAAAAACTTTGCTCCAAATTCAGTTGCAGTTTTTTTCCGTAGACTTCAACAGAGTTTTCACATGATAAATCGTGGGATAGGTTTTTCCAAATTGAATTGCAACTGAAACTGAATCACGTCCATGAGTTTTCACGTGATAGTTTTCACTCTGGCGAAACAGCGTAACTATGCCATTTCACTAAGATGAGGATTTTACTGAACGTTGTGCCAGACTTGCCTTCACCAGCTCAGACCAGGCGAAGTGCAAAAGAGTAAATTGGAGTTCATTAAAAAAAAAAAACGGTAGCGTCCCAAAAAAAGGTTGGCGTCTTTACATATTTACAGGGTGATAGGCTGAAAAAGATCAAAAAAAATTTTCAGGGTACCTAGCTTCCCCCTTACATTTCCTAAGATATGGAGCATAAACTATGCAATGGGCACATGTGTAGGACAATTTTATTAAGGTTTCCCGGGCTTGTGTAATGTAATGTCTTTGCTGCAACATATACGTCCATTTAATTGCTGTATCAAATTAGCCAATGTTAGCGCAACTTCGCCACTGTTTGGCACCCTGGACGCAACTTTGCACTTTAGTGAATTAGCATTTTCTGAGCGAATTTTTGCCTGGTGAAGTGTTGCAAAGGCCGCGAAGTGGACACTGGCTAAGTTGCACTCTTTAGTGAATCTGCCCCAAGGTAAATCTGTACACAAATCAGCAAATCTGCCAACTTAGTAGGACAAAAAGCACAAACTGATCCAAACTGGTAAAGAAAATGCACTGATCAAGTCATTGTGCAGTCGAGTAAGGAGCTGCTGCCTATATGATGACTTTGTCACAGATTGATGTGATCTGTCGAATCCAGGTAGATTTTGATTGGGTAGTTCTGCAACAAAAAATATTCTTCAGAAATAACATGTGATGGTAAAATAAAGAATAAAGGAAGGTGTACTTTAGATGTACTTCATTGATTTGAAGGAGACTGAAATATGAATAGACAAGTTTTTGAATAGAAAGACAAGAAATCAAAAGTAGCGATAGCAATAGTGACCCCCATTCTCAGAAGTATGAGGGAACACTAGGCTTCTCCAAAATCAAAGAAAAGACTACAGTAGAACATTTTCACCATTCCAATAGCAGAGGACCCACAAGTGGCAACTAAAAAATATATACAGGAGGAACATATAAAGCATAATAACAATGCAAAATAATAACAACCTAATGCTTCAATATTCTCCAGGGACTGGAAGGCACTTAGGAGCTGTGGCTGCTGCAAATGTATTCTCCTTTGACAATATTATTCCCGCAGCATGGCTCATTGCAAGATGATTCTACTGGAATATTAAGCTATTTATGAGCACAGCTAGACAGGTAAATTCTCATGGGATATGAAATTTCTCAACACTGGGGTTACTGCAAAAGCAACTTCAGCTTCAGGATCTTTATTTATTTATAATATATATATATGTATATATATATATATATACAGTATATATATATGTATATATATATATATATTTCTGTAACAACCCAAAAGAAACTTTTTTTACAGAATAATTTACTTGGATAGATGCAGCTATAATGATTTAGCTATAGATGCATTTTGCAGCCAGATGATAGCCCAAAGGGACATTACAGGATTTATTATTAACAGTACAAAGAATTGCACTATAAGTAACAGTTGGATCTAAAGAACAAAGGCTTTATTCTCCACGGCACATAAATTATACAATGTAACATTTTGCACAAAACAATGAGGTTCCAGGGCAGTGCGGTACTTTATCAGAAGTGATCATACAGTACCACCAGTGAACTGACACAGCAAAACAACGGCAACAATAAATTGCAATGAAACAGTTTGCTAGATGCTACATAAGCTAAAGGGAACCCAAAAGGGCCTTGAAGCCCAGCCAGATTGTTTTGTGCCTTATTCAGTTCTTTCTGAACAAAACAGAATTTCTGATCAGCTATGGGGCAAGCAAGTGGTGTAAGGAGCACAGTTTGTAGACAAAATATGCGAGATAGGACTTCAGGACAGGGACATGTTTTTGTCATATACAGTTATAGGATCCGTTCTACTGAAACCTTTTATCCAGAGTTATGAGAAGAACATCTCCTATAGATCAAATAAGTGTAAAATTTTAAAATTATATTTTTCTTCTCTGTAATAATAGAACAGTTAGGGATGCACCGAATCCAGGATTCGGTTTGGGATTCGGCCAGGATTCTGCCTTTTTCAGTAGGATTCGGCCAAATTTGTCTGCCCAGCCGATCCAAATTAGGGTCGGGAGGGAAATTGCATGACTTTGTGTCCTAAAACAAGGAAGTAAAAAATGTTTTACCCTTCCCACCCCTAATTTGCATATGCAAATTAGGGTTCAGATTCGGTTCGGTCAAATCTTTCTTGAAGGATTCAGGGGTTCGGCCGAATCCAAAATAGTGGATTCGGTGCATCCCTAAAAACAGTACCTTGTACTTGATCCTGACTAAGATATAATTGATCCTAATTGGAGGCAAAACAATCCTATTGGTTTTTTTTCAGAAGACTTAGGGCAGTGGCTGACAGGGAGATTTGTTGCCCGAGATAAAAATGCCCGAGTGCTGGCAACAAAGCTCCCTCTCCATTGGAAATATCTGGCAGGGGTAAAAAGTGCATATTGCAAAGTCGCCCGAAGTTGGAGGCAACTCTGACGATTTCAGTTATTTCCAATGGACATGTAATTTCGGGAGGTCTGTTGCCCGCAGTTGTGCTTAAATTTTTCTGAGTGTCAAATATCCCCATCGGCCACTGCCCTTATGGTAAGGAGACCCAAATTACAGACAGATCCCTTATCTGGAAAACCCCAGGTACCAAGCATTCTGGATAACAGGTCCCATATCTGTACCAAGGTCATTGGAATCCAGTAACTGAAGTTATTAAGGTTATGATATCAGATTCAGGGCACAAAAAAACCAAGGTACCGTCTCACAAAGGCAAATGCAACAGGTGGTAACAAGTTTATTGTGTCATAAACAAAAGCACAACTTTTTGGGGGCTTGCCCCTTCATCAGGTGATGGCAGCCATTGGTCAAAGCCATTAAGTGTCCTAAGGGCCCTTCCAAGAGAGGATACCTCGTGCCGGTACCTCGATTTTTGTATCTAGGGGAGGAAAACGTGCCGTGACTCGTTTCGCACATTTTGTCGCCAATTCGCGAATTTCACTGGAAACTCGCAAATTTTTCGGTGAAGCAAAACGGGGTAGATTCACCCATCACTAACTACAGCCATTTTAACCTTATTTAGCAGCTGAATAGGGTTCAATCTTTAATGAGCTGCACAAAATTGCACCCACACTTAGTACTTATGAATCCCTCCCCAAATTGCACCCATGGGCATTCCTCTTACATGATAGGAGTGCAATTGCCTAAGGCTTTGCTACCCAGTTGGTAAAGATGACCCTTGATGCCAATGTTATTAAAGGACATGTCAATGCCAAAAAGAATCTTTTTCCAAACGAAAGAAAACATGATTCTAAGCAACTTTGCATTATACATTCACTACACATTTTCTATGGTTTTTTAAGTTATTTGTACATGTATTGCTATTGAAAGCAGTGTTTGTTTGTCTGCCCTTTCAATTCTCTGTACTGGTGGCTCTGGCTTTTGAAACAATGTAACATAAGCCAGCCGATTAACAGACCTGTCTTGCTGGAGGAGACTGGCTTTTGCAACAATGTTTAAAATGCAACAACCAGGAATTATGCAAATGCTGCTTTCAATAACAATTATATTTACAAATAACTTTTAAAGCACCAACAATTTTTAATACATTAATTTTCGAAAGTTGCTTTCGAAATTGAATTGTGTTTTATTAGGAAAAAATAATTTTTTGGGTTGACATGTTCTTTAAAGGATTACAAAGGGAGTCTTGCAACAGTTTGTACCATATAATAAATGAACCTTTATAGCTTCATGCAACTGAAATCTGTCGTTATCCACATCTATCTGTACGCCATGCATCTTCACGTCATTTCTTCTCTTCACTTTCTATGTCAGGCTATAAAAATCCATCCCGGGTACTGTACACCCTATCTCCATGTGCAAGTTCTATCTCTGTATACCCTCCAAAGTGTATGCACGTGTCAGCAACAAGCTCAGGGATTGATGGTTTAATAACAGTAGCTAGATACAGAGGCTGTGGATTGGTTACCATGGTAATGCCCAGATTTAACCCCACTATAAAGTTAACTGCATTGCATCCTCCGCATGTACCTGATCCGAGGCCACCATATGTACGCTGTGACTCACTGTATTCATGCCAGCGCCCTTCTCTGCACATTACACCATGAAACACACGTGCACTGTATGTATATATGTATATGTTCTATATTCAACATGCTCTTAGCTGTAAGTAATGAAAACCAGAGACTTTAAGTTGAAAACACAGGCTTGTAGCTACTATACGAATTAATGTTCAGCCTGTGGCGTGCAACATATACAGTATATGCACTTTATCCTATATGGTGCCCACCGTACATTCAGGCTGTGTGGAATGATTCATATACACTGTATAATCACCTTTTTCTATATGCTTCACACATTTGCAGCGTAGCCTGCCATGTCACTAATACACAAGGCTGAGATATTGTGCATCATATTCTGTGTATGAGCAGCTGAGTCTGATGTAAATATGACTTGGAGGTAAAGCTCCCTATATAGTTTACATATATGCCCTGCATCTAACAGATGCTGCTGTGCCTGACCCATACATATGTTCTCTGGGTATAATTTTATAATTCACAAGCACTGGCAGCCGGGGGTAAAGGTTTCAGTGTTTTTTCTATGTAATATTCTGAGGGAATCTGCAGTACAGTCTATTTAAAGGGCATTCTGTCATGTTGTTTTAATTCTCACGGTGGACCTGCAGTGAACTATAAGCAGCTGTGCTCTATCCCTAAGGATGGACAATAAAAGCAATATGCTGAGGTTGTAAATATACAATTTATTAATGACAAGAAAACAACAGTAGTGTAGAGTAGTAGTGGACCTTCATTCTCTTTTATAACTTTGCTATCTATCTATTATCTGTCTCTATGTTCCTTCCACTGGGGCAGGGACTGATGTGAATGTGGTATAAGTTCTGTAAAGCTCTGGCACCAAATGATTGGCACATGATCATTTTAAAGATCAAGGTCAAGACAAGTACTCTGGAGGATCAATGCCATAAAACAAGTGTTCTTTAATTGTATGCACAACATGTTTCGGACCATATAGGTCCTTCCTCAGGTGCTAGTGTTCCAGAGTACTTGTCTTGACCTTGATCTGTGAAATATCGGGAGCCTGGCGACTTCCTACTCTGTTGGAGGTCAGTTAACTTTGATAACCGGAAGAAGTCTTTTACCAACAGTTTATTTGATCCTTTTAAAGACTTTATTTTGGACGAATAAAAATATTGCTTAATGAGAGGCAGATTCATCGGTTTCCGTGAAGTGAATAGCTGTGACTAAACCATTGTTTTTAGTTTAATACATGCATTGACAACTTTTGGAATTTATTTTGGGGGCAATTAATAGCAGGCTTGGCGATATTTGGTGATATTTAAGATATTATAAAAAATAGATTGGCTGTAGGGATGAGATGTCGTGTACAGATTCGCTACGATCATCTGCGTTTCACCAGTGGTGAAAATTTTTATTTTTAAAAATCGGCTCATTTTGCTTTGCGCCATAAACAATGCTCGATAAATAAAGAGATGCGGGACAAATGCATACGTCATTTTATCCTTCCCCTCTCCTTCCACATCAGCCAAAGAGATCTGAGCCATCCCACTGCCTATCTAAGGACAAACACATTAATATATAGTCTATTCATTTTAATGTGGCATACAAAGCACCCACATATTATTATTTATTTATTATTATTTTTAGTGAAGTAGCAGATACCATTACCAGCCGATGTCTGGTACTAACAGACATGTTTTTAAGAAATTGGCAACATGGGAGCATTTTTTTCTGTATAAAAAGCAGCTGAGACATAGTGAATGCGAACTTCTCTAACAAGGTAGGGCATTTGTGTAGCAGTATACTGAGAGGAAAATGCATGTGATTGTGCTATCCTAAAGCAGAAACAAAGTGCCCCATGTAGTTTACTACAAAAATGATGTGCCACAAAAAAAAATTTGTCACACAACAAAAATGTTTTGCTAATTGACTACTTTAGCTGTATTATTTTCATCTATGGTCCATAACAGGGCTGGTTATTATGCTTTCTATGATATAACTGGTCAGAGTCTGTGTCATGGCACTGCTGGCACAGTTGCTTCAGCGGCGATTCTGGGGCTAGCCCAGATGCCGCCTCCATGTCCAAAATCAGCGTCGGAGTGGGTCAAAGAGGCAGCATCCCTATTGCATTGAGCACAATAGCTCTCTATGCACTAACAGAGACAAATTTCCGTGTTAAAACCCAGAAGTTTGGATCTTAAAGTTACAAGAGGCGGCTTTTTGCTGTCCCTTGTAACTCACTGCTCACTGCCACCTGAAGCACAGTTCTTACCTTCAGTCTTACCTTGCAGTTGGTTTAATGAAGGGACAAGTATCCAGATTCTCATCTCTGCTATAAACCGTTATTCTGCACATAAAAAAAAAAATCAAAAGTGCACCCCTCTGGAGCAACAGGTTCATAGGATGCCGAGGGCACATAAGCAGACACATCTTCAGTATCACTTAAAAATTATTTTAGTGTGAGGAGGGCTGAAGAACCATGCAAAAGTGCAAGTACTTTACCTATACATGATTGGCATACATGCTTGTCCCCATTATACAAGATTTCTTCACACAATTTGACAACTTCAATAAATCTTACCCTGTGGAATTGACAGAATAGTCTTCTCAGCAAAGTGCTTCTGAGCAAAAGGTACAATGCAGAGAAACTGCGTTATACTGATCTGAAATATTACATAAGTAGTTAGAGATGGGCAACATATTTTGGCAGGTTTCATTGCAAAAGTACACCATAGGCTCCAATATATTGGGGAAAACTCTTGCACAAAAACACCCAATGACTGCATTTTGCAAATTTTAACAGTTTTCACAAATGCTAGACTGACAGCATCATAGCAACAGGGTAACAGCAAGTGGCCAGAGGTATATGATTGCATCCTGCCGTTTTTTCCATCAAAGGCTCCTCTCAGTCGGTTCTAAAGACAAGGCTGGACCACTCGCAGGAAAGAGATGCATCTGCTCCTCTCAGAATAAATTGGAACAGATAATGGCTCTGCCGATTGCCTTGTATCATTTTTAAGCCTACCATGCTTGGAAATTATAATTTCTTTAAAGATACCCTTTGTGATTCTCCCCGTATTGCAACTGGAAGCCAGTTGAAATGGTGGGACAATGCAAGACAATGTAGAGCTCAGATGCAGGTTATAAATACCAGATCCCAATTCTTTGCACAGGCCTCCAGCATGGTGCTCCCATAGGACCATGCTGCCTCATGCTTGTTCTTACCAGAGGGCTACCTTGTAGTGTCCTGCAGATGGAACCTTGGGCAGATACAGCAAACACTTTGCCAGTGGGAGTTATAATGATACTAAAGACTTAAAAATTACAGTTCTGGGGTGTTTTTGAGTCTGACTATCCTTATCCCTTTCTAGTTTGTACTGTCTCCCCATATCTGAGAGGGCTTCCTACAGGTGATCCTATGCCTTCTCCCAGTCATTGTTTGACAATGGGAGTCATGATGACACTAATGACTTAAAAATGGCCTTAGAAGTGTCATTGATTCTGACAACTGATCCTTGTGTAGTTTGAATAGTCCCCACATATTTAAGAGGGCTTCATTCAGGTGTCCCCTAGTCAAAACCCCATTGGTTAACTGGCCCCTGATGAAATGATCCTAATGTGCATTGTGTTTTTGACTGTGATAGGTAAATTAGCTTGACATGCATCTTGTGTATTAGAAACAAGAGTGCACACACTTCTTCCTTCCACCGCACTTTGCAAAGGTTAAAGTGTTCTGAGAATCCCTCTTTTCCCAAATGGATTCTTGTTGTCAATTTAGCCATACATATTTTAAGCAAGTATGCCTGTACAAGAAAATGTTGTGTTGCTGCAAGGGCTATGTTACATTCTGAGTTCGTCATGACATGGTCTGCGGCCATACTTTATGTAGCTGTGCTTTAAATAGTTATTCTGGCATTACCCAGCCTTTTCCATTATGACGACCATCTGGTGCAGTGTTTTAGGGATACAGCATTCAGTCTTGTTCTCACCATGGTGGTTCAGGAGAGGAACGTTGCTATGACAACACTTTCAGTCCCTTCATAACAACTGAGAATACGTCCACAACCCCTTTTTCTTCAACTGCACCCACTTATAATACCACTCATTAGTTGGCGAACACAGAAATAACTCTCACAGCTGAAGCAATATGCCCATTTCATTAATAGTATATTCTTTTGTATTGAATGGATAATATTGCTTGGATCTTATTACAGCATTCATGTAAACTGTCATAATCAGCTTCATTGTCAAACATCTGTCTAGCAACATTTTTTACCCATGAGCCACATTGTAATGTAACGTAACACAAGCATGAAAAACAATTCCTGGTGAGGTACCAAATAAAGGTTGGGATTGGCAATTTGGTAGCCCCTATGTGGACGTGCAGCCTACAGTACATTTGGTTTTTATGCAATCAAAACTTGCCTCCAAGTCAGAAATTCAGAAATAAGAACCTGCTCTGAGGTCACTGGGAGCAACATCCAAATCAACATGTTGCTCATGAACCACTGGTCTAGAGGCTTATTATTTTTTATTAATGATGCACTGATTACACATAGGTTTTAGCCGAATACTGAAATGTATTGACTCTGAACCCTCATCATTTCATATTTAAATTTCAGAAAAATTCATTGTCATTGGGACATTTTAAATGGTTACAATACGTACACAATGGTTACAATCAGTGAATGAAGGGATGCCATATAGTTCTCTTGTGCCACTTACAGTATCAATGAAATTCTGAAATGAGGTCAGATAAAAATTTGATCTTTATTCCATGAATTAAAAACAAATGATCTTTATTCCACGAATTAAAAACAAATGTCCACATTTGTTTTTAATTCATGGAATAAATATCAAATTTTTATCCGAACTGGTTGTGCCGCAGGAGTGTGTGCTCATTTCAGAATTTCCATGCATCACACCCCAAGCTACAGGTTCGGGGAAATGCTCCATCTTCATCTGTGAGTGCAAACAATTTACTGTACATACATACATTGTTTATGCAACAGTGCTGAGAAGGCTGACCCCATTAGAGACAGACCTGGGGCTTTGAACCCAGATCAATTTTCATACAGGGTGAGCTTCGGGTTTTTATTAGAAATGGTTAAATATTTAACATTTGGATAGAGTGGCGGGTTTCTCTTCTTGTTTGTGTTCCACTTATTAATGTACTTGTAGGCGATCATGGGCATCTGTGGAGCATTCTTAACTGGCCCCTCATAAACTAAAGGAACAAAGGGATATGCTGGCAGCACACTGCATCCCCTTCATTAATGAACATTAATGGGTTATTTCTAACTTTATAATTGTCTGAAAAATACTGTTGATCTCTTGTGTAACAAAACCAATGAAATATTGTGTTAAAACGTTGTAAATAATATGATTCCTTGCATGGTTGAGGGGCTTTTCTACTCTAAAATATTAACTTTTATTCTCCTGACTGCAGACACCGGGCATAAGTTCTTAAAAAGTGTTTCAGTTTCACAATCCTCCACGGAAACTTATTTCATTATCGTCAGATAATTAATGGAATGAGTTTAAAAAATTTGGCATAAAGCAAAAGACGAATGCCAAGTTCTTAAAAGCAGGGGTGCCTTACCTGTGGCTGTTTATTGCTCTACTTCAAAGATATCATATGTCACGGACACGGTACTCCCAACCGCACGTGACTTCAAGTGTGGCTGTCAGGGGTCA
>CM044437.1:125223002-125244447 GCA_024363595.1 Xenopus borealis
GGTCCACTTTAAGATGGGAAGAAGAAACATGGCTGGCAACAAAAAGTGATTGAGGGCACAAGGGTATTCTGTTCAACTACTAGACAGGATATAAAAGTAAATGTACATGCATATTTCAAAATAAAATATGACCACATTTAACCTCTGCTGTATACCTTACTGTACCTAAGCGAAAAAAGGTATAACCTACTCTGGGATATTTTTAATCATTACAAATACAGAAGAACGCTGTATGACAAGCACCCTATCTGGCACCACTATTGAAGCCCCTTTGATATTGCCGGCAGCCTTTGTCAGATTATGTCACATGGCTCATGAGTTTCTCTACAGCCAATGGAAGCAGTGTACATACATCATTGCTAGGATGGGGATCAAACAGCTATGGCACCTAACTCACAGGACATTTTACTATGGTTCGTTAACCGTGAACTGTTGGTGGCCGTTACAGTGTTAAAATTACATAAACCAAAAATTAGGTTTAGAAAATGTACTGAAAAGTATTTATTGAGGTATGCTTTTTATCGTTTTAATGTTGCACCCCTTGCAGGGCATCAGGGCGTGAGGTTTTTGACTGGATCCTAGATCAAGGCTATTATTCGGAGAGGGACACAAGCAATGTCATCCGGCAAGTGTTGGAGGCTGTGGCCTACCTGCATTCATTGTGCGTTGTGCACAGAAATCTGAAGGTAAGGGGGGTAGGAGTGGGGGTAGGACAGAGGGAGAAACTAAATTATAGCAGTCTATAATGCAGACAGGGAATGATTTAGTGCAGAGGTTAGTAGTCTTGGTCTGGCTCACAAAAACTGGAATATGGATCCTTTGCTCTATCATCAAATACAGCCTATAAAGTACAACTTGGGAGATTTTTCATCAATATAAGGAGCTATGAAGCCTATGGAAAATCGAAATAATTACGATAAGATTGATTCCTCTTGTAAAGAACAGCTAAAGGGAACAGCAAAAGCTAAAGGGACCCCAGTTTGGATTGGGCATTTTTCTTTCTTCCATCTCTTTATTCTCACTGCCTTTCACAGCTTGAGAACCTCTTGTATTTTAACCGCATGAAGAATTCGAAAATAGTGATCAGCGATTTTCACTTGGCCAAAGTGGAGACCAGCAGTCTTATCAAGGAGCCGTGCGGGACACCAGAATATCTGGGTAAGACCCATTATTAGCAATTGACTTAAACCCTGTTGATAGTGAATGCTGGGCATGGATCCGTTACCTAGAAACCCATTATCCAGAAAGCTCTGAACTACAGAAAAAGACAATCTCCCATAGACACCTTTATAAGCCAATAATTCAAGATTTCAAAAATGTATCTCTGTGATAATAAAACATTACCTTGTACTTGATCCCCACCAAGATACAATGAATCCTAACTGGAGACAAAAAAGGACTTTTAGTAGACATAATAATGATTAATAACGATATTAAGTAGACGTAATGATTTTTGGGGATCCAAATTACAGAAAGACCCCTTATACAGAAAACCTTTGGTCCTAGCAAATATGGTAATTGTTACAATATTCCTGACTTGTCATTTTCCTAGCCCCCGAAGTGGTTGCACGTCAGAGGTATGGGCGGCCCGTGGACTGTTGGGCGATTGGAGTCATCATGTATATACTGTGAGTGGCAGTTAATGATTCATAATGAGAGACATACAGTATGTGTGCATGTCCTAATTCTAAATATATATATATATATATACATGTTTCAAATACAGTTTATAATTGACAGGTGTCAATGTCGATGTAAATGTTTCCCTTAGGAATCATTTCCATGACAACACGTTTCCCACTTCAATTCAGTCAACTGGGCGCAAGATTGAGTAGGGCTTTGTACTGAGAATGAGAAGAGCCAAATTGTCAGTACTTGAATGAATGTGTCCAAACCCAAACACTGGAGCTAATTAAAATTGCCTGTTTGCAGGGGCTTTGGGGAGCAGAAATGATGCCCCCTGATAGAACCCAATTTAAGGACACCCCAGTTGACATCATAAGATATTTCTGTTGCAAGTATTTTCTTGCAACAGAAACACACAAACATATGACAACTTATAGTAGCATAGTAACCTAGTAAGTTAGGCTGAAAAAAGACACACATCAATCAAGTTCAACCTTTTTAACTTTTTTTTTTCTTTCATTTTTTAACTGCCTAACTGCTAGTTGATCCAGAGGAAGGCAAAAACCCCATCCTAAGCCTCTCCAATTTGCCTCAGAGGGGGAAAAAATTCCTTCCTGACTCCAAAAAGGCAATCGGACTAGTCCCTGGATAAACTTGTATAATGAGCTATCTTCCATAACCCTGTATTCCCTCACTTGCTAAAAAGCCATCCAACCCCTTCTTAAAGCTATCTAATGTATCAGCCTGTACCACTGATTCAGGGAGAGAATTCCACATCTTCACAGCTCTCACTGTAAAAAACCCCCTTCTGAATATTTAGGCGGAACCTCTTTTCTTCTAAATGGAATTGGTGACCTTGTGTCATCTGGAAAGACCTTCTGGTAAATAAAGCATTAGAGAGATTATTATATGATCCCCTTATATATTTATACATATACATTATCATATCACTAGTGATGAGCGAATTTATTCGCCAGGCTTGAAATCCGCCAAATTCCCGCGATTCGCCGCCAGCGAATAAATTTGGAAAGCGCCAGCGGAAATTTGCTGGCATAAAAAAAAACGATGAAAATGACACGACGCGTTTCGCTAATTTTTCGCCAATTGGCGAATTTTGCTGGAAATTTGCGAATTTTCGGCGAAGCGAAACGGGATAGATTCGCCCATCACTACATATCACCCCTTAAGCGCCTCTTCTCCAGTGTGAACATCCCCAATTTGGCCAGTCTTTCCTCATATCTAAGATTTTCCATACCTTTTACCAGCTTAGTTGCCCTTCTCTGTACCCTCTCTAATACAATAATGTCCTGTTTGAGTGATGGAGACCAAAACTGTACGGCATATTCTAGATGTGGCCTTACCAGTGCTCCATACAGTAGAAGAAAAACCCCTCCTCCCGTGACTCTATGCCCCTTTTAATACAACTCAAGACCTTATTTGCACTTGATGCTGCTGACTGGCATTGCTTGTAGCTGATCTTGGGCAGAAAGTACTGCCTATGAAGCTATCTCCGGCTATTTTTAATGATTTTTATAATAATGACAACAAATTGCATTGGATTGTTCCAGTTTTTGGTCTTATGCCCTCATTTTTATTTTTGGCATGGCGTTCATTGGTGGCCTCCAGTGACAGACAGTTGATGACAGGGGCTTGTCTCTGACTGATGATTCACTGTAACTGTGATTATGTCTCTATGATGGATTGCTATGTGCTACAGTGACAGATGGTGACAGCCGTGTCACAATGACAGATCTAATGTGCCTCCCGGTGACATTCTACACTGATTGTGCCAAATTGACAGATAGCTAAGTGTCTTACGGTGACAAAGAGTGATGCTGTGTCAAAAGGACAGGAAGCACTGAAATATATTGATTGTGTGACTTTGCTAGGGAGTTGTGTGTTGTGTGAGGCTGTGTGCCAGTGACAGAGATCCATTGGGATAAGAGCACATATCTGCATTAAAATTGAGTTTTCTCCCCGATGCAGTCTGTCTGGAAACCCTCCTTTCTACGATGAGTTGGAAGAAGAGGACTACGAGAGCCATGACAAAAATTTGTTCCGGAAAATTCTACATGGGGATTATGAGTTTGATTCTCCATACTGGGATGACATATCACCTGCAGGCAAGCAAGGCGCTAGAGCATTCCAAGATGATCATAATGTTATATAGTGGAATAAATAGAACATAGGCTTATTCTCCTGACTGCAATAAGATGTGTAGCCTCATATGGAAATAAGGCTTTTCTGATCCCTGAGGTTACCCTGTACTTATATTGAGCCTTATATTAGGGAAAGAGTCATTAGCTGACCAACTCTGCCTAATTTCAATGTCTTCCATTTATATATATGCACATTATGTGTATTTCAGCACTGTCACTGAGTGGTTTACTGAAGCTTATTAATGGCTGATGTGGGTATTTGTCTCCTGTTTTCCCATTTTTTCTTGGGTGGGCCAAATAACAGCCAATCTCTTGGGTCCACAAAAGCATGTAATATATAAATGAAACCATATGGGTTCCCATGCTAGAAAATGTGTTTAAGGGATGCATCTGTCTTCAGATCTGTAAGCATCCATAGTCTTGAACACGTATACCTACATGCCTTCCAATTCTCTCTCCTATTCACAAAGAAACAATCCTGTGCTCTTCTTTAACTGGAATCATGTTTCATTGTAACACTACAGGGAATTTCAATATTGGGATTTATGCATAATATTTAGTTAAACTGCAGACCACTGTACTAAAAGGATAATGGCATAGCATCTGAGTAATCAGTTATTCATACATACACATGCACATGAGCACAGATTAACACTCACCAACAAGCTACAAAGTAGTCTTGTACTTGTTGTGTCTGCAGCAAACCCAACAGAAGATGCACTAAAATGCACAGTATCAAGTAATGGGTGCAGCATGGAGTTGCGTCAAGACCCATGCAGGCCCAGATGCAAACGCTGAGAGACTCAGAGCAGAACTTTACTGATTTATTTACTTTCTATTTAGCCATACACTCCCATGAATGAATGATAATTCTCTTTTCTTCTACAGCAAAAGATCTAGTGACCCGTCTGATGGAGGTGGAACAAGACCAGAGAGTAACAGCTGCAGATGCCATCAGCCATGAATGGTGAACTTTCCTATGGACCCTCTTAAATTCTCCTTAAAATCCTGTTTCAAACTTAGATATCAATGGATTCACAGTATATCAATATAATTAGATGAAAGCACTTAATAGCTATATATAGCTACATATTCCTTAAAACCCTACTGTCCAACTTTGTTTTAACATGCTTCCATTACCCCAGTAATAACAGAATACAACAGGGGCTATATGTGACAGGGCAGCTGAGTTTGAGTCTCATTGCTCTCTGTGCAGTGTTTAGTCAACTGCTTGGTCACCCCCACCATAATGCTCCATTACCATACAATGCAGAAGAATTGTGTTCAAATTGTGTTCACATTGCACAATTCCTGTTTAATTAAAAGACTTGTATGTGTGACTCTGTATCTCAGGATTTCAGGAAATGCAGCATCAGATAAGAACATTAAGGATGGAGTATGTGCTCAAATTGAGAAGAATTTTGCTAAAGCCAAGTGGAAGGTAAGGACCATGCAGGATCATTCTGTTCCGTAAAGTCCAATTTTCGCTGTTTATCCTGGCTCCCAGCTGCAAATATGCAACCTTGTGTTTCTTCTCTCTTTTCCAACCAGATTGTAACCTATGGCAACCAATAAAAAGTTTGCTTAAATTGCTCTACCTGTAGCTGTCTGAAAAACTAAACACTGATGCAATGGTTGCTATGGGCTACTACCCAGGTGCAAATCTGCTTAATGATCATAACTGAACTGAGTCTTTGGGTAAATTTAAACCATTAAACTCAAGATCAGCCAATTAAAAGTGTTTTATTTAGTTTACTTCTTCATCATGGAAACTACACCACTACCCTTGCCACTTTACCTCTAAAGAGTAAAGTCCTTATTCTAAACAAGTAATGAAGAACTAAATCCTACAAATAAATATAGCTAAAATGCTGCATTAAATGCTAAATGTTACTTTACCAACAGAGAGGTTCAGAAGCTCAAACATTAAAAAAGCCCAAACTTCTCCAAAAGAGTTTGCCATTTTGGATTTTGTTAGGCCAGCTCTCGAGTGTCAGTGACACTGCACATGCCCAGTGTGCTCATGGCTGCTGTTGAGAAGCTAAGCTTAGGGGTCTTCAAGTCAGCCCCCAAGCTCAGGTAACTGGCAGCAGCCCAGGATTGTGAATGAGCAGAAAAGGAAGTCAGTTTAATACTGGGGGTATCATTAGAGTAACAGATCTTCACTTATAAAGAGCTAAAACTTGCAATTCCAGGAGGTGGATTGATCTCTATATGAACATTTTTAGGGACATTGACATGCCTGTATTTCAGTTTTCACATCTCACTGTTGTTTCTTGGATGCATCCATATGGCTGTAAAAAGCCAACGCTCCCATTCTCAGTCATGTGATAGTATAAGAAGGTTGGCAACATGGCACTTCTGCAGGGATTGCATCTTGACACTCAAGGTAGCCAAGGTAGCAGTACTTGTATGTGAAGGTGGCAAGTTCTAACTTGGGTGTTGGCAATCATTTCTTTTGCAGAAAGCGGTGAGAGTAACCACCATGATGAAGCGTTTGAGAGCTCCTGAACAGACAGACCCAGGGACCCCTTCTCCCTCGAAGGACAGCGATAAGACTCCCACCATGGCCACACCTGCACCCTCGCCTGCCAATACACCAGCTGAAGGTGCACCTTCGCTTCTTTGTCCTTCCCCAGACACCACAGGCTGAGCAGCTTAGGGAAAGGAGTGCAGAACCCCACAGTCCCAATGACTGCAGAGTAAAATAACTTCGTCATGACATCAACCCTTTCACTGCCAAATGGGTCTGCAATGAGTTGCACACCCCTCTGGCCACACAAGGGTATACTCCACACAAGGGTTTACTCCTTTAATTGCTATAAACAAGTTGCAGTACTTTTTTTGCATAGCTCCATGAAACTTCAGCTGCTGCAGCAGACTATTTCTTTCTCTCTCTTTAATTTCCTAGCTGCTAGAAAGATTAGGCACATTGTTAGACAAATATTTTTTTTTTCCTCATTGACATGTTGCTAGATACATTTGCAGAGCATTGCTCCATCGCTCCTTCACACCTTCTCTAAACGTGGGATCTATCCCCTTGTACATGTCCCCAAGCAGGAAGGTTTATATATTCTCAGTCCTCTCCCTGCATTCTTTCCTAAACTGTTTATTCACACCTGCCTGGGGCAGCTGATTCAGGCCACCTGCCTCCTCTTTATTCTCTCTAGTGGGATCCGAGGGGGCATGTAATGTACAGACCTTGACCCTGTGTTTTGTATGCTTTACTATGAATAAAGTTGCTGCTTCTCCCAGACCTGCTTGTGTTACATGACCTCCAGAATATCTGCCGTACGTATCCATGTGCTTCACTGTTTGTAATAGGAATCTTATGTTACTGAATGAACATGCAGTGTATATTTTGAAAGGTATCCCATACTCCCAGACGTTTCAAACATTCTGCATTGTTCACAAGACACACATTACATTATAGTGCATGAAAATATGGCCTTGATAGAAATGTATGCAACTCGCACTCATCAAGAATAAAGAGTGCATACATTATCTTTCATAGGCTGGCCAAGAAGATAAATCCTAAACTAATTCCCCATATGTATTAAGCATACTCAGTGATTTTAAAGTTAATTGCAATTGTTATGAAAAGCAGTGATTATCTATATTGTCTGCACTGATGGTTCTGATTCCTGAAACAGAGTTGTACAAAGCAGACCTGGAGGAGAACTGATTTCTTCTGCAAGAGAAGAGAAAGTTTGGTTTCAGCAGCAGTAACAAATAACTTTAAAACCATCAAATGTTTAATGAGTGCATACTGGAAACTTGCATAGAATTGTGTTCCCTTTATCTGTGCAATAAACTGTTTTATGCTGATGTCCCTTAATATAATTCAGCCAAAATATCTTGCATACAAACACACTCCTTGCACTTCCGTGTGCTAGCCCAGTGCACTATTGTGTCTGTCTGGCTCTTCTGCTGAATTGTGCACAAGTGCACCTATAGGTGCTGGGAACATTGAAGCTACTGCAACCCTGAATGTGAAGGTAACTCCAGGATTCCCCCAGTGACTTGTGTCAGTAGGTGCAGAAGATTCACACACTGATGCTGGTTTAATGACCAGCCTTTGGAAGTGACATAGTACCCACAACTTGCTCCTGCTTTGTGAACACTTTCACTTGTGTTCTTTTTGCAATAACAGTAACTCCCTAGTGCTGCATCATGGGTAAAAAAGATAGTGATTTGCATCTAAAAAATTACACTTTATATACTGCACTGCATTTGAGTTATATTCTGGAGTTGGCAGGGACATCAC
Organism: Xenopus borealis; assembly: GCA_024363595.1. Classification (NCBI taxonomy): domain Eukaryota; kingdom Metazoa; phylum Chordata; class Amphibia; order Anura; family Pipidae; genus Xenopus; species Xenopus borealis. Next base: position 125,231,055 of record CM044437.1, read on the forward strand.
AATGGCTCTCCCATATAATAACCTTTATCCAACTAATATGGGGTTGAAGTTTGCAGAATACCATTGGCAACTACTGCCCCAGCCTCCAACTGATCTGATTCTTCAGCTGTTGGTGTGAGGCTTAACGGGATGTCTGGTGATGGATCTCTTTTAGAAGATAGGACCCACAAGTGGCTAACACAGCACAGAACCCCCCTGGGAATGATACAGGGGGAGCCATGAGTGGAGAGAAGCCTGTGAGGCTAAACCAAACGAAGTACCAGGGAGTAGAGAGAGAGGCGAAGTCAAATCGGATCCGAGTTCAAGGGCAGGCAGCAAAGTAGCAGGAACGAAGAAGCAAGCCGAGGTCAGGATATGTAGCGAAGATTCGAAGTCAGGAGTAGGCAATAGGTCATATACAGGAATCAGTTAAATAGGTTGAATAGCTAGGTTTTCAGGAGGAACCATGATAACCAGGCACAGTTAATAGACAGAAATGGATTTAAATACCTTTAGCCTTGGCGCCAATTCTCCAGCGTTGGAACACCTGTGCAAGTACGCCAGCGTCATGATGCCCCGCATCGTGACCCACACACACACACGCCTGCGTCCAGCCATTCGTGACGTCAGACCCGGAAGAAGCCCATTTTCGGTAAATATTCTTACAGTTGGTCTACTGCAGTTCAATGGGCCATCTGCATAGGACAAACTGACCCATTTTACACTGAAACAAAGTTGTTTCTATAGTCCCTATTTTTCCATTGTGTCAAACTGGTTCAGCCACACACTTTTCTACAATTCATGATGTTCTTATGAGATACGCTGTTCTATTCTAGCACCACTTGCCCTTCTTAGCCCTTCATGTGCCAGGCAGTTAAGTTTCTGCTTGATCATTGTGGTTGCAATGTTGGTTTTAGCCCAATGACAGATGCCCAACTGGCTTTGCATGTAGAACAGCACCGAAGTGTGAAACTTTAGTGTTTAAAAAGCCTTTATTTCAGCTTTGGGCATCACCGCAACGTTTCAGGCCATGAGGCCTTTTGTCAAGCATTACTGACACTCCATTAAACATATTGTAACATATTAGTGTTACAATATCAAACAAATAGTGTCCATATAGATATAATAAGAAGGTGCTCAAACCCTTAAGGTGAATGTTCAACAGCCTGTGTATATTACAAACATCTGTAAAAAACATAAATAAGTAAAGAAACCATTAAAAAAAATGTATGTTAAAATCCAGATTATGGTCTTATTAACATATACACATAAGACAAATATAGTTATCTAAAAATAGGGCCCAACTGGCCACATACTACGCCTTTTTATCAGCAGTGCTAGGTGTTAACAATCACACACTGTGTACCGACCACTAGCTGTATTGCTCCTTCTGTCTGTTCCCAAATTAGGCCTGTTTGTTCCAGTAGTTTCATTAAACTGTGGTTTTTATGTCGATTTTTGGCTCAGTTGCAGAGGACTTAGGGGAGCCACAGTCTGCAGTCATCTGTCAGCAATAGACGGAAGTGAGAAAACTGTTATGTGATTTGTTACATAGCCACTCCATCACATGGCATCAGTCAACGGGATTGTAAGACAGTTTCTCACCAGTGAAATAATAGTTTATCACAGTTCACCAGACGAGAACTCTCCAGCCCTCTATTCACTTGTAAAATATTTTTAGTTTAACCCCTGATATATAAGCCCCAAAAAACCCTGTATAATTGTAGTGAGAGCTGTGATGTTTCCTTCCAGCGAAGAGTAGTGAGCTCTCACTCTACTATAACTGCTTTGGCTACAGTTGGTAGAAGATAAAGTTAGTGAGCAAAGAAGAGTCACCTGGTTTAAAGCAGCTCAACACCTCAAGACTTTCCTTTTCTCATGGATTCATTTTCTACCGTCTGTGGCCAGTTGGGCAAATTGAACAGCAGGTGGAGCTGTTGCAAATTGCAAAACTGCTCAAAGGAGGGCTCTGACCATTGTTTTTAGGTTTTACGTGTCATTTAATCACGGATACTAGAGAGAACACTGCAAATCACTTTGGATTTCTCATTGCAATCAACCAGCTGCTTCCAAACAGATTCTATTTGCTGTTACCCTAATATGTAATCAGAACAGTTTGTACAGCTACATCCCAATATCACATTTGCCCAAAAGCTTTGCTTGCACTTCCAATCACAAATTCCCCAATACAAATCTGCCTTGTGCAGATAATCCTGATTAGATTTCTCCACATCTTTAATCTCAGTGCATGGGCAGCACTTTGAGGAAACACTTTATGTTTTTGGCCTTTGTCTCTCTCTCTCTCTAAATCTCTTTTTTTATTTTGCTTTTCAAAAGGCCCATTGCTCATTCTATACATGATCAGTTGTTAAACTGTTATTCTATAGCTTTTTATTCAACTAACCCAGGCTCCAGGAATCCTGCTGGCACTTCTCGGTTTGCAAACACAAAAGATACTAAATAATAAGAGATCGCTTGACACGGCAGCACAAAGGACGCTAAAATAATGGTATTAATATTTCTCATATGTTACATTCTTGGACAATTCTGGCCATTAGTATCTGACAGGCTCTTCATACAAATTGCTTGTCTTGGAACAAGGAAGCAAAACATACCTTTGGCTTCCATACAATGCATTCATTCGCTTCACTGTCTTGGACTCCCACCGCGGGCTTTAAAGGGAAAAGAATCACTAATGAATTCATTAAAATCCCAGCGTTTGTGTAATAAAGTGCAGCACGTTATCTCTTGTGTAATGGCAATGTTTTTATTAATAACCGCTGCCCTTCTTCCCTTGCTCCAAGCTTCCCTGCAGTTCTGCCATTCTATCAAGTGCCTGACATTATATCCCAGCAGGAGACAGAGCCACTGCCTTTGCTAAGGGGCCTGTGCTGCTGTACAGATACCGTCAATATTTATACTCCAGCTGAAGATCAGATATGCATATATTGAATATATCCAGAATTGCTCCTTGCCTCCATGTTAAATATAAGGATATTTTATAACCCAAGCCAAAAATTTTAATCTTATAATGTCCACACAGGTATCATTTCAAATTTGGGAAATACTGTTACAATTTTTACAGCCAAATTACAACCCAAATTTTTTTCTTGGGAGTCATGCTCACCTGGTCACCTGCAATAATAGGCCTGTTACCTTCTGTCAGTAATTTGCACCTGAATCATAACTTACCCACCCAGGGTCAGACTGGGGGGCCTGGGGCCCACTGAGACTACTTTCCAGGGCCGCCAACCCCCTACAGTGACCTACTATGGCCCGCCGTGCACCTGCGTGAAGGCACTGCTATGGCCCTCTTCAGTGAACAGATTGCAGGGGTCATTAAGGGTCGGGGCCCACCGGGTTTTTTCCGGTGTCCCGTTGGACCAGTCCGACACTGTACCCACCACTATAAATCATACAGTGGTCACTTGAAATCCTCAGAAGTTGTGGAACAGGGAGCTTGATAGGGGGTCAGGGCAGAGTAGGGGCAGAATGGGGACATGGCCAGGCCGTGGGGCAGATGAAACCAAGATGCACCTTGATGACTTTGTATCTCTGATTGGATATTTATTATAAAATATACATAAAAGGTTTAGCTAGAACCATTTCTTTTCACATTATTAATGTGCTGAACTGGGGGCTCACGGCAGCGCTGGAGGGGAGGGGGCACAGCCTAAACATAATGTAGGATGAGATTTGGGGGTGAGTGCTTATTTGCCCTCTTTAATATTCTTGGAACTACAGCTAAAACCCTGATACAGTGCAGAGTATTGTTATACAGCTTCAGCATTGTTAAGGGATGGGAGGGCCAGGGGCAAAAGTCCAAGTGATACTGATCTGTTACAAAGCTCAAATATTCATCCCTAAACTTGCTTTTTGTGTAAACCTGTTCTATGAACCACTATGGTTGCTTTGCTATGCTTTAGGCTGGGGACAGACAGGGAGATTCGGGGAAATTCAGCCGCCTGGCGTTTAATAGCAGGCGACTGAATCTCCCCGAATCTCCCTGTCTGTCCCCAGCCTAAAGGGAAAGGAAAGTGTAAAATAGAATAAGGCTAGAAATGCTGTATTTTGTATACTAAACATAAACATGAACTTACTGCACCACAAGCCTAATCAAACAAATGATTTATGCTTTCAAAGTTGGCCACAGGGGGCTGTCATCTTGTAACTTTGTTATACATCTTTGCAAGACTAGACTACATACACATGCTCAGTGTGGTCTGGGCTTCTTAGGGATCGTCATAAATGATAAAAAAACAAAGCTGCTTGAGCTCTGCATGGCTGGTAAGTAAGGCAGGGGCTCCCCCTGCTATTCATAAGTATGATTGTTTCCCTGCCAGAAGTTAGGGACTGTCTGACAATTCCTATCCACAGCACTAAATGAAGGGAGGATTTCACTGCATACAGTCAGGTTTCTTATAAAAACGGTACACATTTTTTAATTAAACTATACTGAAGATATATTTCTTTTTCATTAAAGAAAGTAAAAATGGGATTTTATTTCTTTGCCTTTCCTTGCCCTTTAAGCAGTATGACATTTCTTTTTAACACATATTCATACAAATCTTCAAAAAAGCAAACGCTCTTTACACAAAATAATATGGATGCACATATATCATAAAACACATGGAATGTGAACCAAGCTTACAAATATAGTACTTTTTTGCTTTGCTATACAGAAGAACCAAAACTATGGGCCTCACCAGTGCCCCACCTTCACACAAACCATTATAGCATTATGTGCAGAAATGATGGAATATCTCACTTAGCACCATTTGATCCACCGAATCTCAGGTATTTCCTTTGTTTCTTTTTTTTTCTTTATTTAAGCTTGATCTTAAGGAACCCTTTTGAGGAAAATTGCAGATTTGTTTTAAAAGAGGGAGAGTACAGTTAGTTGCTATCCAGTGAGGCACAGCATAATCACTTTAACCCAAGGGTCTCCACTTTTGTTTTTTACCCATGAGCCTTGTGAAATTGTAAAAATGGTTATGGAGCAACACAAGCATCCTGGGGGTGCCAAATAAGGACTGTGATGGGCTATTTTGTAGCATCTATATGGATTGGCAGCCTACAGGAGAGAATGTTTGGCAGTACACCTGTTTTTTCTGCAATGAAAATTTGCCTCTAAGCCAAGGATTCAAAAATAAACAGCTTTAAGGCCCCTGGGAACAACATCCAAGGGGGTGCTGAGCAGCATGTTGCTCACAAGCCACTAGTTATGGATTACTGCTCTAATCCAACCACCCACCAAGGTTCCATGGAGCCAGCATTTGGTGGCTACCACATTTAGTAAAATCCACCATACAACAATTGTTCTGCAGTCTTGCATCTTTGAAATCAGTAGGCTCACTCTTCCCAGAATGCAGTTCCTTTGTTTCGGAGAAATTGTTTGCATATTTGCTTGAGTATGGGCAGCCCAATGTTGCTTCCAAAACTGTATCCCCCAGCATTAGGAATTGGAGACAGAACCAGATGACAGTGATACATCCACTTACATATACAGGCCCTTGTGTTTAATATCCTTGGTCTGTTATGCTCCAGATTTTATTTAACATTTTCACAGTGTCTGGAGGGGGACATGGTTGAGCAGTTCATGTGGCTGCACCATCAAAAGTAATAGATCTACTTCTGTAAAAGCTTTTGTTGCTGTTAGGTGTGGAAAAGTGAAAGGTTGTACAAAGTACATTTGCTATCAACACTGCCAACTGGGAAACAGACAATGCAGGTTATGTCTACCATGTGCATCCTTATGTTCCAAAAAGAAAAAGTAGACTGGCAAAGCATATTAATCAATATTAATCATACAGGCAGACAAGCCTACAATTGTTTGGCAATGTCTAACCGATGTCTCTCCAGCTGTTGCAGTAGTATATCTCCGAGCAGCTGTTGGAGATATAGTGCCACATGTTCCTTGTTAGTGTTTTAACTCTATAATCAGATTTTATAATAGCACATTTATCCACCAGTGAACCACATGTCACCAACAAAGTCTACTGGAGGATCCTGATGCAAATGAAGAAAGGGTTTCCCAAGTAAACATTTTATTATTACAAATAGTATATTATCACTCTTTATTGCTGTGAAATGTAGAGAAGCCATACTCTGGATGTAAGGAAGTCCACCTACCATCTCCGGCGTGCCCTCTCCCAAGATGGCGGCACTCTGTCGCCAGCGCTATCACGCCCCTCTCATGTTTGGCACCAAAACTAGGACTATTTAAGGGAGCCTGAGACCTGTGATCACTGCCCAAATATAGGTCTTACTTTGTGAGTGCCTGGGTGTGTTTATATTCATTGATTCCTGTTATTGACTTCGGCCTGCCTTCGACTATTGAACCTGTTCTGCCTGGATTGATCTTTTTGCCTGGACTTGACCTTTCTTCTGCTTAACCCCTTGGATACCACGAACTGTGTTGAACTTGCTTCCTCCTTGGTCCGCAAACCATCTTGGAGCCTTCGGGCCCTGATACTGGAAGCTTTGCTTGGGGTTAGCTTATCCCTAGCATGGTATTAAAAGAGACAATGTACATCTGGTGCCACATAATCTGGACTCTACTGGTATGGCAAACCATCTTAATCTTAATAAATAAACAGTATTAAGGGATGAAGTGTAAATCAAGTCAGGTAAATAAATTACAGCATTACATACTATTTTTATACTTTATCTGACATTCTACAGAGATTATATATCTTACACATCAGTCCCTGCACCAGTGGAGCTTACCATCTAAGGTGACTATCAAGTTCACACACACTATGGTCAATCTCATCAGGAGCCAATTAACATGCAGTATAAATGTCATGTTTCCAGAGACAAATCTGAAATGTAGACCTTGCAATCAATGTGGTGTATACATGATTTCAAGTTAGTCAAAGGATAAGTGTATCAACTTTCCACATTGCAATGCCCGAGATACTGAACTATAAATTCATAAAATATATAGCTCCAAGAACTGATGTTTCAATTTATCTTGAAGATGGACTGAAGCAACTGATACATGAGCTAGATATCAATTGAATGAAGAGGTTATTCTAATGGCACAGTAGTGAGAAGATTTGTGCTCTGCAGGTGTACTGTGGAAAACACATGGTGGGTCCCAGACTGCTACTTGTCAAATCAGCTGTAATTTCAGTTTGCACTTACTGAATTTTGGGCTGATAAGTACCAGGACCAGTGCTGGTGAGGCTATGGAGGAGCTTGTGGAGGAAAGGTCTTGTTTCTATGAAGAAGAACAGAACACTGTGCTGTGAGGAGCGGGTATCACAATGATCTTGATAGAGCCTGTGTATGTTAAAAATGATTAAAATAAGAGCTGGCCAGATGAGTTATGTTTGAACAACAACAGAAGAAGCCTAGCATGCTACATTTTGTTGGTTGCCTACTTGCCTGCCAGTAGAGACACTAAGCAAGGCTGCAGACCAGATCACAAAGGATCATCATTGGAGGCAGACACCAGTAGAAGCTGCAGGAACTGCCGCTGAGGAACAACCATATCTGTATATGCATTATTGCATATGGCCAACACTGTCCATACAGTATAGTCTGCACAGGAACCTCCACTGATGTCCATGGTCACATATAGTAATACTCTATTACTGGTACACTGTTGCCACTGAACAGAGGTCTAGTCAGGGAATGTAATTCCTTGCAGCCCCAGGCTTCTTTAACATGTATTCACTGTTGCACATGGCAGCGAAAGGTAATTTTCAATATTACAAAACTACTGTTTTTCTTGCTTTGTAAATTAACTGTGGGGCCAATTCACAGTAGTAGAAAAAAGTGTTATGGTACATAGAATATATGATTGTTGCACAAGGCAACAACTGTTAAACAAATAATGTCTGTGCTAATTTTATTTCTTGTTTCCTTTCATATTAGACATCTGAAATATTTATCTGCAGTTTGAAAGCTGCAGGATTTATTCCTAGTACAGTCATACTTCATAAAATAAAAGTGCAGGTTTTGGTCCCAGTACAGAAATATAAGGCATTAAATAACACATGCTTGGTTTTTCTCCCCATACACTGATTTAGCATTAAACATAGCTTTCAGGTTTAAGTCATTTTATGTACATATCATGATGACAAAGAATGTTGGGGCAATTGAAACATTATCCCGGTCTCTCGGAGGCCCAATTAGGAAAGCTTATTTCAGCTTGTCCAAAAATGACTGGTCTATCATGTGTCTGCTCAGTCTTTAAATAAAATAAAATTTTTCACGCACTGGTATAAATTGTTGCTCTTCTAGGAATTACAGTCAGTATGTCCCCACTGTTCTCTCCTAAATCTTCTGTTTCCAGATTCATTTATATTTCTATTCAAAAGCGCTGCTACTGTGTGTAATTCAGCAGCTCAGCAGGAGCTATCATTAGGTAACAGAGATGTGTAAATGGACAAAGCTGCTGTGTTTCAATATAAGCTGTGCACTCTGCCGTTATGGAGGAAATCTATGTGTTTGGGTTGAGGTGGTGCCACTTCATTTGTATGATCTTGCTTAGGATATCCACAATGCTCTACAAGGGGTACCCAATTCTTTTTTTTTTTACCAGTGAGCCACATTGAAGTGTAAAAAGAGTAGAGGAGCAACACAAGCATGAAAATAATAATTCAAGCGGGTAACTAAAAAGGGCTGTCATTGGCTATTGGCAGTCTCTATGTAGACTGGCAGCCTACAGGAAACTCTGTTTGGCTGTACATGTGGTTTTTATACAACCAAAACATGCCTCCAAGCCAGGAATTAAAAAATAAGCACCTGCTTTGAGGCCACTAGGAGTAGCATCCAAGGGGTTGGTGAGAAACACGTTGCTCATGAACCACTGGTTGGGGATCACTACTCTACACAAACCTTCATAAAAATATAACACTAGAATGGTTTGTATGGAATCTCAGCCCTCATATAGACCGTAAACATGCATTAGGTCTCAACGTAGTTTAACACATTCCAGAGGAACCCCATTCACTACAATTAGGTGAGTTCCATTTTGTACCCTATACTCATCTTAAACCCTTCTCTATCTGCATATCATCAACGTCCAACCTGCAAGCTTTGCAATTGCAACTGTTGTGATTCTAAAAGACTGGGGCATGGCCATGGTGCGTACCTAAGAGTTCAGCTTCCTTTGTGATCATAACTGATCATATATCTGCAGTCTCATAGATTCTTAGAACACCTTGGGTGGCTTTGCATAAAACAATCATAGCTGTATTAAATGAACCGTGACTGTTTCTGTAACTCTTGATGACTGCCCTAGGGTTGTTTCTTTCAAACACAATTCAACTGGAAAGGATAGGTGAGGCGGTTAATGGATCATAAAGGATAATTTGTACTTTGCACATGCTGCTTCACTAATTGCAGTATATTCACTCTTATTTATGTTGAGGTAGATGGATGGCTCCTTTTATTGAGATGAATGCTCCATTATTCATCTACCTTAAAATTTTATACACATTGGTGTTGGGCAGGATGAGGGAGATGAAGAGGGACAGATGTCAGAAAGGGTTTCAAAACTTTAACATGATATTTTCCCTTTCTGAATGTCCAAAACAAAAAAACAAAGGCACACTGATGTTTTATTGAGTGGACAAAATAGAGTGTTCAGATAAAGTAAATTTAAAAAAATTAAACATAGGAACCAAAATAAAAGTGTAAAACATTTTGCTGAAATGCTCTTAAGTCATCAATCATTAACTGAAAAGCTCACCAGGTCTCCAACCTTAGGTCCATGGGATGTGTGAGAGAGAGCTGAGGAAAAGCAGGTAAAACCAAAAAAACCTCCCCCCATCAGCAGCTGTTGCCCATTCTCATGAAAGGGAAAGTCTATGGTAGCCAACTGTATCAAACAGACGGTGGTGATCAAAGACAGTTGTGCATCATGCTCCTTAGATATTTTGAAAAGGACAAGGGATATTCTTGAAGAGCTGAAATAAGTGGGTGCTCCATGTGTGAAAAACATTTTCATCAAATAGAACATTGGCTCTGTATGTAGCACATATATCCTATTGAACTCGGGTTTTAATGGATGTTGCATGAAATATATTGACAATAAATGAGCCTTGGATTTGTGCTGAATTCCCGGAAAGACCTTTCTTAAGAATCCCAGTTCAAGGAGTCCCTTCTCCATTCTCCATTCATGTACAGACATCTGAATGTTTTTCCTTCCAAGTATATACTCCCCTCTAATAATAATATTTAGTAGTTATATACTGCCGCCACTCTAATAATATTTAGTAGTTATATACTGCCTCCACTCTAATAATAATATTTAGTAGTTATATACTGCCTCCCCTCTAATAATATTTAGTAGTTATATACTGCCTCCACTCTAATAATAATATTTAGACAGGTGACTAGGGGGCAAATTTATGAATTTCATGTGAAATGATCGAAGTTTGATCGAATTCAATCGAACAACGATCGTACAAATTTTTCGTGAAATCATAAAGTTAAATTTGGCCTCTTCGATCATTGAATACGGATTGATCGAATGATCGGATATTCGATCATTCGATGATCGAAGGATTCAAAATTTTAAAGTTATTCGACTGCCTACTTCGCCAGATTGAACCTACCGAATTGTAATAGAAGCCTGTGGGAAGCTGAGGCTAAGTCCTGCTCAAATAAAATTCGTACTATCGAAGGAAATTTCACGAGAAATCCGATATCAAGCAAAATGATAGCCTAAAACAATTTGATAAACATTCGATGCTCGAATGCTTATCGAATATCGAGTAGGATCGAGCCAATTTTGGGGAATAATAGTAAATTTGCCCCCTAGTGTTGACTTCTTTCTGGAGCCACTTTCTTGGGAATCAGCTGTATAACATGTATAAATTGTAAAGAGAAAGCTCTCCAATATACTTTAATTAAGAATTTGTGTACCATTTTTATGAAACCTGACTGTATGCAGTGACATTCTCCCTTCGTTTACTGCTGTGGATAGGAATTGTCGGACAGTCCCTAACTTCTGGCAGGGGAAAAATCATACTTATGAACAGCAGGGGAGCCCCTGCCTTACTTACCAGCCATGCAGAACTCTTGCAAAGATGTATAACAAAGTGACAAGATGACAGCCCCCTGTGGCCAACTTAGAAAGCATAAATCATTTGTTTGATTAGACTTGTGGTGCAGTAAGTTCATGTTTATGTTTAGTATACAAAATACAGCATTTCTAGCCTTATTCTATTTACACTTTCCTTGCCCTTTAATAAGCTTTAATTAGCTGGCTTGCATCATAATTTGAGGAGTCAGGGCCAGCGGTGCTTGTAATAAACAGCCATACACACACTGGCAATACATTTTGATAATTTTTTTGAAGGGGAACTTCACCCAAACACTGATTTTGTGCTTTATAAAACAAAATACAATTCTAAGCGACTTTTCAGCATACATTTATTAAACATAGTCTCTGGTTCTAACTCCTGAAACAATGTAACAAGAGTCAGGGTCATATCCAGGTCTCTTAATCAGCTTTAATCAGCTGGCTTACATCATTATTTGAGGAGTCATGGCCAGCAGTGCGGAGAATAAACAGCCGTACAGACACTGGCAATTACAGTTACAAATAACTATAAAACTCTTGGAAATGTCAAAATATAATTTCATAAGGGGGAAGGTTCCAGTCAATGGTGCCTTTAAGTTCTTTAAGTACAAAAGCCAAGATACTTTTAATTTAAATTAATGTTTCTTTCTGGTGCTGATTGGAAATTGCCGCACTCGTATCTTGATTTGAGGGATTTGATTGAAGGATTTCTCCTCTTAAAACATTTTCCAGCGTGAGTGCATTCCTTACATTCTGTAATTGTGGATTCTTCCGTCCCTGATTGCAAGTTTTGGCGGTTTCATGATCAGTTATTTTTTAAAGCAGTTTTCCCCATTTACTTAGTAATACTCACTCTCTCTCTCTCTCTCTTTCTCTCTCTCTCTCTCTCTTTCTCTCTATACATACACATGCATCTCTTATCAGGAAACCAGTATTTTACATACATCATTGTATTTTTCATTGTATCATTATCTAGAACAGTGATCCCCAACCAGTAGCTCGCAAGCAACATGTTGCTCTCCAACCACTTGGATGTTGCTCCCAGTGGCCTCAAAGCAGGTGCTTATTTTTTAATTCCTGGCTTAGAGGCAAGTTTTGGTTGTATAAAAAACAGATGTCCTGCCAAACATTCTCTCCTGTAGGCTGCCAGTCCATATAGGGGCTACCAAAAAGCCAATCAGAGCTCTTATTTGACATCCCCATGGACTTTTTCATGCTTGTGTTGCTCTCCAACTCTTTTTTAAATTTAAATGTAGCTCACGAGCAAAAAAGGTTGGGGACCCCTGATCTAGAAAGCCAGAGATCGCAAATATACCAGCTAATAGATGCAATATTTATAAATTGGATCCCCTGGCTGTACATGTGTTATTTTGTTAACACATTATGGAAATGATTTATAAAGGCCGGAGATCAGAGCCTGGTCTGTGGTGTAACTAAGAGAAAGCAGAACCAGGGGTTGTGGGGGTCCCAGGGGACAGGGGGGCCTCTATTGCTGGAAATTATTCCACCCTCCCCAGCTGCTCTTGTGCCAGCAAACTGGGTGGGAGGTCATATGTGGTCTGGAGACACTGTCGGAAGGCAGGTAGATAGCGGGCAGGAGGTGGGGAGCAGGCAGAAGGGGGCCGTGTAGGTGTCACTGTGTGCCAGGGCCCTTTCAAAAATGTATTTGTGGTGGGTGAGAGATACAGGTGCCCAAGGATCGCTGAAACCAATCTCTACCCCAGATCCCCACCCATCATCCACTCTTTTGATGTCACCTGCCCCTCACTACTAGACCTCACTGCCCCCTTCATTTGTTTACATTAGTCCCTCATTCTCCATTCTTCTTCAGTTCTTTATAGGAGAAGATTCAGTGGCAGGAGATGTGTCCTTGTATCCCAATACTCTACTTTTTCTCAACAGGTAAGGAAAACTGGGCATATTTATGGGCTAACGTGGTGTGGTTTAGGGAAAAGAAGAGCTGTGCAGAAATACAACTTTTATGAGGCTTTTGTTCTCGTTTAAGGCGAGCTAGGTTTCCCCTTGATGAACGTTTGATTTTCCAATTAAACTCACATTTTGGAGTTCTAAATATCATGATTTTCAAGGTTTTTTAATATAACAATCTCAAACTGAGTTAGTTAGTTACTGAGCTACAGTAAAAATCCATGGCAACTGCTTATTCTAATATCAGAGGTATAGATCGTCAATTTCTGATTTAATGGAAACACAAATATTCAAGGTGTCACCTGAATGCTGGACAATCAGACAGAATGTTGGGATTCGAAAACATTAGGCCAGACAGTCAAACATAATTTGTTTGATTGAGTTCAATTTTTCTTAAAGGGCAAGGAAAGGCAAAGAAATAAAATCCCATTTTTACTTTCTTTA
>CM044437.1:125258366-125273684 GCA_024363595.1 Xenopus borealis
CTGCTAAAAACGCCAGGCGACAGAATCTCCCCGAATCTCCCTGTCTGTTCCTACCCTTAAAGTAGCTTTTAGTATGACACAGAGTGATTTTCTGAGACAATTAGCAATTGGACCACAGACAGACACTGTTCCCTCCTTCTACCCAATACCATAAGACAGGGGGTAAGTACATGGCGCAAGATACAGCACACAGATACGCTCCTTCATCAAGTGGTGAATGAACACCAAGGGGCATGATTCTGCACTGGTTATCATTTTAAAAATCCACAAGAATAACCCCCAATACCTTTGATAATTTTCTTTCCCTACTGCTTTTTCCAAGGCAAGTCTAGACTAGACACTTCTCTCACCAGTGTGAAGCTCCCCAGTTGGCTCTCAACCATCATGTGTCCAAGATCCAGCTCCCTGGCAACAGAGCGTCCTCGCAACTTTCAAAAATGGATATCCATGGATCTTTTTCATGAAACATTAAAAGCTTCTTTATTTATTGTTAAATTAATTGCATGTCAGCTTTGACACAGTGCACATAGTCTTAACTACTGACCGGTTTCGTACCTCATGATACTCTGAGGAAGTACCAAGAAGCCTAGACTAGAACCTAGACAGTCGCTAAGAATTTCTTCTGCTGCTTTGTTCTTGTCTGGTATTATAAACCCAAGCTTCGATATAAACGAATGCCATCTATACAAGGTATATATAATTAGATAGACCACTTGCCTGTAAGTATAGAGTTTGCACAGTCTATATAATATTGCCACTAAAGATTTTGATATTTGCACGACCCACTTCCCGTGCTGATGGTACAGCTCAGTTTAGCAGCAGGATTCCCATGTTATATGGTGTTGGCTTTTCTAGACAAATGCTATTTCAGCAGCCCAGTAACTGTATGCCTGTATGTGTGGAATGGCAATGGAAGGGTTAGTGTATGGATCTCAGCCAATTCTGGATTGCATGGTCACTGGGTTAGGTTATGTGCCTGAGGGGACAGTTTATGAAGTCATTTTGTTAGTCAGTTACTCAGTCGGGTTAAAGAACTGTAGGTCCGGATTCCTGTTGATAGCCTGCCCAGATCAGTTTCTCTATTAATTAAAATCCTTAAACCTTTAAATCCTATCTGGCAGCATTACAAATTTCATATTGGTCACAGACATATACTGTTGCGCTTATTCATCTTTTAATTCTCCTCTTCAGCTTTTTGCTTGTATCAGCTAGTATGAGCGCTTGACTTCTCTGCATTTCTCTTTGCATGGAAAATATTAACCACCAAGTACAGGGGTCCTGCTAAACCTTGCATGTTCTGAATCAAACACTGCACCTACTGACTCAAGGGACCTCTGGACCAGGGGTTATGTCTAGGGTTCCCTTCACAAACTCAATAGAGTCAATAGGTGCACTTGTATGTAACAAATTGGCATATATATCACTAGCATGCGGAACACCAGAAATTACACCAAGCACACAGCAAAAAGCTTTGCCTTTGGGCACAGACTTGCATTCAAAGCAGAACCTTTGTGACTACAATGACACTGGAATTCTGGGTAAAACGCTGCATCATGGGTAAAACATGGCAACTGTGTTCAAAAATGCACTTGTGGTTGTAAATGACCCCTTATGTCTGATCCTTTTACTTCTGTAATGGTGAAATTTACATCTGCATGTGCAGAGAGGGAAGTGCAAGCTCAAGCCAACCATCATGTTTTTTTTTCCCATAATGCAGTAATGTTGCGGTTACAATGTGTCTTGCGTCTGATGCAATTGCGGTGTGACTGATGTAATTGGGGGCAATTCACACACCTGTGTGCAGATTTTGTTGCAGATCTGCCACAATTGTGCTGGAGTTTACTTGGCACCAATACATTGGATGCAACTGCACCTATTCTGCAGAAGGGAACGTTGAAACTACGGCCTGGCTCAGAAGTGTCAGTAGCTACAGGGTTTCCCCTTGTCAAGCAGCACTTGATTCAGAACAGGAGGCAGACAGGATTGAGCAGCGCCAAGTGCAACTATAAATAAGTGCAAAAAGCACATTTTGACACAAGTACCTTTGTATTTGTTTCAACACACAAATGGTGGCAAAATTGTTGTTCAACTGCACCTCTGGTTGTAAATGGCCCCTCTAGCTTTTCTGTTCTACACCATAAGCTGGCAATACATGGGCCGATAAAAGCTGCAGACAGACTGACTCGGCAGCTTATCGGCCCGTGTGTAGGGCCCTCCGACGGGCTTTCCTGATTGATATCTGGCTGAAAATCAGACAGATGTTAAAATCCAGTCGGATTGTGGGCACATCCATTAAACATCCTGTTGGATCACGGGAACATCCATTTGTTGACCCGACTGCCCATGTTGGCTACATTATGATCAGATTGCTGGGCTCAAATGAGCGATTTCTATGTGTATGGCAACCTTTATGCATATGATCTCTAGGTTGGCCCATTGTGGACATGCAGATCCAGCATCCCTGTGGTTACTTCCAAAATCAGAAGAAAATCAGACCATCTATTCACTCTATTAGACCCCCCTTGCCAAAGATATGTTTTCACATTCTAAGTGCTGAATTTTCTCTTCTATGCGTTTGTGCCAATCTCTATTCTGGCCCTCCTCATATTCAAACGAATAAATTCCCTGGGTGATAAAAGGAGAGCCCGCTGCTAGAAAGAATGCAATTTATTTGACGTAAGGGACTAGTGTGGGCTGTGTAGCGGAATGATGTTTATTGTGTTAACAAATGAGAGCAGACAGTGTGTACTGATTAAGTAATAGCCTGATGTTGAGGCAGAGGACGAATGCCCGATGAAAGTGTAAATTTATTGCCTTTTCTACAGGGGGAGTGTGTATCATGCAGAGCAGAGGATAAGTGCTGTGAGAGGAGATTCACTCATTCTTTTCTTAAGTACACTGTTTTTGGTTTGCTTAAATATAGGCCGCTTTATAAAAATAGTGCAAGGAACCCCTGTTCATTGACCCATTTCTTGAAGGTTCCATCTGAGGAGTATACAAAAAGGGGGGTTGTGGATGCACTCCTAGGGCTAAGTAAAGTATACAAGTAAAATGGAAGTGCTGCTGATTTGGCCATTTAATCAGTGCACATTCTCTGATTCCCTGTTTGAGTAATTCAGTCTAAATGCAAGTGCATATGTTTACAAAAACAAGGGTTGACAACCCCCCTTTTTGTATCCATCTGAGGAGTGACTTGGATCAGCAAGACGGTGGGCGCTGTAATGTATGGAGGTTTTACAGTAGTATATTGTCCAAAGTTAAAATAATGAATGGGCAGTCTTAGTGAATGAGAGGTCCTTTGTCTTGGCAGACCCCCGTGCTGCCACCCTACATGTCCACTTGTAGTTATACCATGTGCCTCAAATTTCAGTGCAGTATGTTTTTTATTTTGTGGACCAGGTAAAATGTGTCTGAGCTGGTTGGAGCTGTCTAGCTTGTGATAAAAAGTATGCAAAGTAGGAAGAAGGGAGTGTTTGTCCTAAAGTATGAGTCCGGCATGTTACTGAACAAGTCTGTGATAGAAAACAGAGATGAGGATCCAGAACATCAAAGATTATTCCGACAAACAATTCAGCTCCTGCTATCAGTGAACGTTGATCAGGCAGTGGCGAGAGTTTAACTGCAGCCACCTCTACATTTTCTCATGAGGCAGCTGTTGAGGTGTAGAGGCTTGTAGACCAATATGTTCTTGCACCCCTTAAAGAAATAAGGAGGTGGGTGCAATGGTTAGGTTGGGCAATGAACCCAATGGAGGTGTAAGGAAAAACAGTTTACCTGGTGGGCAACAGGGACGCCTGTTGCGCCGCCATCGGCGGGGACGCCCGCCTCGTGGTTTTTCTCCGCCATCTTAGGGGCGCGCGCTCGCGACTCGTCGCCATTTATTGATGCGCGTCGAAGTTGACGCCGGCGTCGAAGTTGACGCAAGCACGTAATTGACGCTCCTTTGGCGGGAAAATTAGGGTTTAAAAGGCCAGCTCCTTCAGTAGCAAACTGCCGTGATAGGATTTGTTTCCTGGTGCTTCTGAGCCTTGTGCGTCTGAATTGTATCCTGTTTGTATTATCTCCTGTGTTTGACCCGGCTTGTTCCTGACTATTCTGAAATCCGTATTCTGACCCCTGCCTGTACTTCGACTCCGATTCCGTCTCACCCCTCTGATTGATTACCCGGTTTGACCCTTGCCTGCCTGACTACCCTAGCTATGTACCTGCCTCGACCCGGCCTGTCTGACTACGAATCTGCCAACTCCTGTCTGTACCGTGACCATTGGCCTTATAGACTCTATTTACAGTCGTGCCCCACTGCCAGCCAGAACTCCTGCTTTGCACCTCTCGTATAAATCCAGGTGGCATCTGAGTAGCTGAGGGCTCCTCCCGAAGCCAAAGGTGGCCACACTACTGGTGAAGCACGAGCCGAGATCAGGGTGCTTGGCACTTGTTCTGGTATTGGGTGCCGACCGTGACAGGAGGTCTCTAGTTTTAAAGAGGGATATAAATGCCTGGTTCATACTCTATTCTTCTGCAATAAAAGAAAAACAGGCTAATCGAGGATATAATTGAGTAGAACCCTGTCTCTAAATACAGCTATACATTAATTTCCCGTGTACTGCAAATCCACATCTGGCTCCTCAATTCAGTAATTGCTTAATACGATCAAGCAGATAGCTGGGTTTGATTGTATGTCGGCACAAAACAGCGGATCAAGAATCCAAGTATGCTGTTGTGTGACTTCCCTGGGGGCCAAATATCTTGGCACTCAAGGCAAGGGTGTCAGTTGCTGGTTCTACCACATTGATAAAGCCCAGTCTGACAGAGGTAGTGGCTGACACAGACCAGTGTATACTGGAAGGTTGAGGAGATGAGGTGCTGGTATACTGTTCTGATTACTTCATAAGAAGCCAGAAGGGGTAAAGTCTTGCATCCCAGCAGGTATTGTATCAAGGACTTGCGACTTTGTCCCCAACATTAACTTCTATAAGGAATTCATTATTTTTCAGAACTGAAAGTATACTGGAATACTATTCTGAGGATGCATGTGTCCCCCCATTTCATCAGATAGGATTGGCTGGCCTGTTTATCACTAACTTCAGATTGCATGAAGCTCCCTGGTCATACAACAATTCCACTTAAAGGGCAGATTATGTTTTGTGCTAGGCCCAGACATATTGTCTATACAAACAAAGCAATGGAAGGGAGACAAAGAGAAATGAAATGTACAAGAGGAACTAGTAAATAAAATGTGATCAAAGGCAGGAAAAGTCAGCCTGAGGAGGTATGTGACAGTGGACGTTGCGGCACACATCACAGTTGTTTTTCATTGTATAGGAGGGGAATGCAGTTTTCAGTGGGGGGGGGGGGTTTGTTTGCTTCTTCTTGAACGAAAGTACAGTGACCTGAGATTGATTAAATTTGATGGATCACTGCTGCTTTTCAACCTAATTAACTAACCAAACACAGTCGATAAACTCTTTCTTTTAACTTTTGCCTTCTGCTGTACACTAACTGCATTTTCCTTTATTCTCTGATTACTCGAGTGTCTACAGTTACTGCTAATTTGGAGTCAAATGTGTCAGCAACTTGAGTGTTTAAAGGCACCTAGACAACACCCTTTGTTTGCACTGAACTCTCAGAACATTATTATGTTCTTGCTGTGTATACAGCACAGTTTATAGTTTAGTCAGGCACCTTTAGAATCTAAAGACACAGATCTGGGGCTTTGGCTTAAGATGGCCCTTCTGGTGGAGAAGCTTGGGATGCCACTATTTATTCTACTGAAATGAAGGGATTCTTGAAACAGAAATGAAAGGCTATTAGTACAGCTGCACATCTGGACAGATTGAGGCCCAACTGGACACCATAACAGGAGGTTTGTATTGAGTAGAGTGGAGGGAGACACAAACTTGAAGTTGAAGATGGATTTTAGACAGAAGGTAGAATTGACTAGTCACCTGTTTAAAATAAAACATCTTATTGTTTGCTATGGGTTGCTGGTCTTGGGAAAACCTAGTTCCTTTTATTGCATATGGGGGTATGGCTCAGAGGTAAAAGTACAAGGTCAGAGGCATGAAGCAGCAGCAGCTCATAACATGAGTAAGGTAGAGGTCAGAGGCAAGTAGCAGTAGTAAAGCTGGTCTTACTGAGGGTATGGCAACTGTTAACCAGAATCCTTGGGACCTGGGGTTTTCTGGAGAGGGGTCTTTCCATAATTTGGACCTCAATATTAATTAAATCTGGTAGGATTGTTTTGCCCTCAATAAGGATTTATTGTATCTTAGTATGGAACAATTACAAAGAACAGGTATGTGACCTGTTATTCAAAATTCTGGAGATCTGGGGTTTTCTGGATAGCAGATCTTTGTGTAATTTGGACCTTCGTACCTTAATGCTGGCCATTCATGGGCCGATATCAGTCATTTAGGATGATTTGACAGCTTATTTGCCCGTGTATGGGGGCTTCCAACGGGTCTTCACGACTGATATCTGGACACGATATTGATCAGGAAGGTTGGATCTTCTTCCGACCGACCAGTCGGAAGTCCATTACGCTAGTCATAATCCGATTGTTCGGCCATAGGGATGAAAGTTTGGATTACCCCGATATAGCCCTGTAAGTTAGTGGCATATTGGGGAAAGATCCGCTCATTTGGCGATGTCTTTGCATCTATGGCCAGCTTAAGTCTACAAGAAAATCACGTAAGCATTAAATAAACCTAATAGGCTGGTTTTGCTTCCTATAAGTTTTATTCACATCTTAGTTGGGAACTTGGGATCAAGTACAAGGTTCTGTTTTATTATTACAGAGAAAAGGGAAATCATTTTTAAATATTTGGATAAAATGGCGTCTATGGGAGACATACTTTCCATAATTCAGAGTTTTCTGGATAAGTGGTTTCTGGATAACGGATCCCATACCTGTACTGCTTTGTTGTTACTGATCAAAAGGAAATCATTATTAAAATTTAAATTATTTGAACAAAATGAAGTCTATGGGAGATAGCTTTCTGGCTAATGGGTTTCTGGGTAACAGATCCTACATCTGTAGTACCAATAATATCAAAAGAAATGATGTTTAGTAAAATTTTGCTGCTTGAAAGGGGATGTCTGTGATCATTTCTTTATCATCTGGCAATTTCCCAGCAAAAAAGAAAAACTTGTGCCCTGCTTTATGGCATGGGATTTATACGCAAATGTCTCACACATGGCATGATCAAATACCCTTTGTCTGAAAAGCTTCAACACTGCTGCCTTAATGGTTCTGTTTCTGATTTAGCTATTAGACAAGGGGCTGTTTCAATAATAAAAGAGCATCGCTATAGTATTAAGTCCATGTAGGGTACCATAAGCCAACTGTCATCCATTTATCATATAGGGGAAACTGCTGCTGTTGCAAAAGCCATTTTGATCTCCCTAAAAGTGTGGCTATCTCAAAGCCTGTTTGCTATTACCCTAAGGGTAGAAGAAGTAAATAAACTTAGCTGAGATGTTTAAAACCTCTGAAGAATAGTTGCCAACATCTGAAGGCACTTAGCAGCTGGAGGAGTGACATGAGAGTTGTTCAAAGCTGAGACTGCAACATCGGCCACTGCTGAAGGCATTCGAACAAAAACATCATCATTCCACTAGCTACATGTTACATTATGAGAAAAAAATGGGAGTTGCTTACAAAAAAAATGAACTATATTGTCATAGACCTCCTCAATAGTATATTCTATCCTTATAGTCTGCAATAGAAGGGGGCCACATTTTTCTGAAGTGGAATAACATGTTAACACGTCAGTTGAGAATTAAATAACTTTACTTGATCATACTGTAAAAATGTTTATTTAAAAAACAGGCTGAACATATGTCCCGATCTTTAGTAGGACTAAAGCTGGCAATACACGCAAAGATTTGATTGTACAAACAGGGTCGAACTGGGCCGGTGGGACACCGGGAAAAAACCCGGTAGGCCCGGCTCTTGTGGGCCCCACCAGCCGAGATCCATAACCAGATTTTCATCTTATTGCCTCAACCTCCTTCTGTCAGTGGGTCACGGTGAAAAATGGTTTCAGTGCCAGGCATGTGCAGGAATGAGGTGCAGTAGGTGCACGGTGCCACACTCGCATGTGCAGGAAAACAGCACCATGAGGCGGATGGAGGGGGGCCCTGGGGCGGTAGTCCTGGTGGGCCTGGACCCCCCAGTCCGACCCTGCGTACGAATCTCCGTTTTTCAGGTCGTGTGTGGAGTGTCCTGACATTTTCCGTGCCACAGCAATTGGTCGGACAGGTTAGAAGATTCTGCTTGCTGATAATATCTCTGCATGTATTGCCGATCTGACGATTTTTAGTGGGAGACTGTCACCAGCTTTGTCGGACATAAACTTCGATTGCTGTGGGGCAGAACATCAGCTGAGCTTTTTTTTACCACTTTATTTAAACTGAAGGTTAGTGGCAGATCAGGAGATGGGGACTTCCAATCATTCGTCTGATATTTCAGGTAATCTGCACGTCTATGGCCACCTTAAAGGGGAATTCAACCCCTCCCACGCTAAGCCCCATTCCCCCAACCCCTTGTAAGGACCCCCTCCCTCCTCCCTCCAGCCTACCTCTCCTGCTACTTACCCCCTCCATGCAGGTCCCCTCCAGCCAGGTTCCCAGGCACCATCTTCATCCACAACATCTTCTTCCATTGCTGCTCTGTGGCGCATGCGCAGTAGGACGCATTTGCCGGTTTGTACTACTGCGTATGATCCACAGAGCGCCAATGGAAGAAGGAAGAAGACATTGTGGACAAAGATGGTGCCCGGGAACCTGGCTGGAGGGGACCTGCATGGAGGGGGTAAGTAGCGACTTAGGGGCATTTCCCCCGGTGAGAGGTAGGCCGGAGGGGGAGTGGGGGGTTGGGGGTTAGCGCGGGAGGGGTTGAATCCCCCTTTAAGTCCTTTCTAGAACAGGGCTTTCATCTGTACTTGTATAGTCTTGTAATTATTGCTCCGTGGAGCATACTAAACTCACCCACAATTCCAAAATATGTCACAGCTTAATAAATGCCAAACAATCGTAATGTCAGACTGCAAGTTATGAGATCAAAGTCCAGGTAATTTCCTGAGGTCACCACCAGAGAATAGGAAAGGAATTGCTAGTATAGGACAGGATAGGCATTGCTATGTCACTGCCAAGCCCATAAATGATGATGAGCTGGAGAGGTAAAGTTATTGTGCCTGCAGCTGTCCCGAATGAAGTGATCAGATAGCCACTAACTAACAAATTCCCAACTGTGAGGGTGAGTTAGGACCTGAGTAGACCTTCACGCTAACAATGCATTGAAGATAGCTTTTTGCCTCCTTTTGACCCTTCTTGTCCTAACCTTGATGGTTATTATGTTCCATAGCTATGTTCCAATATCTTGCACTAATAAGATTTAAAGCGATCAATCTGTCTGTAAATTTAGGTTTTGAATTATTCTGAATTACTAGGCTGTATCTGTGCCATTAAGCCAGTAGATCTGGATGCATAGTTGGCATGGGAATACCTTTTGGCTTCTTTTGGTCATTCACACAACCTTGATTGTTCTTTTGTAGGGCTGAACTCGATAGACTTTTTTTGAGCCTTATTTAAAGCAGAGGGAAAGGCTTGCTGCACTTGGGGGGTGCCAAATGTTAGGGACTCCAAGTGATTGTATTGACTTACATGAAACCCCGGGAAGGTGCTCCTATTAGCAGAAAACTGCACTGGCCTGGGGGTTACACCAGTGAGCACCAAGGAGCGATCTTCTTCCGCCTTCTTCTGTCATCAAATTTCCTGGGGCAATGCATGCACAGCTGAATGAAAAAGCCGCCATATCACTTAAAGTTCAGTTTTTCATTCACAAAAGTAGGAAGAAGGAAATCGATCACTGCATGGTGCTCACTGGTATAACCACGGGCCAGTGCAGTTTTCTGCTGATAGGAAGAGGGGTTTCAGGTAAGTCAATACAATCACTTGGGGTGCCTAATATTTGGCACCCCCAAGTGCAGCAAGCCTTTCCTTCTCCTTTAATATATACCCTTGGGTAGGACAGTAATCGTCCATGAGGCAATCTAGTGGCTCTAGTAAATAGGTGATCTGATCATTTTACCATTCCGCCAGTGCATGGGATATTACTGCTCTGCTGTCAGATTATTTCACTATGTTCCACAATAAATCTGCTTCACACACTGAATCTCCCTTATACTGCCCTTAGTTTCACTTTTCCTTGCTTATGGTTTGTCTCTTTCCCACCTCTCTGTTTAGTAACCATGGTCACATACATAATAAGAAAGGAAATTCTTTTCTGGGATGCTGACGATTAAAGGGTGACATCACTGACCCAGTGGAGTCTAAGTGATCAGTAAGGCAGCAGTATAGGGATGGATAATATGTGCACACTTTAACCCTGAAATCCAGCAGAGCTGACTTTAGGACATAGATGATTAAAGGTTCAGCAGGAGAACAAGAAGAAGGAAGGGTAAGAGGGGAGGGCAATAAGAAAGTCCCATGTGGATAGTAAAGGCAGGGATAGTGCAGACCAGGCCCTGACTGGCAATCTGTGGGTTTGGGCCGCTTACTTTAAAATGTAAATGGACTGCTCACCGAAAAAATGCAAATGAGGTATGTCTTTAAGGGCCCTTATACACGGGCTTTTTTACCTGTGCTCCCCTGCGTTCTGTTTTGCTGCGTTCAGCCGCAGGGGAGCGCAGGTATGAACGCACTCAATTATTTTCAATGGGGCTGTACTGACACAAATGCATGTAGGTGCCAAACGCAGGTTCAGACGCAACATGCTGCATTTTTCCTGTGTTCAGCGCCTACATGCGTTTGCGTGAGTACAGCCCCATTGAGTGCATCTATATCTGCGCTCCCCAGCGGCTGAACGCAGCAAAATGGAACGCAGCTTGCAGGGGAGTAAAAACGCCCGTGTGTAAGGGCCCTCATATATAAACGAGCCAATCACATTAGAAATGTAAGTGAGCTGTCCATAATAGCCAGCTACAGCTAAACTGATGCCTGCATTTGTTAGTGTTTATACCAGTACTGACATATGGGAGGAACTTTGAATTCTGAGCAACTTCAGTTAGTAATATTAGAGTTGCTATATACCCAATCCCTTATGCTTATGATAGGTATGTTGGCAACAGGAGGATCCATGCTCAGAACAGTCACTTCAGTCTGTGTATGGAACACTGTGATATGTAACATTAATTGCATGAGACAGACTAGTCTCTTCAAGTATGACACACTTTGGCCCTGTGATACACATGGGAATTAAAGTCCTCTTATCTGCCAGGGTACATGGTCTAGCTGGGGGCACACAAAGGAAAATTTAATGTAAGTATAGGGTCACTAATCCACAGATAGAATAGTTGTGATAGAAACTAGGGGGAGATATTTGTTGCAAGGACCAATTCCAGCACATAGGGTGAATAATATTGCTGGGGATTATATGGTAATGGACTCTTAAAATATCTAATTATTAACACTAGTTCTAATTAACCTTGGGGTTGGTAATATATATCATGCTTTGCATGTGCGTAAATAAATGGGCTGATTCGATACTTTTGCCAGGGCTGCTTTTTCCTCCAAGTCCGGCCCTGGTGCAGACATTGGGAGTATTGAATCATACAGGAGATTGCATCCATAATAAGACTGGGGAATTCAGAAGAGCATTGCATGACTATTTAGTGATAATGCAAATAAAAACACAATATAACTGTTTCTATTCTATAGCTAGAGCTTTGAAGGAATCCTGCATGAAATCAAATAAAGTTGAATAAAGTTGTCTAGGGCCCCAAACATGACCTTATATATACATAAATCAGCATCAGGCACCATCTGCACTCCAGACCCCATAAAATGACCTGGAATGTGCAACTGCCTCATTATTGGGGGTGTTAGGAGTACCCCCCCCCCTATTAATAGAAGGTGGGGGTCGTTCTGAGTAAAGGGTTAAGAGCAGCTGCACTCTCGAGAGCTATAAATGCTGAAGGAAATAAATTAATAGCTCCTTGGGAACTTGCAAATATTATATAGTGACTTTAAGGATGTGTAGAAACCCAAAATGCTGCAGTGTTTAATGAAGAAGCGCATGCTTACAATAACATTTTATATGTTCCCTGTAGGGGTTAAAGAAAGCCGTTGATTACAGGGACGCAGCACTACATAGGGATATACTAATATTTACCATCCAGCACTGCTTAATGATTGCTACACATACAAACTATAATAACAAGCATGTTGCTTATTACTATACTACTCACTACTCATTAACCTGTATTTCTACATAGTTGCTGAAAAGACAAGTAACACTGTCAGAAACACAATGAAGTCAATGCTATGGGCAGGGTGGGTCTATACTTACCAGGGGTAGGTACAGTACAATATCTTGCAGCATACAGGGCTTTATATACGCAGAAATGTGTAATCCAAATTCCTTAAAGGGCTTGTTTCCCTTTGAGTTAACTTTTAGTAAGATGTAGAGAGTGATATTCTGAGACAAATTGCAATTGGTTTTCATTTTTTATTATTTGTGATTTTTGAGTTATTTGTCTTTTTATTCAGCAGTTTGCAGTTTCAGAAATCTGGTTTCCAGGGTCCAAATTACCATAGCTACCATGCATTTGGATTTGAATAAGAGACTGGCATATGAATAGTAGAGGGCCTGAATAGGAAGAAGAATAATAAACGTGTAGCCCTACAGAGTATTCGTTTTTAGATGGGGTCAGTGACCCCACTTTTAAAGCTGGAAAGATTCAGAAGAAAAAAAGCAAATAATTCAAAAACTATAAATAATGAAGATGAATTGATATATTGCTTTGAAGTGCTCATTATGTAACATACTAAAAGTTAACTCTAAGGTGAACTACTACTTTAAGTAATAAGACCCTACCACTTCAAGAACATGTGCACTGGAAATGTTGAGGCGATGCAAGGGTTAAATCGGTTCTCTCTTTTGCCTTGATCAGCCCCGGTGGACCCGAGCATGCACCTGCACGCATTTTGCAGCCAGTGCAGGTGTGTGTGATTCCCCCTCGCCTACTCCTCCCCACCACAGCGGCGTCCAGTGACATATAAAAAGAAATTAATTTCGCACTAATATGAAACCAAAGTGTTATTAAATGGAAAGAAACCCAGGGAATATCTTATAAAGCAATAACTTTATATCAGGGGGAGGCAGGTGCTTCCGCTGGGGCCTCTGTGGTCTGACGCTCTCACCAGCGCCCACCTCTGACACTCTCCCTCTTTATTGCACAAAACTTTGCTCTTTACCCTTTCACTGTCTTTTTCTGCAAACTCTCTGCTTTGTCTTTTTTATTTTCTCACTTTGCATTTGCTGATTCCTCCAATTTCTCTCTCAAAGTGGTTAAATGTCTTATATGGTTTCTCAGCTTCACTTCTCTCTGTGCTGGGCTG
The DNA here is from genome assembly GCA_024363595.1 of Xenopus borealis. Classification (NCBI taxonomy): domain Eukaryota; kingdom Metazoa; phylum Chordata; class Amphibia; order Anura; family Pipidae; genus Xenopus; species Xenopus borealis. Next base: position 125,271,771 of record CM044437.1, read on the forward strand.
ACTCCCATTGACTGTCATTCCTCTGTCTCTGACAGTTTCTCTCTTATGGTTTTCTTTTTCTTTTAGCAAATCCTTCATTTATCGCTCTACTTTCCTCTCCAAACACTGATAAATATTCTTCAGGCTTCCATTGTATCCCTCAATGTCCTCATTTATTACAGAAACCACTCACTCTCTCTAAACAGCAGTGCTCGTGTGAGTCTTAGCCTCTAGCTATTCCAGAACCCTTTCTCTTTCTCAGAATATTTATCTACCTGTCTGATGTTCTCCCTCTGCAAGTTTTCTTTACTATTCTTTCTTTTTCTTTTCTATCAGAGGCAGAATGCATCTGAAGCAGCCAGGAAAGCAAATCATTTCTCATGATATCTATATTCAAAGAGGTGCTGGTCTCATGACAGTAACTAGGGGTCCAGTGGGTCTTGGTGCATATTGAGAAGCTAGGATCCAAGAGTGATTACTTTCTGCCAACCTTTTGCTTAGAGGTTGAGAAAGTTCCTAATATGTTGTAGCATAGCCAGCTTGGGGCCCTACAAGCATGTACCCTGTGAAGTCTTTCACAACGAGCATCTAATACTTATCATCTCCTAACCCAGAGCAATAACTGTGTGTCTGATGATGACCCAATTCCTTATCTCCTTACAGTGTGCGTTTCTCAGTTCCTCTTTGCTATACAAGATTCCTTTGCCCCTCAATGGACTTCTGATTGCCCAACTGTCCTGTAGGTGATTTGGGCTGTTGTATCAAGGAACTGGGGGAGAGGGAATCCACTCAGGAAGCTGGGAGATATCAGGGAGCTGACATGTTTTATAAATGGTTGCAAAGAGCAGCACATGGGCATCCCCCTGAGATACTCTTTTCTCGTTCATCACTAAAGGGCTGCAAGATTTTTAACCCAGCACGTGTAGCAGAATTGCTTTGGGGAGGGGTTGAAAGTGTTTTGTTTTCTGGAATCTATGTGATGCAATTCTTTTACATTCTTTTTATACATGCACAAACACACTTGGAGATCATTGTTGGGCAAAACAACTGCAGAAAAGACAAGGGACTTCCTGAACTCACTTCCTGAGCTTGAGTCCTCTGCGTCTTCGGCCTTAGCTTGGACCCGATCCTCATCTTTTTCTGCAATTGTTTTGCCAACAATGATCCTCAAGACATGAGACATTGTATAGTATTTATAATGTAAAATAAAATAAAAAAAACTATTGTAAAATACAAAGCCAAAAATAAACTTCCATATAGGGTTTCCCTAACACTAATTATCTTGTTTCATGTCTGCTAATGTCTAAATTGTGGTTTATACTTGCACCTACTTTGACTTCAATTTAAATCAGGTCAGCTTGTTGGTAATTGTGGTTTTATGTTTTTTGCATGCAGTTTTAATTTTCATTGAGAGAGACATGTTTTCGTAAATTAAACAGAAAATTGTGTGACTCAGCATGGGATTTTTACTTTGCAGGGTAAGTTAATAAAATACACTTATTATCAGGGCACCACTGCAAGGGTACTGTAAAGATGTAGTTAAAGGTACTGATATCCTCATGGATAAATAGCAAAAGTCATGGAGGCCATCTGTTCTGAGTCTATGCATTAAAGGAGAACTAAACCCAAAAAATGTATGCAAAATTTTATATACTGAACTTAGTGGACTAACCTAATGGTTTTGCATCTCTATAGAATTAATACATCATAACATAGTAAGTTAGGCTGAAAAAAGACACACGTCCATCAAGTTCAACCTTTTAACTTTTTTTTTAACCTGCCTAACTGCTAGTTGATCAAGAGGAAGACAAAAAAACCCCCATCTGAAGCCTCTCCAATTTGTCTCAGAGGGGGAAAAAAATCCTTCCTGACTGCAAAAAGGCAAGACTAGTCCCTGGATGAATTTGTACTATGAGCTATCTTCCATAACCCTGT
>CM044437.1:125311968-125336429 GCA_024363595.1 Xenopus borealis
GTATATATATATATATATATATATATATATATATATATATCACTGCATCAAACATTCATAGTTCAGCCTAACTAATCTTCAAGGTTGGCATCCAGGAGGTTGTAAAGAATAAAGTAGGCATTCTCCAAAAAAACATGGCTTTTAATCTTTGAAACAAATTGAAACTGAACACAGTATAACATCACATATAACTTTTCACCTGAGGTTCTCAGGCATGTCTGTACTTTCATTTCCCCACCTTGGAAATAGCGTATATTTATGCAAATGGTTTCAATTGTCTATATGAATTAGGATCAAGGAAAAGATAAGCAGAATCGGTGGAGCAAGAAGCCCTTACTCAATTTTGGTCAAGGGATTAACCTTTGTTCTAACCCCATCAAAGAAATGGCTCCATCCCAGTTAACTAGTTCCAAGGATCTTATGGGAGAATATGAACTAAATAATGTTTGTGTTCTTTTTATTATACAAGTTTCTATATCTAATGGGATGAGGAGAATAGTCTCAGCCTCAGACAGTATTGTAGTTTTTCTAAAGTATGTATATTTTACACAAAAAGCATCAGGACACTTAGAGAGTCTTACAGGGTCAATGATCAGGTTCTGTATCATATAGATTAGTAGGAACTGGGATTTTATGATAGAAAGGTTGGATGAGAATTTAGTGAGGATATGCATGGAGAACTTGTGAAGAATGCTCCAAAGAGGAGTTACAGGAGGAGGAGGCGATGGTACAATAAATCAAAATGGAATGATCTAGTAAATATATAGTAAGTATGGGTTTTTATTATTATAATTTTTAATACTTACACATCTATTTCGACCTTCTCCTATCCATTGCCTGGCTCATAGAGTAAGTGGAATCCTATTAGTAACTAGCAGCATACATTAAAAGGTGTACAGCTTCAGAACAAAAGTTATAGTGTATAATATACCCTCTATTTTAAATTATAAGGATATTATAAGTAAGATACAGGTCATGGAACTCTGAGTTGACTACCGATAGCCTCATATTTTACAACAGGGGGTACATTGCAATTTCAGCAATCTGGTTGTTAGGGTCCAAATTACCATAGTAACCATGCACTGATTTGAATAATAGACTGGAATATGAATAGGAGAAGCTTGAATTGAAAAATGAGTAATAAAAAGTAGCAATAAAAATACATTTGTAGCCTTGCATTGCATATGTTTTTAGATGGGCTCAGTCACCCCCATTTGAAAGCTGTAAAGAGTCAGAAGTTGAAGGCAAATAATGCAAAATCTATAAAAAATACAGGCCTTCCTCCATATATGCTTAAGTTTTTTCCCTATTAATAACATTGGGATCAACCATAATTTTTACTGGCCAGGTGGCAACCCTACTTATGACCCTTCTATTTATTATGTGTGCGTAGAGTCAGACAACCCACAAATCAAACTAGTGGGTATACCAGTATTGTGAGAGTTGCCTATGTGTGCAATATCTTCCAATCTGCATTGACAATAAAGGTGGCCATACATGGAAAGATCTGCTCATTTGGTGATGTTACCAAACAAGGGATCTCTCCCCGATATGCCCACCTTGAGGTAGGCAATAGGTTGATCCGATCGTGGGTCCTAGGGCCCAACGATTGGATCAGAACGGAGATGAACAGGAGGTCAGATCGCAGGACCACATCAACAAACAGATGCGGCCGCGATCCAACAGGATTTTTTAGTCCCGTCCTATCGACATCTGCCCGACTTTCGTCAAGATATCGATTGGGGAAGCCCATTGGAAGGCCCTATACACGGGCCATTAAGCTGCCAACTTTAGTGCATGGTTAACAAAACTGTATTTAATTATGGCTGCCATATAGCTTCTGCTGGCTTAGGGACTTTGCAAAGAAGGAAGTATCAAAATACTTATTTCATTATTGTGCTATTATATATTTGTTGTAAAAGTTTTGTGGAGTGTTTTGTTGGTGTTTAAAGATAATATTTGTCTAAATAGTATAACATTTATGAGGCACTTGCTAATAAATGCACCAATACATTTGTCCCTTGATATATACAGACACACACAGGGAGACTACAGAAAGAAATGCTAAAGACTGCAGACTGTTCGTGTATACATACATTAAAAGGTCCCGCAAACGCCCACACACGGATCTGGTTTCTTGTGTTGCAGACCTGGCTGTACTGAGGTTGTATGAACATATTTTGTATCCCCTGAGAATTATTGTAACTTCTCTGCTTCCTAGCCCTGTTTGCCTCTCATTTGGAGTGTTGGGAAGGGGAAAGGGGGGGCTGCCTCTCTGTTACTTTGTAACAAAGAGCTGAATTCATGTGAAAGGAGATCTGAGGTGGAAATACATACCCAGCCCCCTTCTGTCTGTCAGACACCCTGTCCCAGTCTCGTGCTCCGCCATCCTTCCTACCCCGGCTCTCTTTCTCTCTATCATTGCTATTTTCCCTATTATTATGACCTGGGTTTATTTAAAAAAAGCACCAGTCATTTTCTGGATATTGTTCTTGCATTCAGGTCCCAGCCCTCCTGCCCCCTCATTCTCCAAGCCAAGTACATTGCTTCCTTAGTCATAGAAACTAATGCTCGCTGCATAAATCCTCTTTTATTGCATGACTTAATACTCATTCATCTATTGCAATTTTTCCAGTGTTCTTTTCCCCCAGACTTCCCCCTCACCCCAGTAAGTGAGAGCCCCTTTATTCAGCAGTGCTGCACTGAGCTCTAATTACCCTGTAATGCTGCTACCTTCCACTTTAGCCCTCCAAATAAACAATGTCTTTATCCTAACTTCGACATTCCGCACAGTATCCTGTTCTCACCTTCCCGGCTTCTGACTCCTGTTTCTTCTATGCCCTCTCCCACAGTCTAAGCTTTATCCCTTTACTGCCTTCCACCGTTTCCTTTCACCCTCCTTCTCCCTATTAATCAAGCTCTCATAGAGGAGGATGAGAGCCCTTGAGTTTGTACTTGAATTGATGGCCCTTTCTTTGTAAGAATTCCACCACAGAGAAGGAGTGTTGGGTGTTATTCCTCCCATACTAACAGAAAACCAAGCTGTCAGGTACCTTTACCATTTACAAAGACAAATATTTATGGTCTTTATAACAAAACCAATAGGGCTCATTCACTAAGGCACCATAATGGTGTCTTCCTATTATGAGCTGGGTAAAAAATGGTTTGGCCTCTATGTGCCATGCCCATTTGGCTGCAAGTCTATTCGCTTCACAGGAAACACCAATGTATAGCGCACAGTGGGACATGGCACAGAAAGGGACAGCACTTAAGCACACATTCCTGTTCCCCTCTGAGACACTTTGTGCTACAGCTTTGCACCCCGCTCATGCCCTCATAGACATAAACATTATGGGGGAAACGTGATTAGATATAGTAAAAGTATAATTTTGTGCTGGGATACTCTTTTGTTTTGTAGTCACGGCATTTGTTAGAGAATGAGGATTTGTCAGTAGCTCAAGTTAAAGCTGGTGGAACTTTTTTCATATGAAAAAGATTAGCATCCTTGTAAAATCGGGTAAGAAAAGAGACTGCAAGTGACAACACCATCAATACAAGCACTCAACTATAATACAGAAAGATCAGACCACAGTTTCTGGCAGATTTGCATGATTGATAACCTGCCCAGTTTGCTTTGATATAAGTATAAGTATAACTTTTTCCTTTTGTAAGTTTGAATATATCTAAAAGTGTTCTGAAAGGTTAACAATTTCAGTAAAGGGGTTTTAATTATCAGTGAGGTGCAGTATATTCTAAACAGTATGACCTGGCCTGCAGCATATGGGCTATTTCTAACACTTAAGACAAAGGTCCCGAGCCTTGCTTGCACGTAAAACATTTTCTTACCATGTAAAAAGAGTTGGGGAGCAACAACAAGCATGAAAAAAGTTCCTGGGAACAGCAAATAAGGGCTTTACTTGGCTATTTTGTAGCCCCTCAGTGGACTGCAAGCCTGCAGGAGGCACCTGGTTTTTATACAACCAAAACATGTCTCCAAGCCAAAAATTCAAAAAGAAGCACCTTCTTTGAGGCCTCCAAGAGCATGTTGCTTGCGAACCACTAGTTGTGGATCACTGACTTAAGGTATTATGATAACACGATGAAGCACAACAACCTGGAAATCACTGGAAACCCAACTGAAACAGATTGAGAAGGTTCCCTAAAAAGAGTCTAGACCTGCCACCCTGGATCCCAAAAAAGAAAATACCATTTTAGAAAGCAGTCTCCTATCCCCAGGGTCGCTACCATACTGACTTTTATTGATTCTCTTTAAGTTTGAATCATTCTAAAAATATTCTCAGTAAAGAGCAAGATGAACTTATATTTGTCAGTGATGTGTAGTATATTCTGAACAGCTTGATTTGGCTGGCAGGACATGAGACTAATCCAGTGGTGGAAATAAAGGTGGTGATGTTGGTAAGGGTGCAATCACTCCCCCCTTGTGGCACACCAGAATGGTCTTATTTATGCGCAGCACACAATTCATGGGGAGGGGGCACGGGTCCCATCTTGCACCCAGGCCACCGATGACTAGTTACAATCTAAAAGTGGCCATACATGAGCTGATAAAATCTGTGACTCTGGTCCTACCATACTGAGTCGCCAGCTTACTACAGCACTGCAAATTGGGTAGATATTGATTGGGCACATATGATTTGCCACCAGATTGAGGATGTGATCCTGATTCCAACTGCCTTCCTGTCCTCAATTATGATTCAGTTGTTTCCCACAAGAAGATCAACATTTGTATGTCTAGCTTAATACTTTAATATACAATAGTAGCATGACAACACACCACAACCTTGAAATTACCGTAACCCCAAGCAAACAAAGGATTGTTTTCCTCATAAAAAAGTGCACTAAAAAGAGTCTAGATCTCTAAAAAAAAGAAAATAGAATATGCCCTACCAAATACTAGAAGGAGATCTCCCATTACCAGCCCCACTATCAGAAACCTATACAACTGACTTTGGTGGACTGACTCTGGCAATTTGACTTTTTAGCACCAATGTTATAGTGATTTTGGGAAGTCCCATCCCCATGATATTGGGTTAAGTAGATGGTTTTACTACAATAGCATCAACATAGCATCAAATAACCTAATAGCCTGAATGTTCAAATACTACACTCAATAAAATTGGATTGTTTCTAAAGTTAAAACAAAAAAATAGGCATAAAATGAACATGTGTATTGCTTGCTACTAATTCTATTCACAACAACTTTTTATCATTGCTAGGACCGACCTTGTACAGATCAAGTGCATTATGCACTCTTTCAAGATTATTGCCTCTTCATCAATCACAGTATATTAAGGAAGTAAGCCCAACAACAGATATCAGTAATTTCAGTCTCTGGGATTTGGATGTCTTTCTCTAGCGAGAAAAGGAAAGCCTTTTAAGAAGGCAGCCTGTGTAACATTATTGAAAAAAAATGCAAGGGCTTTTATTTAGAATTATTTGTGCTGTTTGAAAGAAAGGTTGGATTATACGTAGAGAAGAATGCATTGGCAGAAAAACAATCAGCGTATTTAGACAGGGTTAGGTTACCGGGTTAAATGCAAACACCCTGCATTCAGGTATTGTATTTTGAAGATCTGGGTCACAGGTATTGTAAACAAAATTACGCTTTTGTGTTTGTAGCTGGTATGCAACCATAGCCAACGATGACAACGACCATAAGAGGACATAAAGCAGAGCATAAGTTAATAACTAAAACAAAGTTTGTTCAAGATCAAATGGATCAATGGGGACATACTGAATATCTGTCTTGTATTATTGTGAAATATGTTAGTGCCCTTAATTTCTCTTCTATGATTATGAAATTAAACTTAAACAAGGGTCCCCAACCTTTTTTACCCATGAGCCACATTCAATTGTAAAAAAAGTTGGGAAGCAACCCAAGCATGAAAAAAGTTCCCGGTTTGCCAAATAGAGGTTTTGATTGGCTATTTGGTAGCCCCAATGTCCACTGACATTCTCAAGGAGGCTCTGTTTGGCAGTACACATGGTTTTTATGCAACAAAAAAATTGCCTGGAATTCAAACATAAGCACCTGCTGGGAGCAGCCAACAGCCACTGGTGAGCAACATTTTGCTTGTGAGCCACTGGTTGGGGACTACTACTCTTAAAACATATAGTCAAATAAAAATAAAACAGGTCTTATCATAGATTCATGAGTTCTTAGAAAATGTCGCTTAGTTTTAGATATGCCATTATCTTCTCAGGCTCCTCTTGCCTTCTTTGGCTATCTGGATCTCAGAATACTTTACACTTATTTGTCAGAAAGGTCATAAAACTACATGGATGTATGGGGCCCATGCATGCCTCAAGGAGCAGCTGCCTCAGCTGAAATGGGTACAATATTGCCTAAAAGCTTTCCATATAACACCTCTCCCAATTCAAGATGCAGTAACATTTATATGTGCGTATTATTTCACTCTAAAAATTTTAATAATTTAAAAGAATAGCGGAGCCATCAAAGTAAAATGAAAAATGGGCTCTCCACTTCCAGGGATATCAATCAATTTATTAGCAACTCAAAACAGTGTATTAAGCCAATCTGCAGGCCCTGGTCTCCACCCAAAACTTGATCATAGCTTATGTATACGCTGTTATGAGCTGGGCATCCTTTATCTCCCTGTATTGGTGAGTATTTTTATGTTTGATGTATATATTCTTATATTAAAAATAATAAGTAGTGATGGGCGAATTTATTCGCCAGGGGCGAATTCGCGGCGAATTCCCGCGATTCGCCGCTGGCGAATAAATTCGCGAAACGACCCCAAAAATTCGCCGCCAAAAATTCGCCGCGTCAAAACGAGTCGCGCGTCGTTTTTGACGCGACGCGCCGAAAACGACGCGACGCGCGTCGGAAACGACGCGACGCGCGTCGGAATCGACGCGACGCGCGTCAAAAACGACGCGCCGCGCGTCAACAACGACGCGCGACTCGTTTCGCCAAATGGCGAAAAATTCGCGAATTTCTCTGGAAATTCGCGAATTTTTCGGCGAAGCGAAACGCGGCCGTTTCGCCCATCACTAATAATAAGAATGTGTTCTCTGCAAACCATGTGGATAAACATTCAACATATATATATATATATATATACTATATATACTATATATACATATACTGTATTTTCAAGCAAGGTAATCCATTACATTATAATTTTTCTAAAGTTACTTTATAACTCACATAGACCCCTTCTTATTTCTCACTACAGCCCCTAAGAGCAAATCTTAGAATATTTGACCTTCCCCCAGCAGTAAAGTGGTTTGTTAGTAGCAAGCATGTTGTCCCAGAAGAGAAGGTTTCACATTGCACACCCTGATCCTTTCCAGCCCTCCATAGCAAATTTTAATAATAGGAAATGTGGATCATTAAGAGCAAGGCGAGAGGTGTCGTTACAATGAATTTCTTACGGAAGGCTTAAATAAGTTGAATGCTTACAGCCCTCTGTGATTCGGCCACCCTTAAGTGCCTGAGTCAAATGCAATTCATTAAATGGGTAGTTACATGGAATTATGATGGATTCTCTGGGGAATCCTTGTAATGGGATAATATGGACAGCAGGACCTGGGCAGGAAATCTTTAACGCACAAAACCGATTACTGTTGGCTGAGACATATCTACCTGGCAAAATCTGTGAACTAAACTCGAATTGTAAATGTTTTATTTGAATAAGCTGCAGTTTATCATTCCATTACTGGCTTCTATATCAGTTTCTACATTTCCTAAACAAACATAAAAAAGAAATGAGCTTAACGTGTATCCCTAGTGCCTTATGTAATATATCAGGCAATTTCTAAGAATGTAGGAAGGAGCTTGGCTACAATATGCTGAGTTACAGTTACAGAGCAGGTGGGTGATTCTAAATCTAAATGTCTTAGGTCAAGGCTTCAAAAACTTGCATCGTCCCTTGACCAGCAAGTTGATTCTGGAAACCGAAGTCCAGCAAAGAAGCTTCAGGTCAGAGAAAGCTGATCTGCAGAAATCTTATTTGGAGATATTTGTATGACCTTTCCTTGTGACATGCCTAATGACTTTAACCTCCTCTTCATATAAATTTTGCTAGAAAATACTTTTTTAATTTAAGGAAAATAAATTGTTATAAATTGTAAGTATATGCCACATGGCTGTACTCGCAAAGAAACTTTGGGAAAATTCGGAAAATTAAGTGTTGCATAAGTTTTTCTCCTGAATCTTTATGTCCTAAGGGAAAACATTTGGGGAGATTTGTCACCCATGGTAGTTCTAATTTAAATGAGGGTGACATATATCCCCTTGTTCGTTAAGGGTGGTGACACAAGCTAAGATTCCAGGCAGATTAGTCGCCCAGAGACAAATCTCCTCTTCTTTGGGCGTCAAATCTCCCCGAAATGCCTTCCTGACGGTTATAGTGTAAATCTGCGGCGGGATGGCACTTGGAACACTTTGTTTTCCGAAGTCGCCTGAAGTTTCCTCATGAGGCAACGGAGAATGTAAATTGCCGTCCGGAAGGGAATCGGTGAGATTAGACGTCTGAAGAAGAGGAGATTTGTCGCTTTCACTTTCCATGTTGCCTATGGTGCCTAGAATTCTGTTTAAATGTTCAAGGAATTATATTTCTATAGGGTGGAACAGTGATTGCTCCCACTGACATTAATTTATACAACAATACAACAATATCTAATATTAAGCCAAGAACTTCCAGTACTGGTGTCTGTCAGTTCCCTAAAATGAGTAGAGCTCAAGAACCAAACTTGCCCAATCATAACAACTGACAATTATATAGTGGATAATGTAGGGGTCGGCATCAAAATCTGGTTGCTGGCGTCAAAATCTAGTTGCTGGCATCTAATTCAGGTGTGTCGGTGTCAAATTCAGGTGAGTCTGCGTCAAATTTATACGCGCAGCGGGGGACCCCTGTTAGTCAGACGTCATTTATAAGGATATAATATATTGTCTGATCCCATAGGGAAATGACCAGACTGTAGATTATAATTAGACAGAAATGAGAATCATCAATGAATTTACTTCAAACTGAATGAAATAAAGTGTGCATGCTTTAGATTCCTGACTCCCACCATTGCTAGTCCCGCTTTAATCCATTTTACAATATAACAGCTTTTTCTTGCAGCAGTGACTAAATTCCCTACTCTTATCAATATTTATTAAAGCTTTTAATAAAGCACATGCAAAGATATTCCTTAATGGTATGAAAAAACACACATATACTGTGAGTGTGATCTTCATTTAAGAGCACCTTTGAACTTGTAATTATAATACTTTCCTAGCTCCTTCTCATCAGAATCTTCTAATAGACTTTTGCCCAATCCAGCAAAAGGTTCAAGAAAGGCCAAATTACACACTAGGTAAATTTGACACCCGCCTAGAGTTCTCCTCATGCAAGGAGCCTGTATTGAGTAGCCACAATTGTCTGAACCACATTTTGTTTGTTGCTTTCACCAACGTGCTCTCTCCATGGGCATGAGGTTTAACTTGGAAGTGTCTGTATCCTGTCCAACTGAAGAAGAGTTTCTGAGTTTCTAGGATATTGGGAGCACACAGAGGATGGGCATATTGAGACAGACGGAAAATGAATAGTGAGAGGTAAGAGATCAACATGAAAGAAATAGAAGCAGAAAAGTAATGGTAAGGGGAGAAGAAAACAGAATGTACTTTTTGGGGGATTGGCTTAGAGTGCTTTTTGAAGTTGGGGGCCTCAAAGCACTAATGTGCCTAGGGCTTAGTGTAGCCTTAATCCAGATCTGGATTCCATCAGTGTCCATTCCACTTTCATTATGTGTAGCATAAATGCTGTAAACATTAATCGATTCCTAGAAATTCCCCTTTCTAAATATCTTTTCCTCAGTTTGTTGTTAACTTTTCCCATATATGCGTACTTGAACTTCTCCTCTACTGCTGTTTTATTCTATACCCCCTCCCTAAAGAGAGGCTTCTCCTGTGACTGTCCACCATAAATCTCTCTCAGCTATAAATTCCTCCATATCTGCTCCTTTGCCTCTGCCACATGCTTCTCACTCCTTTGCTAATTTCTCCTGGAATCAAATAAAATGAATGATCCTTTGACAGCCCTTCCACTTTGTTCTTCAGCTGCTTTCTAGATCATTTTACCTGATTTTATTACCTCATTTTGAGTCATTATCGTCTTATTGACCCAATTCCAGCAATCAACTTTTACAAGGGTTATTATTATGATAGCACATAAGTAGGTCACCATTTCCCTAACATGTACAATAAAGCACTCAGAAGTTGGGATAGTGTTAAAGGGTTAAAAATCATTAATTTAATTCTATCTTTTAGGATTCTCATCTGTATGGGATAGGTTTTGTGGGAAACCTCATTATGTAAAACCTCTTTTCAGGTTCATAAAGCCAGCCCAACTCGTTGTCATTATACCCCAGCATGGGGGATTATAATCAGCCAATGAGATCATAACGCCTTTTCTGTGCAATGAGCTTGTGAGAGCACAACTTTCTAACCCCCTATTATCTCTCATTCATAAAGGGTCCTGGCTCTGTCCCTCCCCCACGTAGCGCAGGAGTAGTGTTGAAACCTTATTTCCGATTTCCCATCCCAACTCGGGAAAGAACAGAATAAAACTTTATTGTTGAGAACATTCTAAGAAATGAGTTAAAAGGGAAGTAAATTATACCACTGTGGTGCATTCCATATGAACTGTTTTTGAAGTCATAAATATGGAAATCTTGGCAAGGATTATATCTAAGTGGAGGCATCGGTAGGTTCACTAAAATGATGCCATATGTGTCCTTCAGGCAAATGTTAAAATGAAAGACTTCCGGCAGATTTACAAAGCACTGTACAAAGAAATGATTTACCATGCTACCACAAAGGAAAAATAGAGCAAATAATGTAGATTAAAGCATGCTGGGCAAATCTGTTCTGTTCATTTTGGACAAATTAATATGCCAATATAGGACAGACTGACGCTCAGTATAAACAGGAAAGTGTCACAGCAACACTGGTACAAACAACTTTATTGTAGAGTCCTGCGCAGAAACAATTTCTAAGATAAGGGCCTGACCCAAACCCACAACCTGCAGCACACAACCCGATCCTCAGTCCGCATATTTACCCACAATTTGCAACCCAACCCTGACCCAAAACCAGAGCCGGAACTAGGAGTATGCAGAAGAGGCACATGCCTAGGGTGCAAAGCTTGGGGGGGCCATGCACACACCTTTCTCTGCTGCATGAGGGGAGGGGAAAGGCATACTGGAAGTGGGTGACGTGGCTGTTCAGAACACATGCGCACATGGTGGAGGGGGCACTGAGGCTGGTTGGGTTGCCTGGGGCGCCCACCCGGCCCTGCCCCCAACTGCCTTATCTGCAACCCGATCCACAAACCAACCACCAATAAACAGGAAGTGATGTTGCTGCAAACTGGAAGTGACATCATAAAAAGTGGACGGGGACAGAAACTAGTTTTGTAAAAATTTAAAAGGAGTAAAATATAGACACTATAACATAAGATAAGAAATTTAGATGAGACTCACAACGGGACCTGCAACCCACAGACCCGCATTTATACCCACACCTTAAAATCATACCCTCATTCCACATGGGTAACTGCCCATGGGCAAATTTGCCCAGTGTTAATAAATGACCCAGAGTAAAAATAATGATGATATCAGAGCACCCATCAGAAGACATCAGCCCTGACCCCAAGTGGCCAGAGGGCAGACTGTGATAACAGACAGTCAGTTAAGTATTCCTTAATATTGCAATGAGAAATGTGCAGCCACAAAGGGCAAGATAAATCAATTCAGAAAACTGATTAACCATGTGGATGGGTCACACCGGTAGCTGTTCATAAAAAATGTATTCTTTCATTACAGGACATTTTTTTCAATTATGCAAATCAGATGCAATTGCACTGAAATTCTGGGTGGCATCATTTCCAAAGCAAAAGTGATATGTGATACCCAATTCTTTTGGTGCATATGTTCTGCGCCCACTTACGCAGAGCACTATGAAAACCTTTGGAGCTAATGTTTTGTTCAGAGGTGGCTGTAGTTTTAGGGTACCCACAGCGGCCATTCATCAATAGATGCAATTGTGCTCAATTAGGAACAGGAGGCTGCAGAAAGGCAGTTGTGCCAAGTGCAAGTACACACAAGTAGGGGAAATTGTGGGTCCAAAACTATGGTGAAGTAAGTAAATGGCCTCCAGTAGCTCTTACTGATGAAGCGTGCAGTGTTATCCTTTAACTACTGTAATGTCTATTCTAGAGGAGATTCCAGGGTTCCATGTGCATTTGTGCATATTTCATCAGAACATGGGACAATTGTGCAGCTTCAAGTTGCTGGAGCACTTATAGGCACCTCTGTGAATGGTGTCAACGTGCATTAAATTTTGCAGTGATGTGTGATGTAACTGTAATGTAAATGAGGCTGAAGAAGTCCCTGTGTGTGTTTAGCCTCTAGTACCTGCTATGCCTTTAAATGGTAATGCTACTGAAGGGGTACAAATGTTGTACGAACTAAAATAGTGAAACGTGATTGCTCAAGACACATAAAAGCTTTCATGCAAATCTGTAGAATAGCTTGCTTTTAAAAGGCTTTGAAGACATGAGCATTTCATTATTATTATTTTTTTGCATGGATGAATGGGACGAATTAATATATGAGGTGCCATGCAATGGAAGAACTTAAGTTGAAGAGGCTGAGTGGTACAACAGCCCCCCTATTAAATATGAAACAAAATGCTTAAAGGCTTTTAATGATCTTTTTTCATGTTCTCATCCTCTGTTTCTTGCAATTTTGTAAACAAATTAAAAACAAACATTAATAAACAACACATGGTGAAACATGGGGGGGATAGGATCAGACTAGCAATCTGTTCATTTTGAAAAATGCTGCTATAAGATGCCATAGCTAGTCACTGTTTATTGGGCCTGTGGGGAGCCACTTGAAAAGCCGGGGTTTCTTCTGAATTTTATTGTTGGCTTGGGACACAGCATTTACCTAGTTTGAACTGGGTGTCATAGAAACTAGTCTCAGCACACTGAGAATGTAACTAGTAGAAAGAATTATTGGACCCTAGTACTGCTCTTTGCACCTCTCTGATGCTTTGTACAAGCACTTTATGCTACAAATTTACATTGTTAAATTGAGTTAAAAAAAGAGAAAGTCCATCAAGTTCAAATCCACCAATTGAAAACCCAGCATCCATACACAAACCCTTCCATACCTTCACATAAAGTATACATACCCATATCTACACTAACTATAGAGTTTAGTATGGTGGCCTCTGGTGCGGTGATCCTCTTTATGGGTAAAAAGGTCCTCTGCTATTTGTCTATAATGTCTTCTAATGTACATTCAAAGTGTAATCATGTCTCCTCGCAAGCGCCTTTTTTCCGGAGAAAACAACCCCAACCTAACCTTGACCATCTACCCTCATAATTTAAGTCTTCCATCCCTCTAATCAGTTTAGTTGCACTCTCTCCAGCTCATTAATATCCCTCTTAAAGACTAAGTCCAAAACTGCACTGCATATTCAAGATGAGGCCTTACCAGAGACCTTTAAAGAAATATAATTATGTTTTCATCTGCAAAAATAGAAACAGTACTTTCAATGCCCACATCCAGATCATTATTAATTATTATTATTAACATTTATTTCTAAAGCGGCAACATATTTCGTAGCGCTGTGATGATGAAGTTGAAAAGCAAAGGACCTAGTACAGAGCCCTGCGGTACCCCACTAACAACACTGGTCCAATTAGAAAATGTTCCATTTACCACCACTCTGTGTAGTCTATCTTTTAGCCAGTTTTAGCCAGTTCTCTATCCAGGTACAAATACTATGTTCCAGGCCAACATTTTGATGGTATGTCTGAATGACATGCAAGGTAGGGGCAGGTAGGGGGCAAACAAGGGGATGCCTACATGCCTCCCCTGACATGCATTCAGTGTTGGATCCAAGGCCTCTGCAATCCGAAATGTAGTGCAAAGCCTGCAGGCATTTACTGACAGCAGAACACAGCACACAAAAAAATGGCTGATGACTGCAGCTTCCCTTACACTTTGCATGCTGTGTTCGACTTTGCAAATGAGACCTATGTGCATTCATGGCTTTGTTCCCCTGACAAAGACTGACTGTGTTCAGTGTTTAGTTAGGAATGGCAGCTCAGGAAAAAGCAGTGTATACTTTCACCACCCTGTGCTACAGAAAAGTAATAACATTTAATAAAAAATATTCTTTATATGCTGTACTGGCATATCAATGAATGGGTCAATGCATAGAGAATAAACATGTAAGCTACCAACCCTGCCCTGGGCCCTCAGACTTGGAAGGGACCAAGGGGGAATGATGTTAAAAGAAGAAGAAGTGCAGTATCCACAGGGAGTATTTGTGATTTGGGATTTTCTAGGCCAAAGATGGCACCCCTAGCTTTTAGGAGATATCATATCAAAATCATTTCTACCACTGACATACATATTAATACTTTATATAGTGATGCAAAATGTTACATACAGAGAAATAAAATGAAAGTACTATTATTAAAACCATGAAAGATACAGAAAGTAAAATACAAAATCCTTGCAGATATTGCTCTGTTCAGGATCAACTCAAGATGCCAGTGGTGCAAGGAAGCAATGCTAACCACGAGCTCCCATTATGTCTTCCCTACCTGACTCCATATCTTGAAACTTGCCAATTAAATATTTAGATGTTAATGCCAGGGTCTATTTGAATTATAGAGTACATGACGGTTTAACAATAATTAGCCATTTTACATATTGTGTGTATACATGTCCATCTTCTCCATCTGTATTTGCACTACAACTTCCAGCATCCTGGTAACAGTTAAAGGCTGGAAAACTGGGAGATGCAGTGCAACAAAAAGGTTAAGGGCTGCAGGATGGACATCTTTGAAGTACATAATATTTTCCTTAAATTGAAGTCTCCACATCTCAACATGCTGCTCTCTCGCACATATTCGTCCATTTTGTTTCTTGAATCGTCAGGTGTCTCAGTTTTTGTTTTGACCCTTTATTTCTTCTTTCAATTCTCAGCCCCTTGTTTGTGAAATGCTCTCCCTTAACCTTTGTTTCACTCACTTTTGCTGCCACAGTCCGATATGTTTACTTTCTCCTGTTATTGGAAGCCTATGTCCCGATCCCGTTCCTACCTCCCTCTTTCCCCTTCACTCTGATTAGGTCATTTACAGCCCCCTCCTCCCAAGGCAAACAGTGTAAAACAAGGAACAGCCCTCTGGTCCAGATGTTAGGGGGTACAGTCTTTTAGACACCAAGAGAGATGGTAGAGGCAATGCTTGGGGAGGGCACAGAGGCTGCCGTGCCATTCCATTACCCAGACATATCACACCAGCACAGAAGTACCTACTTAGTTTGAAGCAAACAGCAAACAGTTCTCTGCTTTCTTTCTTCTCTATTTCTAGTTGCTCTTTTCCCTATCTAACTCCCTCCCTTGGCCTTCCCCCTCCCTCATCTTTCTCTCTCTCTTTGAGGCTTCACTGCGATACATATTGATGCAGGACACATCAAACAGACTACTGCAGCATCTGATCTGGTTTAAAGTCTCTTTCATATCCAGCTCCCACTCACTGCATCTAATTCAGGTCATAATCAGAAAGAGAGATCTGTGCCTCCCTGTGCTCCTTGCTCTCTGTGTCTGTGCTCCCTTGGCTTTGTGTTCCATGTTCTCCCTGCTCTGTGCCTCAACTCCTTTTTCTCTTCTATGGCCTGTTACTAAACTCACATACAAATTGTGGCCTCATTCACAGAGATACTGCCTATCTACATTTTTAGATTCCACTTCTTCACTTAACCACAGAAAGTGCTGGCATGGCCATGCATACAAATTCATGTTATATATGGTTAACCGCTGAACACTATTAAAGAGAAATATCTACCAAACATAGTTTTCCTGTAATCTCTCCTATGTGCAAGACTCTTCTTCACTGAGCCTCCCGCGGTCTCTTTGGAATGCTTCTAAGTTGCCTTGGCCAGCAATTTCCAGTCAGACTAAATCAGCTGGGCAAATCTATGTGTAATTATATTGTAAGTAAAATGATTTCTGTTATCACCAGTGCAGGAACCTGACATGGAAATTGCAGGAATTAAGTGAAGGTCAATTTAAGAAAATGGAAGAGCATATCTGTGAATAAGGGCTTTGGAATTTGTTTAGAGGGCTAGACTGCTGAGGTTTGTGTTTAGTAGCAGAATAAATTGTATCTCAGAATAGTCGAGGGTAGCACCAGACCAAGAAATTAAATTTTTTTTTTAAACTTAACTTTTTATTGATTTTCCTTCAATAATACACACAGAAAAGAGGGGGAGAAAGGGAAAAAAGGGGAGTGGGTAGCAGTCCTGCCTGGGGTTCAGTTGTATTTATCAGGACATGTAGACATTTCTCAGGTTGGCATATACATTTCAACATAGGAATTCAAACATCCTACATGATTAGAGCTTCAGCCTCAGTCCATGGCTGCCAGATTTTTTTAAATTTTCCCGGGCAACCCCGTGCCAAGTACGTAAGTTTAACTATAGGCAGAATATTATTGACTTGTCGTTGCCACATTCCCAGCGTGGGTGCCTTAGGCTCCATCCATCTCAGAATAATACATTTCTTTTGCATAGTATAGTAGTCCTCAAGTAAGAAGCATCATATACTTGCCCACAACCACTCCCTCCAGCACCCCCAACAAGCAGCAGTAGGGAGACAGCAACGGGGGAAGGGCTAGCTGCGCTGAGAGATAGGTTGTGACTGCCCTCCAAAAGTTTTGTATGTGGGGACATTGCCAAGTCTTGTGTAGGATGTCTGCCTGATCAGTCTGACACCTATGACAGTTGCTATTAATTATTCTACCAAATCTGTATAGTTTAGTGGGTGTCAGATAAACGTGGTACAAACATTTATACTGTATCAGTCTATCTCGGGAAGATACCAGGAAGTGGTATAAGTTATCAGTCGCTTTCTCAAGAAATGTAATTTACAATGAGGATCTCCATTGTGTAGAAAGAGAAGCAGATTTCTCTGCATAGTTGATAAGTGCATGTGGGCTACATGGTGTGTTAAAACTGTTTGATTTGGGCATAAACTATTAGATAATTATCTCATTTAGCCACCAAACCATTGGCCAAAACTGCATGATGTTTGGTTCTTGGGCCACGGATCAGATCATAATGGGGGCCAAGGGAGACCTGTTGGGGAAGACAGATTCATTACAATGATACCATCATCAGGAGGGCCCATACAAGGGCCAATAAACTGCTCACTTGTTCTTGAGGGACCAAGACAGCAGTTTTATTGGCCTGTGTATGGCCACCTTAACACACATCACAACTTTCCACTAATGAGTGAACTGAAGGGATTGTTTACATTTTACAGGATCAACTTAGTTGTTTTGACTCATTCATTAGTGTGCACTAACGACAAAAAAAGTTGGACTGAATGTATATCTTTCCATAAATTTTGTACAATTGACCTAAATTAACACAAACTGATTCCATTTGACCATATGGTGTTTATGTAATGGAAGATTTTTAACATACCATAATTTTCTTTTCCTGTTCTGGAGCATGGCAGGAGGACTAATGAGTAAATGGAAGATAGGAAACAGCAAGAAAGAAAAGAAACTTCTCTCTTCCAAATCATTGGTCTTTTGATTTTTCAAATAATCTTTGTACAAAATAATTCAGGCCATGTTTAAAGCATTAATGCCATCACCATAAAGTGTATTATTTATTAAAATAGGACAAGGACCAAAGTGCAAACAATGGGTGCAAATGACATTTTTTTGGAGCTTTGCCTCAATAAATAGGGCAGGCTTTACAAATAAAACTAAACACAGTGCTCCTCCTTTTAAACCACTAGCCTGAAGGCTCACTCAATCTGTGGATCTTTAAATTAAATTTAAATGTAATTAAATGTTGGTAGTATCTCTGCCTTCAGCTATAGGTGTGTGCCCTGCACTTTATTGTTGGTTTTAGATGTTAACATCTAGAAGTCACTATTCTACATTCTGTCTCGCTTCCCATATGTTTCATCTCATGGAGCCTGGGAAGTGTTTATAATAATCTCCTCATTTTAATTGCATCAATCTCATGGTATGTGTATATATGAACAAACATATAATTGACAGAGTATGGATATTTTTGGCCAAAATGGGAATAAATACGGCCAACAAACTCTTCATCCCCCAAAACTAAATTACTTTTCAGGCAGATGTAAACTTTAGTTTATTCGTATTACTTTTTTTTTTTTACAGTTAACCCTGGTGCTGTGATGAATTGCATAACTTGGGGGTCATTTATTTTAACACTAGGGAAATTTGCTCCTGGGGAGTAACCCATGACAACTCATTTGCTTTCATTGTTCTACCTGAAGATGGCTGAAAAAAAAACTAAACTATAACTGGTTGCTATGAGTTTCTGCCCAAATGCAAATATGTTTATAAACAAACCCCAAACTGTAACATACAGGGTGCCAGGGTTTCAAGAATGTTTTATTTCCGATGCCATGTTTGATGTTTAGAGTAAAATAAAGTATCAGAAAGAAATTATTCTAAACCTGCATGCATCTCATGGTACAAGAATCCCTGTATTACAAAGGGCTGATGGAGCAATGTCTGGAGTTTACTACAGCTATGATTATTATTCCAGTGATTTTACAAATGTTCTACTTAGTATAACTTCTACCTATAGACTTCCATGAAAACTGTCCTGGCACTAATGTTTGTCCTGCAATAATAGTATTAATCACTCTCCAAAAAATGTTTTGTTAATAGCACAAGCAGCAAGATTCAGCAGCTTGCAATCCTGAGGGATCCTGAGGTTTCAGAACATATGTTGTCTGAAGGTTTGTATGCTTAGAGATGTTTATTATAGCATAGTAGAGGTTGGCTCCTAAGGAAAACAGATCTCTCCAGCAGTGGCCTTTCAATAGCACTATCTTATTGACCATTGTTTTAGAATATTTAAGACCAATGCTGCAAACTAGGGATCTGGAAACATGAATTACATAACTTAAGATACCATAGACATATTGGGACATTGGGTTACACATGTTCATGCTGTCTAGTCAGTGTTTGTTAAGTCTGGTGTAACTGACCTTATGGGCTGTAACAAGACACTCTTTCATCAACATGGCAATCTTGTGGATTTGCCATACAATCTATTGACACTGTGTGGATAGGCTCACTTGGGAGGGGTTCTTCAAAATCTGGATGATGCTGATATGTGCTCCTTTTATAACTGTAATGACTCAGATACCTGTAACCTTAAAATTGGTTTCATTAGATGGATAGTGATTTGGATGTTGGCAGTTACATATATGTAAAGATAAAAGGTCTAGAACCATGTTAGTAAATTATAAAGAATTATTTGATTGACAAGTCATGTGTTTCTACTTATTCAGCAATGACAAAGGCCAGCATCTTACTCCAGTCCATTGATCTTATTTATGGATTCAGAGAATTTTGTTTCACTTAACTTTATAGGGCTCACTTAAGTAATGTGGGGAAGGGGGTGCAGTGCAGGGTACAGCACTGCCTGCATTTAGCAATGCTGCATTTATAAGGAGAAGGCTGGGGCTTGCATTTGAGCATCATTTTGGAGACCCTCTAGTTGTGCATCATTCGGGCACAAAAGTTACGAAACATATAGCATATAGCATGCAGTATGTACAGAGCTAAATAGAAAGCTTTCGCCCTGTGGTGGATTTATCTCAATGTGCAAATTCCAGTCTGCACACAAATCCCCTGCCACAATTGCTCTAATAATGTGCATTTCTTCCCATGGAGAAGATCAACACACCAGAGGCCACCCCTGTAGACTAGAGAGACAGACCACTCCTTTGAAGCAGCGTAGGTGGTTGGTTATTCATGGTAAGGGCAGTGAAGGTGTGGAATGACCTGCCGGGTGATGTTGTGATGGCGTATTCTATTAATATCCTTGAAAACCCTTGGTTTATAAATGCGAGTGTAAAGATAGGTCTGTATAAGTATGAGTACGTGTATATTCTCCAGGGATTATTTGGAAGGGTTAAACTTTATATTCTTAATAAAATCTTTTTTTTTTCTTTACAATTTTATTAACATTTTCCTGACTGTCACAGAGGTTTAATAAGCTGGCACATTTAGCAATGCATGAGCTCAGCCAAATTCCAATCCAGGGATCAACTTTCATACAGTGCCACTAATTCACATTTGAACAGAGAGCAGGACTTTGACTGGGTCATTGTCGGATATTTAGTCCTGATTAGTGTGCAGAGCTATAGCAAACTAAAGGTACCCCCAAAAAACCTTAAAGCTGCTATTGCTGAGTAAGGTGGCACAACAAAGTAATACCATGAGGATTGAAAACTCCTGAAAACAACATATTTCAGTTTTTTATTTTAAAAATGGTATGGAACTGTTTGTCCCTATCTCCAACTCTGAAGAGTGGTGAGAGCCCAGATGTACTGGTTTTGTATCTGCAATCAACTGAGATGTCAACAAGGTGATCTTATTATTGGGAACAGTTTAACAATAAAATAAAAATGAATTATTTCAGCTTTGCAGAGAAATGAGAGAAGAAAACAATGATAAGGGGGGAGGAGATATTTGATTGGTTGTTGTTGGCATTACAGCATTGATTTCCACTGGAATGTGTAAGAACCAGGAAATATAGTTTAACACATATTCCTCATAACTGCAAAATAATATAGAAAACTGGATATAAAAAAGTTTGGTTTTGATGTATAAAAAATGCATTACAAAATAAACTGCTTTTGCTGTATAATAGAGATACCAACTACATCTTAGTAAGCCTCAATGGCCCAACAAAGCTGTTACTGGTCATTGTAAATCTGAATCCACCATGAAGTTCATGGACAACCAAGCTGATTCTATGGACATACCACTTTGGCAATCCAGAACGATTCACCATTATAGATTTTATATTTTCCCAGTAACTATGTTGCAAATAATTATATTATTTTTCCTCACAACTCAAGGGGAATGCTATGAAAATTAAATTTGTACCATCATATGCAAATCTGAATATTTCATGCCAACCCTTTCATTCATGTTAGGTTCCTATAATTAATCCCCTTTGTTTGAAAAAGGGAAATATTGTCAAATATCTTAGTAGGACAGCAATACATAAACTGATTATTATGGTGAGACTAATATGTATGACTATTAGTGATAGGCGAATCTATCCCGTTTTGCTTCGCCAAAAAATTTGCGAATTTCCAGGGAAATTCGTGAATTGGCGAAAAATTTGCGAAATGAGTCACGGCACGTTTTTGACGCGCATCGAGTTTGATGCACGTCGCGTTATTTTCGTCGTGCGAGGAATGAGATGGGAGCTGTATAAAATTATAAACTAATTATAAACTAACTGGACTTTAAAGGGAAGGATAGTAGAGTGAAAAATGGAACTTAGAAACAAAAAGACATCCTTTCACACTTTCATCTTTTCACATAAGCTCAAGGACCAAAGAGAAAATCTAGAATATTGCAGCATGGTGCTTCTACAGTTGTACCTCTGCATGCCACTTTGTATGTTTCCATCTCTTATATGTTCTCAATAAATAAGCTTAAGCTCAGAGTGCTCTTTTATACAATTATGTAATTTGTTTTATTTTCAGTGGTTTTTGATCAGTTGTAATACCAGACTTTGGTTCACATTGACGTAGTTGGCCAGCTTAAACATATTGCAATATATTGAAAAACAACCCCTGTTTTGTTTAAAGGGAAACGGTCATGGGAAAACATGTTTTTTTTTAAAACGCATCAGTTAATAGTGCTGCTCCAGTAGACATTTGCACTGAAATCCATTTCTCAAAAGAGCAAACAGATTTTTTTATATTCAGTTTTGAAATCTGACATGGGGCTAGACATTTTGTCAATTTCCCAGCTGCCCCGGTCATGTGACTTGCCAGCACTTTAGGAGGGAACTGCTTTCTGGCAGGCTGTTGTTTTTCCTTCTCAATATAACCGAATAGTATGCAATGGGAAATGGGTTTTTACTATTGAGTGCTGTTCTTAGATCTACCAGGCAGCTGTTATCTTGTGTTAGGGAGCTGTTATCTGGTTACCTTCCCATTGTTCTTTTGTTAGGCTGCTGGGTGGGGGAAAGGGAGGGGGTGATATCACTCCAACTTGCAGTACAGCAGTAAAGAGTGATTGAAGTTTATCAGAGCACAAGTCACATGACTTGGGGCAGCTGGGAAATTGACAACATGTCTAGCCCCATGTCAGATTTCAAAATGAAATATAAAAAAATCTGTTTGCTTGAAATGAATTTCAGTGCAGAATTCTTCTGGAATAGCACTATTAACTGATGCATTTTGAAAAAACATGTTTTCCCATGACAAGATCCCTTTTAAGGGGAAGGCATTTTTTAGTAGCTGTCTTAAATATATTGATAATGGGTTGAGTGCAGAGGACCTCTTGTATTTGTCTATGTTTATTTTGTGGTCCCAGCCTCATTGCACCCCCACCTAATGGTTTTAAAAATTAGTGGTGAGCACAACTTTCCCTTGTTTGTTATAGTTCATATAGGAGCAGTGACCAGCTCCATGTTGTAGCTCCCACCCCTTCCCAGTTATAGTCAGGTGATCCCACTGGTGTTTGGGAGTTATATATTATGAAAGCAGCAAGTAAGTTGCAGGTAAAACTTAGTCCCTTTGCAAAATGTACAGTGAAGTAATATAATTCTTAATGAATCAGATGCAATTTGAGAGTAGGACTGATCAGATATGGGATGACTTTGACGTAGTTGGCCAGCTTAAATATATTGCAATATATGGACAAATAATCACTGTTTTGTTTAAAGGGTAAGGCATTTTTTAGTAGCTGTATGCACAGAATGTCTCAATGTCTTAAATATATTGATAATGTGTTGGGTGCAGAGGACCTCTTGTATTTGTCTCTGTGCTTCTACAGTTGTATTTCTGCATGCCACCTTTGTATGTTTCCACCTCTTATACCGTATGTTCTCAATAAATCAGCTTAAGCTCTTTTATACAATTTGTAATTTGTTTTATTTTCAGTGGTTTTTGATCAGTTGTAATACCAGACTTTGGTTCATCTAACTGGAGTGAGCACACAGGGACAGGACCTGATATTTCACTACTTTGGGACCTAAATGCAGTGGTTTTCTAAACTGAAGGTAAGCACAGTATCAAAATACAAAACAGATGTTACTTTTTGTCTATTATGTTGAGCCTACTTGAGACATAATAAGCCAATCTGCCCTTTAGCTGAAGGGCTCCTCAAATAAAGCAGAATAAAGACATACAATTGTTCAAATTGCCCATAAATTTCACATTCACTATTCACATATTCATATTCCAGTCCGGGTAATACTTGTGCCCCTTGCTGCATGACTATCTGGGGCCCCTGCACTCTGTTACATTCAGTGCTCCCTAATATGATTTTACCCCTGCACTTTGTGTCTCTCTACAGCTTGGGATTTCTTGCCCTCAAGCGATTGTGTTCACAAAACCATTTGCAAATATGCCTTGTGAAGGGGCTCAGTTCCTATTCTGTGATGAGGCAAAGAATTCATCACTCAGCGCAGTTATCTTGTTGCCACCAATTATTAATTATAAGGAAGAAAATGCCGTGGGAACTTTACTACCTGAAGACAATGGTGGTACAGAGACACTACTATTCAAGGCCTGAGAGAGGGAACGAGAGAAAAATGATTAAAAATACAACTATGCTTTCAAATTTTCTGTTTGAAATTAAAACAATGGCTAAAGTTTGCACATTAAATGTCATATTTACTTTCATGCAGTTGCTGAAATTAATTATAACTTCATGTTCTGTTTTGATCATGTTACTCTGTACTCTGAGAAACTTTATGAGAGTAGAGCTGGTCGCACAGGCTTCAAAAATACTGTTTTGATCATACAGCAATAGCCAGATATGCAGCTTTATAGCCTAGTGATCTCAAATAAAGAACGGTAGCCTACATATATTAAAAGATTAATAACTCCAAAAGAATTAAAGCATTTTAAAGGAATGACAATATATAATGTAGTGTTGTCCTGCACTGGTAAAACTGGTGTGTTTGCTTCAGAAAGACTACTGTAGTTTATATAAACAAGCTGCTGTGTAGCAATGGGGTAGCCATTCAATCACAGGATAAACAACAGATAACAGATACGCTCTGAGGAATCCCATTGTATACTACAGAGCTTATCTTTTATCTGCTGAGTATCCTGTGCCTTTTCTCCTTTTTCCATGGCTACACAGCAGCTCATTTATATAAAGTATAGTAGAGTTTCTGAAGCACAAGTCATGTGTACCAGTGCAGTGCAACACTTTCTTTTTTTGGATTTACCGTTCCTTTGAGTATAAGTAAATGGTAATTTAGTAGCCTCCAGCTGTCTGTTACAAAGTCAAACTTATAGTTCAGGAGTTGTTCTATTTTGTCTATAGTTTCTATTTCTCCTCCATATAAGACTA
>CM044437.1:125360739-125389317 GCA_024363595.1 Xenopus borealis
TGGAAACTTCTTGTGAGCACCATTCCAATAACTTTTTCAGGATGGTCCTGACTCCTGATTACTGCTGTTCTTTATAACTTATTCATTATAGTGGGTTATCGTAGACAAGTCTATGGAGCCCTTGCTCAGGTAAAGGGCCAGCATCCAGCTCTCAGGTGTCTAGTTGACCAGCCTTGTGTAGCAAAAACTGTATTAGTTCTGAAATGTACAGTTATTCCATTTGATTATGAGGGTAATCCCTGATTATTATTACAAAATCTCATACTCAAAATAGTGGAGACAGGGGGTAGAGAGTGGAGAGTTGTCCGCAATACATACATTCAAAAAACTCAAAATCTGCAGCAGCCTATTCCAGAATTTACCTTCATCATTCCAACTTCAGGGTGGAATAATGCAAGATCCACAACCCCTCATCCTTTCAGGTACTGACATCAATATTTGCAATAATCTCTTTAGTATGAGTCTGAAAAATAAAGCATGACATTGCAGCCTAAGATTCGGGAATCTTTATAATAGTGTGAAAAATATTGTTACGTCATTATAAAACTATATTATTACCTGTGCATTCATTGCCATGCTGCACAGTTACAGAAATAATTAATAATATTTATAAAGGTGTGTATTTTTCTTATGCCAGACTAAAACCAAAAATAAACATCAGGCTAAACATGGCATAGCCCAATGAAGCTGGTGGGGTAAATTCAGGCAGCAGAGAATTTCTAGCAGTTTATAGGCAGCTGTTTTCCAGCTAATACCCTTTTTTACATCAGAATTTGACACATTTGCATAAAATCATAAGCCAGCTGTGTAAATATGTATGATTTTACACAGCGCCCCATGGAGTTAAAGTGCCAACGTTTGCTTTACTCCAACACCTTTATGTAAATATGCTTCCCTACACAAAGGAAACAAAATAAGGATATACATATTATTGTTTATTTCAGTTTAAATTTAAGCAAAACTGGAGAAAAAATTACATTTATATTAAAAAAAAATTGTCAATATTGTTTGTAAATGCCCAAAACATTCCTTGGGGCACTATGCCCTCTAATAAGCCACTTGGCTGACTTGGGCTGCAACTTTTATAGGAAAACATTGGATGCCACTCTTTCAGTGTGGAGCATAATACAAATGCACAGCTGGCTCTTTAATGAGCTTAAAGGGAGTGTGGTACTAATGTGTTTGTGCTTGAAATGTAAAGGGGCTGAAACCCCCCTATGCTTTGGGCCACCCAAGAGGGGTCAGCCCCAAAATATGGTATCCTTTGGTTTTTAGTCCTAAAAAATAATCAGTGTTATTTGTGTTATCTAATATTGTGGGTTGTTGGGCAGTCTATAATCTTGTCTGGGTTTCTAGACAAACAGGGACTTTAGCCTTTAGCAGAAATTGTAATTTTAATAACCGACATAGGCAGTCCATTTGGGAATCAAATAGATCTTGCCCTGGTTTGGGCAAGAATATGCTAAAACTAGTGATGGGCGAATCTACCCTGTTTCGCTGTGCCAAAAAATTGCCGGAAAAATTTGCGAAACGAGTCAACGTTTTTGACGCGCGTCGCACGTTTACGCGTCGCGTCAAAAACAACGCGCTGGTTTTTTTTCAGCAAATTTTCTGCGTTTCGTGAATTTATTCGCCAGCGGCGAATCGGGGGAATTCACTGCGAATTCGCCCCTGCCGAATAAATTCACCCATCACTAGCAAAAACTATAAATGCTAAAAACAACTGTCTTTATAAATATTTATATATAAACAGAATATAAAAGTTGAGACTCAATAAGTTTTATGGCTAGTGGCTTTTACAAGCATTTTCCTTCATGTATAGTAGACTGTGGAGATTCGGAAGCATAAACGGCTCTCCAAATTGAATAGGTCTCTACATTCCCCCTAAATAATGTGAAACATGTAGCTTTGCACAATTTGTCCATTATCTAGAATGCTTTACATGTTGCCAGATACATGGCCACCCAACCATGCTTGTAAATGGCAAATGGCCTGGGGTTGAACTACGGGGGGGCAGGTGTGTGACTGCATGGACGTGCTCTATTTCCTCAAATATCAGTTGTGTGGAAAATTGTATTTTTGGGTTTACACTTCCTTGTAAGTTTTCTATAAACAGGCACTGACATTAGGAGGCATTATTATACGACACCCAGTGACCTGGATATTTATTTTGTAGGATGGGAAGCGTCAGGCTTAGCTAGTCAGAAATTATTATGTGTGAGCACAACTATTAACAGAAAAACAAACTGAACCTGACTCTCAGAGAGACCTGATAATTGTGCTCTTTTTAGAAATGCAGCACAATTAAAGCCATTCAGTGTCCAACACGCTGAAGTAAGCAAATTCTCAGCAAGAGCTTCGTTCAACAAGCAGACCGAAGGAACTGATTATCTGCTTAGCTAGCATAAAACTCTAGCATAAAACTCTAGCATAAAACTCTAGCAAACTGAGGAAATCACATTATGTGAGATGTAAATTCACAGTTCCTGATCCTAAACCAGTGAATGAGCCAATATTAAGATTAAGAGCTTTATTAGGGCAGTGTTTAACAGGGAGATTTGTCCCACGTGATCATTAATTCGTGACTGTGAATGATAAATCACATCTCCAGTGGAAATAACTGAAATTGCTGGCGGTTCAGGCAACTTCAGGCGAATATATTGACTTACAATTTCAGTTATTTCCAATGGAGACGCATTTTTGGGAGATTTGTTGTTCACAGACATAAATAATCACGGGCGACATATCTCCCCATGGGCCACTACCATTACTTTGTAATTTATGGGGTTTACAGTAGAATAATAAGAGTAATAATGCAGTTTGGCAGGGATTTACATAACGAATAGATTTATAAATATGGGAAATGTATTTAAAAATGAAAGATAATGGTGTCCATGGTTCTACATATAGATAAAGCAAATGTTCAGGGGGCAATGCATTAAAATGGGGATGTCAAACAAAGTGGCATGTAACATGTATAAAAAAGTGAAAATAGAATTCACTGCAGTTCATCAGCCTTTTATTCACTTGAACCAGATTGTATTATTATTAAAAATCCCATACAAATGGATAGAGAGCTGTGAAATTTCCTTCTGGAAAAATGTGGCCACTGAAGACCATTGTGCAGTTCATGGGTACCTTAAAATTCCTTCAAGGGTCTAATCCATTTCTATGTTTATTTGGCACATTTACAAAGGGTCGAAGTGAATTTTCAATAAAATTTGAATTATTAAATTATTAAAGTAATTTTGTGCTACTTCAACTATCGAATAGCCCAAAATTTGATTCTAAAAAATTTGAATTTCGAAGTACTGTCTCTTTGAAAAAATTTGAATTCCACTATTTGCCACCTTAAAGCTGCCAAATTGCCATTGTAGCCTATGGGGGACCTCCTGGAAGCCTTCTTGAAAATTTTTCTAAGTCCTGGAAAATCAAAAACAATTTTCAAATGATGCAATTAAACAATTCAAATTCAATCGAAAATTTACCTATTCGATTGAAATAGGTACATTTTTGATCAAAAATGGCCCCCAAAAAATTTGATGGCCGAATTTCGAATGGTTTTTAATTTGACATTCACCCAATAATAAATCTGCCCCTTACAGGCAGATTTACTAAGGGCCGAATTTTAGAAGTGAAAAAAAATTCGACCCTTGAAGTATTTTTAATAGGCTTTTTCGATCAGAAATTTACCTATTTCAATCAAATAGGTCCATTTTTGATTGAATAAAAATAGTTTGAATCGTTCATTTCAATTGAACTTTTTCAGGACAGGTTCTATTAGGTCCCCCATAGGCTAAAATGGCAATTCAGCAACTTTAAGCTGGCGAATAGTCGAAGTCGAAGGATTTCTAAAGGGCAAGTACTTTGAAATTCGAAAATTCTAATTTTCAAATTTTTTTCAATTCAAATCGAATTTTGGGCTAAAGTAGCCCAAAATTACTTCAAAATTCTAATTTTAAAAATTCTAATTTTATTCGAATTTTCGACCCTTACTAAATCTGCCCTTAGGGAAGATTAATGTTCCCAGAGTAGGTTTAATAGATAAGAGAATGCATCTATCGAAGTGGAACACAGATCACAATATGTACAATACTTTAATACAGTTTAGCTTAATAACCAAGTCAGCAAACCTATACAAGACACCATTGTCTACATTGGAAGAGTCATCGTTTACAAGACAGGAGATGTATTATTACAACAATAATGTACAGAACTGTGCAATGACAGAAGCTCATATAAGTTTATTCAACTGCACCCTTTACAGCACAGAGACAGTCCACCTGCTAGATCCCTCTGCTATCACTGTCCAAGAGCTTATTCATTATATTTAATAGGGACATGCTGAAGCTCATAATTGTTTAATGGGGAAGATTAAGTTGACAGGACACTCTAGGCAGAAGGTAAACCAGGCTATGCTTGTTATAGCTTTAATAAACCACTCAGGAAGGGATGATAGTAATCTTTCCCCTGTGGCCTTTGTTCTGTTAGTCCATGATTAGTTTACAATTACAAGCCAATGATGGTACTTCCCATTCTGCCAGGCCATGCTAATGATGGTTCTTCTAACAGCACCCTAGGCCATTCCAAGGAAGAATTTGTGCATTGCCCTGAAGCAGAAGAAGTTGCTCTTTGGAGAAAAAAACAGGCATATAGCAGGAAATAGAACACCTGAATAGTATATCTCATGGATACTGTAACAAAAATACAGATACTGATACCACAGTGATGTATGAAGGAGCTGTTGCTGCCCACTTCTAGGCAAAAGGAACACCCCACCAATAAAGTATTAGACCTAATCATCATAATTATTGATGAACAAATTTTTCTCCAGCCATGGATTTGCAGGGAAATTCCGCATTTTGTCATTGGTAGGGATGCACCGAATCCAGGATTCGGTTCAGGATTGGGCCAGGATTCGGCCTTTATCAGCAGGATTCGGATTCGGCCGAATCCTTCTGCCTGGCCGAACCGAATCCGAATCCTAATTTGCATATGCAAATTAGGGCCAGGGAGCTAAATCATGTGACTTTTTGGCACAAAACAAGGAAGTAAAAAATGTTTTCCCCTTCCCACCCATAATTTACATATGCAAATTAGGGTTCGGATTCGGTTCAGTATTCGGCCAAATCTTTCGGGAAGGATTCGGGGGTTCGGCCGAATCCAAAATAGTGGATTCGGTGCATCCCTAGTCATTGGCAATGTTTCGCGAATCGGCACAAAAATTTGCGCATTGACTGTTTTTTTTTCCAATTAGGAGTAATTATATCTTAGTTTGGATCAAGTACAAGCTACTGTGTTGTTATTACAGAGAAAAGGGAATTTTTTTTTTTTTTAAATTGGATTGTTTGGATAAAATGTAATCCACGGGAGAAGACCTTTCTGTAGTTTGGAGCTTTCTGGATTACGGGTTTCAGGATAAGGGATCCAACACCTACCAGGAGAATAGAGTAATGGAACTCATCATGAGTTTACAGTACAGTTTTAGTCTCTAGTACAGAGCCCATTATGGGACTAAAGAGAGCAACTAAACTCATTAATGTAATGGAAGATCTCATTTAAGAAGATAAGCTAGGTAAGTTCGGGTTGTTTACACTGGAAAAAGTGCTTAAGGCGGAATATGATCCCTAATTAGATATGAAAATGCTCATATATTTATTTTATTCACCAATACAACTTGCCAGAGGACACAAGGGCAATGCTTTATATTAGATTTTACAACAGAAATAAAGGAGTTCTGATTCTAAGGTACAAAGTTTACAGTAATCCTCCCAGCAGTACAGGTAGATACAAATGTTTAGAATCACTTTTTATACAGTAAAAAAGAAAAATACAATCAATAATCAGTTGAGTGAGCGCTAATTCATCTGCTAGGAAAGGAAGCCCCCCTATAAGATATGCTGGATCTAATTGTCAATCACTATCTGACTATGAAGACAGAATGAAACAGATGCTGAGAGAGGGATAAAGAAGATAAACTTGATTATTTCAGAAACAATGCAGAATATTTATTTGATTGAGTTTACAAAGTTTCTTATTTCAGTATGATGATGTTTATCTAAAATTAAAATTTTTGCGACAGTTCCCCTTTAATGAAAAAAACCAATGTCTCAGAAATAAACTTGGCAAGTAAAAGGTTCAATAGAAATCAATTGTCTCTTATTAACACCATTAAAACATCCACCATTTCAGCCTCATTCCAACACTTTTTCACTTGTTGTTTTTTTTTAGGCATTTTGTGTTTGTGTGAATATTTTTCATATTTAGAAATATTAATTTTTAGGACATAATTATTTTTTCCTTCGCTACTAAAGGTCCCCATAGATGTAAAGATTGTTATTTGCCGAATGACTGATTTTAGCTAAATCAGACCAATCTGTCAAATTATCATGCGGTTAGTGGGATATGAATAATCTTATGATTTTTCATCCGACATTGGTCTGATGATTGATCGGCCAGGTTAGAAAATCTTTATCGGTCCCCGTGCAATCTACCTATGTTTGCAGGGCCAAGCAGGCTGCGATCCTTCAGTTTTGCTGGCAATATCACCTGAAATGGTCTTTTTAGTTGATGGACACATCGGACATTTAAATGATCATTTCAAGATACACGTGGTCTCATGATAATGATTGGATCTTTTCAAGATCTTTACATCTATGGCCAACTTAACACTTGTTTCTTTATATGTGTTTCTATTTATGTGTTTCTATTTACTTTCCAACTTCTCACTGGTAGTTTCAACTGAAAACATTCACCAGGTGTATTTTAACCATTTTCTTGATTTGAAAAGTCGACTTTTATTTTTATATAATGGGAGAAAAAATATTTTCAGTCAATTAACAACAGGGAAACAAATATAAA
The DNA here is from genome assembly GCA_024363595.1 of Xenopus borealis. NCBI lineage: Eukaryota > Metazoa > Chordata > Amphibia > Anura > Pipidae > Xenopus > Xenopus borealis. Next base: position 125,367,601 of record CM044437.1, read on the forward strand.
TAACTGTAAGTTTAGCAAATTCATAATTATTGCCAAAATTATAGTACAATTTGACCATTAGGAGCACATTTATCAACATTTCAATTAAAGTTTTTACCACAATACAAATTTTTGGAGTAAAAAGTCATAATTCTGAGCTTTCGGAAACTCAAATATTCAAAAACTGTCAAGCACAAAAAATGTGACTAAATAGTGCTGCTCCAGCAGACTTCTGTACTGAAATGCATTTCTCAAAAGAGCAAACAAATGTTTTTATCTTCAATTTTGAAATCTGACATGGGGCTAGACATTTTGTCAATTTCCCAGCTGCCCACAGTCATGTGACTTGTCCTCTGATAAACATCAGTCACTTTTTACTGCTGTACTGCTGTACACCACCCCTCCAGCAGCCTAACAAAAGAACAAGGGGAAGTCAACCAGATAGCAGCTCCCTAAAGCTCCCCATAAACGCAACAATATTTCCCTGCCGAACGACCGATCTTAGGGAAGTCCGACCAATCTGTCAAATTATTGTGCGGTTAGTGGGATACAAACGATCGTTCGTCTTACGATTTTTCGTCCGACATTGGTCTGATGATTGATCGGCCAGGTTAGAAAATCTTTATTGGTCCCCATGCAATCTACCTATGTTTGCAGGGCCAAGCAGGCTGTGACCCTTCAGTGTTGCTGGCAATATCACCTGAAATGGTCTTTTTAGTTGATGGACACATCAGGCATTTAAACGATCGTTTTGAGACAATCGTGGTCTCACGATAACTATTGGTTCTTTCAAAAATCTTTACGTCTATGGCCAGCTTAACACAAGATAACAGCTCCCTGGTAGATCTAAAGTTGGCCATACACGGAGAGAAATGCTTTCTGAAACCTGAATGTGAGGAAGCCAGCAAACAACTCTAAACTGATCCCAGGACATCCCCCCATAGGCTAAAACAGCAATTCGGCAAGTTTAAGGTGGCAAATGGTCGAATGTGAATTCTTAAAGGGCCAGTACATGATAAATGTAAAAATTTGAATTTACAGTTCAACCCTTGATAACACCTTATGTCATCTAAACCCGCAAAATATGTCATTTTTGTTATCCAGACTTTTGAGACTCGCAGTTTAAATGCTGACTGTGGATACTGTGCCTACAAACATTATTTTTCTCTTTTTATCTACAGTGTTTATAGTTTCTTTAGTTTACATTCAAACATTACTATATCCATTTGTCATGTCTTCTCTGTCAAATGCCCAGTAGGTTTCGAAATGAAAAAAAAAACTGCTTATTTTATGCAATGGCTTGAAAAAAATAGTCCACCAGCTTGACATCAGCAGTTTGTATTTTAAAATTAATTTATCATGTATGAGCCCCAGGTCATAACCACAAGCATCATATCATGTATCAGCATTCACAAGTGCATTATGTATGAGGTGAGAGGATCAATATTTAACTAGCAGAGGACGGTGTAAAATTGATTGTTCAGAGCTGCACTTGAGTTTTTAGAAATAGAATTACATAGAGAGACTATAATTAGATACTGCTAATGGCAGTGTGTGTGGAAAATAGAAATACATAGCTAAATTGCTTAAACTAACATTCTAAAACACAGTTCCTTTATTAATTTATAACAAATAACTTTGAATAATCACTAAAATATGTCCATTCTGATGTCACGTAACGACAAAAGCATACATTAATAAATTTATGTAATATATATATATATAGATATATATATATATATACTTGTTAATAGTTTTTAAATTATCTTCCTTCTTCTTTTTCTTTTTCATAGCTTTCAGTTGGGGGTCACCGACCCTGGCAGGCAATGATTTAGTTTTTCCCTTTAAAGGAAAACTATACCCTCAAATTAAATACTTGAGCAGCGGATAGTTTATATCAAATTAAGGGGCATATTAAAGCATCTTACCAAACTGGTATATATATTTAAGTAAATCTTGCCCTTTTTCATCTCTTGCCTTGAACCCCCATTTGGTGATGGTCTGTGTGCTGCCTCAGAGATCACCTGACCAGATATATTTCAACTCTAACTGTAACAGGAAGAAGTGTGGAAGCAAAAGACGCAACTCTGTCTGTTAATTGGTTCATGTAACCTAACATGTATGATTTGTTTGTGTGCACCGTGAATCATACGATCCCAGGAGGCTGTCCTTATTTTTTAAAATGGCAATTTTCTATTTCTGATTACCCAATGGCACATGCTACTGAAAAAGTATATTATTATGAAAATGGTTTATTTACATGAAGCCGAGTTTTACATATGAGTTGTTTTATGCAATATCTTTTTATAGAGACCTACATTGTTCGGGGGTATAGTTTTCCTTTAAAACTTTTCAAGACTTTCCAGCTTTATGGATAAATACAAAAAACTAACATAACATGGCCAAAGGCTTGGGTAGCAAACAGACTTGAAAAACCTGCTTTTAAAAATGATGTAGACTAGGTTTGCAGCAGGTTCTTTTAAATTGTTTGGCTTTTGGTTTATGTAATTAATTTTGCTCTGCAGCCTGCTAGGATCACTGAGGCATCCAGACAGTGGTTTAATTGGTAGGCTGGAAGATAAAGGAGAGGTCCTGAATATAAAGATAAGCAAAAGAAATGAATATATGCCAGTGCTTAGACCATGCACAACATAATTTAAAGTTACGTTTTTTAAGCTTCTTGCTGCCTCAAAATTGCATTTGATTTGCAGCTCTGCATGTGTAATTAACTGATAAAATGAAACTGTGGATTGATTTATGTTGGGAGAATATTCCAAAGATTCACAAGATGGGCTCTCTCAACATAAATTATCCTTCAGAGAGGGACACACTGACCTTCCACTGCACATGATTTTGCTGAGTTGACCTGACATTAGCCAATTATGTGAGTGATTATGATTTATTATAGATTTGTCTGCTGAAGTTGTGCTTTTTTATTTTTTCTTCAGTGTTGTTTTTAACTAATTTTTACAATCATTTATATGTTTTTTTTTAAACACAGATAGCATAACTGCCTTCTCTAAAAGTAACTCTCCATCTGAAAGGGAGTCACATACACTATTAATTAATTCTATTAAAGGGGTGGTTCACCTTCAAGTTAACTTTTAGTATATTGTAGAAGGGATAATTCTAAGAAACCTTTCAATTGGTCTTCATTATTTATTTTTCATAGTTTTTTAATGATTTGCAATTTTCTTCTGTTTCTTTGCAGCTTTCAAATGGGGGTCACTGACACCATCTAAAAACAAATGCTCTGTAAGGCTACAAATGTATTGTTATTGCCACTTTTTATTACTTATCATTCTATTCAGTCCCTCTCCTATTCATATTCCAGTCTCTTATTCAAATCAATGCAGGGTTGCTAGGGTAATTTGTACCCTAGAAACCAAATTGCTGACACTGCAAACTAGAGAGCTGCTGAAGAAAAAGCTAAATAACTATAAAACCACAAACAATAAAAAATGAAAACCAATTGCAAATTGTCTCAGAATATCACTCTCTACATTATACTAAAAGTTAACTCAAAGGTGAACAACCCCTTTAAGGTTTGCTCTCAAGTCAGGCCCACCATTCCAGCCTAGACAGTACCACAGTCTTTCTGCTACTATCTGATCCATGAAAGCTCAGAGAAACCTCTTTTAAAAAAATTTTGAGGATGTTGCTGGGTTCTTCTAGCATTCATGCAGTCAACTTAAATCCTTTGCACCTCCATGACGTAACTTCTATTATAGGATGATTTATTACAGAAGTCAATCTCCAAAAAAAGGATGACTCTCATTAAGGCAAATTCCATAAACCTCCGCATTATTAGACTGGCAGGAGCTGCAGGGTAGCCAGACATTGAGGAAGAAACAGTGGCTTAATATGAGTAGGAATTTTAGGATGACAGATCAAGGCTAGTGATGGGTGGATCTGGGGCATTTTATTCATGGAAATTTTGCGAATTTCATGAGAAATTTGCAAAACAGTGAAAAATGTGCGAAATGCCACTGGGTCATCACCAAGGACACCCCTAGTGTTCTAAATCTGCAGCTGGAGAGGAACAGGCAGAGGTAGCTCATGTCCTTTACTAGTGGGGTTTATTTTTTGTAATTTTCTTTGATATACAGTATCATTTTATTATTCAACAAGTGCCTGCATTGAAAAAGTTGTGTGTCCATATTAAGTTCTAACAAGCTTGTATTTGCATGAGTTCACTGAATGAATCTATACAGATGTAGGTTTATACTTATTATTTGACTGGGAAAAGATTGAATCTAACGTAGAAAATGTTGCCAATGCAATTAAAGAAATCCTGTTCTTACAAGCATCTGTTAGCCTAACTGCTGCATATCTAGTTCAACGCATACAAAGGTATTATTTACGTTGTGTTATTAATTACATAATTACAATTAATAACCAAGCTGTTTTTCATTTTTGCTGGATGGTATTTTAACATCTATGGTGTTTGAGCCAGAAAAGAATTGTGCACTCTGAAAATGTATGGATCGATCTTTCATCTTATCCCTTCAGCATGAAGTCTCCTAAATCTCCCTCCTCCTGCTAAACTAAGACCTAAGGGCACCCAATCTTCTTTTCAGCATCTGTTATGTGCACTTGCGTATAATGTATAATCGCCTGTCTGCAAACCCATTCAGTGGTCTACAACATCCATCTCTCTCTCTCTCCTCTTTTTGGTTATTTAGTCTCATGTGGAACAGAACAGTTAAATGTTCAGAAAGGATAAACACTTTTTTTACTGGCAATGAGAAACATCAAGTCCAAAGAGATTTTAGGCACAATGCTAAGAGCAGCTAGAAATTACAGTCACTACCAAGGAACAGCAGGAGTTAACTAGCTGGCTTGGTAAAAGTGAGGTGAACAGTAGCCAGAATTAACAGGTGATAGACATTAGTCAAAGGCCAAATTGGCAGGTTCTGAAGTGTCCCCATGATGGATGATTCACACCCCTCTTCCCAGCTATCATTCCAGATCACATTGCAAAAAAAGAAGAAAAAGAAGCTGCAGTGTCTGACTAAATACCAACCTAATCCTCCTGCAGACATTGGCCCCCACCTTGTACATGTCTTTCTTAAACAAGGGCTCTTTTACTTGTTTGTAACTGTGTATATTTGTAGAGCTTGTTCAGTATCTGCACAGCTGGGCATGAATGTCACACAATTCTCTTGCCAGCTGCAGGTCTCTCAGCATTTACTTTTCCTTTCTCTACCTCATTTATCCATTCCCTCTACCTCCTTTTGCTGTGGTTGGAATCTTTTTTCAGCACCGCCTGTATAGCCTTCCGTTTTCTGTAATTAATATTCGGTTTTCAGCCTCCCTGTGGATCCGTAATGTTCAGTGTATGTGCCGCTCTCTCAGCCTCCCTGTGGCTTTGTAATGGTGCATCGTTCTTGCTTTCTCAGCCTTCCCATTTCTCTAAAATACATTTTCTCTCTGTATATCCATTGCAATGTAGGACAACATTTCTGATATTGTCTCTTTAAAGTCTTAATGCTGAACTTTGCTATTATGCAACTTATTATACTGTTTTCTCAAACAAACTATACTATTATGGCTGTTTTATTAACTGATCATAACCATATCTATTCCAGAAAATTCATTTATGTCTTTAAATCCCCTCCTTATAATATCACATATTTAATCTCTCTATAACTATACGATGTTTTGATTACAGTGCCAATCAAGGAGAGCATAACACTGTATACTGTGATGAGAGAGATATATATATATATACACACACACACACACATACACATATGAAATGAAAGCAAACATTCTTCATCCCCATGTATTTTCAGGGTTGCTGTGGTCTACAGATAATTTCAAGGTTCCTGCATTTTGTTGGGTAAACTACACTTTGTGAGTGATGTTTTCACTCTAAAAAACTTAAGCTTCTGTGCCTTTCAAGTGAGAGTGAATTTTAGGAGGTATTATTATTAATAATATGTATTTATAAAAGTGGCAACATATACCCCATCTCAGGACAATAGAACACAAACTATATATAAACATTAAACAATACAGGAGGTAAAGTGGGCTCTGCTTTTTAGAGCTTACAATCTTAAAAAATAAAAGGGGGTCTGAGACACAAGGAAAAAGTTATAGACGTTCTAAGACAATATTTCATACTTATTGGACCAAAAACTTATGAGCTACTTTGGAGCTTGGTGTACAAATATTTTTCTTTTATCTCCTATCAATGTATATGACTATATTCACTTTGTTTTCATACATATATGAGAAAAGGAGAAAGAAAACCCCCCTAAAGAGAAAAGTCCCATCCTCTACCCTCCACATGCCCCTTCCCCAGCTTCATCCCTGCATAGTCCTTTACATCACTTCACTAACGTCACACGCAGGGAAAGCCATTAGCAACGTTCAGCCCATGTCTTTATGTGACCAGCTGGAAAAGACATTGGCCGGCCAAACCTTATAGTCCACACATCACTATAGCTAACCTCCTTGGTTTATTCCCTTTATATGACATCACTAGTGATGGGCGAATCTCCCCCGTTTCGATTTGCCGAAAAATTCGCGAATTTCCAGCGAAATTCGCGAATTGGTGAAAACATTTGCGAAACGAAACGAGTCATTTTCGTCGCATCGCGTCGTTTTCGTTGCATCAAAAATTACGTGCAACTCGTTTTTTTTCGCCCAATTGTTTTTGCCTAATTTTCGCTGGCGTTTCGTGAATTTATTCGCCAGCGGCGAATCGCGGGAATTCGCCGCGAATTCGCCTCTGGCGAATAAATTCGCCCATCACTAGATATCACTGTCAAGACAGGGATAGGCTTAGGGTACAAATAAAACTACATAGTTTAAATTGATTCCAGACTATAAATTTTTCCCATCCACTCATCACTAATTTACTAGCCTGCAACATTTTTTTTTTATTCGGATTGTCTTGATTTCCTCCAGTTTTCCTTCCCTTCCTTATCTGTGGTCTTTACATACTAAAAATGTAAATGAAAAATGTTTTATTGTATATGTGACAGTTTTCCCTTTTTAACTCTAAGTCACAGTCTTTTACTTGTACCTCAAAGTAATTTTGTCTTCACTGATTTTCTGTCCTCTCTCTTTCCCCTGGTCTCTACTATTTCTCACCAGCTGCAAGCTGCTGTTGGTCAACTCCATATTCCTTTGGGGGAAGCTGTCTGTGGAAAACTGGCACCCACACACGGCACACCATATGCAGCTTGCCAAATGAATATGCATACAATTTATATGTACAACATGCACATCTGGAACCAAAGCCATTAATACAGAAAGTCCCAGGAAGAGTTATTTGAACAGTAATTTGCAATGCCAATGTTCTTCATATTAACACTACAGAAACATTCCTTCTACTGCCTTATGTCTCTGGCACAGATGTTTGTCCTGCAGCTTGATTCCAATGAAGGCAACATTTAGTTATTATAATTGCATGCAATATTATAAACAGTATTTTGGTAAGAACCCAAACAAACCTTTATACAGTCAAATAATATGATAGTAGGAATTTGTTGTTTTGCTTCCATTTTAGAAACGTTACAGTTATTTAGGAGTCTAAACAGGGGAAAATTCTCAATGGCCTTGTACATAATAGGGCCCCAACGAGTAGTGGTTGTAGGTAGGAAGAACCAGAGAAGAATAAGGGAATAAAAATGTATATACAAACTTTATATCAGCACCTTGAAGATCATCAGCTGAAGGATTTTAAACCTACAGTAGGGTATCATTCAACAAGAAACAGAAATTCTAAGGAGATAAGCCAGGATAAAATGCTTTCTGAGAGATCAAAGCTGGAGAAAACTCTCTTAATAAAAAAGAATGGCTAAAATGCCTTGATAAAGATTAAAGATAAAGATATTTTGGAGAAAAAGGCATGCACATTTTCAGAAAGTTTTTGAATTTCAGGATAAGCCTTTATTAATGTAAAAAAATACAAAAACAAGCAAAGTAATTACATACATCTGACCTAGGTCCTAGGTTAGGATATAAAATAATATATATTACTGTACATGAGTGGTATAATGCACTGCATGTCAATCAAATATAATGACCCTGGTGTTGCCATGAAAGAATAACCAAAAATAAATGTAGAGCTCATCCAACTGAAAAAATTGGGGGAAAAAAGGCATATTACTTGACAAAAGGATTGACAAAAACCAGCAGTGCTATTACACAGAAACATCCTTTATGTGGGGTGATACATACTGTAATCTACAAAATACAAAGCACTCACAGCCTTTTAGGTGCTTTAAAAATGATTTGTAGAGGCTGGAGCCTCAGCACACAGAATGTTTGGGACCTGAGGTTTTACGAATAATGCATCATAAGGTAATTTGGATCTTCATACTTTAAGTCTACAAAAAAGTAAACCTTAAATAAACTCAATAGGCTGGGTTTGCTTCCTACAAGGCTTTATTATATCTTCAAGGACAACACATTGTTTTGTTATTAAAGAGAAAAGGAAATCATTTTTTTAAATTTGGATTCTTTGGATAAAATGGAGACAACGGGAGACAACCTTTCCATAATTCTGAGCTTTCTGTATAACAGGTTTCTGGATAATGGATCTCATACCTGTATGACGAATCTGCAATAAAATTACAAGATAACTTGTAAGTATTTGACCATGGTCATACTGATACATAGGCAACCGAGGGCCTGTACCTATATATAAGCAACTTTAAGGTGGCTAGGGTGCCTATTTAATAGCTAATTTTAAAAATAAATAAGTGAAAAAACCTCACCAGCCATCACCAGAAATCAATCCAGTTGTGGAGCTGGGGGGAGTGAGGTTGATTCCTTGGAGTTGTGATGTCGCACATAGCAGTTGTGTGTGATGTAACATCCACAAACTGGGAACGCAGAGAGGTCCGGTGCCTAGTGTGCTCTGAACTTAAATACAGCGCTGTAGGTGGCCCCTTAAATGATTGATTTAGCTGACCAGCCTCTTGTGGGATCTCACCAAAACTGATCATCTAAAACAGGGATCCCAACCAGTGGCTCACAGCATGCTGCTCTCCGACCCCCAGGTGCTTATTTTTTTAATTCCCTGCTTCAAAGCAAATGTAGTTGCATAAAAACCAGGTGTACTGACAAACAGAGCCTCCTGTAGGCTGTCAGTCTTCATAGGGGGTACCAATAGCCAATCACAGCCCATATTTGGCACCCCCAGGAACATTTTCCATGCTTGTCTTGCTCCCCAACTTTTTTTACATTTGCATGTGGCTCACGGGTTTAAAAGGCTGGGGACCCCTGATCTAAAATTAAAAAAAACTTGGAAACCCCATGTAATCACTGAATTGGAACATTGTGTTTTCCACAACTTAGGGCTGCCTACTTTTCTTCTTTCCTATTAATAACAATGCCATCTTATAATTGCACTTATATTATGGAAAGTATCTTAGTCCTGTTCATTCCATCCTAATGAGAGATTGGTGGTCCTGCACAACACCAAGAGAACCTTGCTTCTAGTGATTGCTATTGTATCTCTCCATTTCACATACAGGGAGTTGGAAGGAAGTGGTTTCACTGCAGGGCATCTTTTGCAAATGTTTTGTGATGTAAACCTAGCTAGCACCTAGGGTTTCCCCTTGTGAGATGAAGGCAAAACACACTGTAGTAAAAGAATGCAAGAACTTCCAGTAAGAGACAATACTAAGTACAATAGGAAAAAGATATAACAAAGGATGATATCTCTACTGGAGACCAGAGGCAAAGGGTGGGACAAATATTTGCTGTTCAAATGCATAGCTACCTTCCTACCTATGAAACAATGTATGCAATACAGTTCTCATGTTGCAGAAAGAGGCAGAAATCTTGCTGATGCATCAAAACCTCTACTGTAAAGAAAGTTATTCCACTTCTGTGATTTCTCCACACAGAAGGGAATGTGCCATACTTTACATTTAAAGTTCTCCCTTAATTCAGAACAATGTTATAACTATTAGTTACAAATAAGCTAGTTCCCCATTTAGAAAGTTCCAGCTGGTTACCAGATTGTGTGATGAGGACAAAGCTGTTTCAGTGCTAACTGCTTGTCTATAGGCTTATTGCACACATCATGCGTTGGCCCTCGTCTACCCTGTAAGTGTGTGTCTTGACAGTTCTAGAATCAGCCTGTCACGCAGAGAAGATATACCAAATACTGCACTGGGGAAACGGAAAGGATTTTTAGCAGTTCTTAACACATTTATCCAAGATCCCTGTGTCAGTTTGTCGGAATGCACATGTGCAAGTACATTACTCAGCTTCTACTTGGCACAGTCAAATTACCCAAGGATAAAGAAAGTAAATGGTGCAAGGCAGTATCAGAGAGAAACATGCCAATACAGACAAGAAGAATAGGAATACAGTAAGGAGGAGGATCTAAAATACCTGGCAAAGCAGCAAAAAAATGCAGCCTTGAAAGACAATAACAATGCCAAAAATAGAGCATAACTTGATCCTGACTAGACCAATCAAAAGTGTTAAAGAAGTTAGATCACCACAATTTCTCTATAAAGCAGAGTGCTGGTTAAAGGCCTTGATCAGTTGATGGTGCCTTTACTTAAGTTTCACCCCACCTCCAGATGCTGGTGCCCCTCTATTTTTTTGTGTAACACCATAGAAGGCATGTGGGAGGTTCTATGAATGTTTGTGATAAGCCTGCCAGAGATAAATTGGCTCCTTCTTAGAAAAAAATGCAAGTCAATGCTGCTAATACCTTTACACCTTTACAGAAGCTTTAGGAAATAAAAGTAAATTAAGTTAAATCTGCAATGGGCTCTTCATGTCTCTTTTAAACTACAGGAAATTATCAAATGAAGAAAATTATTAAATGAAGAGATGGTGTCCCTTTAACTGGTCAAGACTAGACCTGTGCACATAATGGTAATGCATAACTGAAAACAAAATAAGGTAAGTAATGGTAGGCAACAAGTGATCCTTTAAAGATACCTGAATCGTATGGAAAAATACTTCATTACTGTTCCTTTAAATATACCAAATTTCAGTAGCAAAAAGCAGAATGGTTCACACATGAGGGAATTCAAAAGAGACAACGGTATTTATTCTAGGGTACTTAGCGAGCTTAGCTCTGTGATTGCCAAACCTCTTTACTTAATTTTTCAGGATTCATTGAGGTCTGGCATGGAGTTAAGAGACTGTCAAATTGCTAATGTCTCAAAACTATAGTCCAGTAAGTTTGTCAGTGGTAGGAAAGCTTTTTGAGGGGTTAATAAAGGATAAAATACTGGATTTCATAACAAATCATAATACTATGGGGCAAATTCATTAAAGAATGCAATTTCACCAGCGACGGCTTCACAGTCATGTAACATTTCTCCAGGCAAAAATTCTCTCAGATACCGCTAATTCACTAAAGTGCAATGTTGCGTCCAGGTCATGGAACGCTGGCGAATTTTCTCTAGCGTTTCTTCGGGAAAGTGAGCAAATTCTGTCTAGCACAACTTCGCTAGAGTTCTTGCGCTCAGGCTAATTTGCAGAAAGTGGGCAACTTAAAGTGGAATGGAGCTATTTATGTTACATGGTGCATCTAATAAATCACATTTACACTGAAAACTAGACATGCCAAGGAGACCTTAATAAAGTCAATAGAGTTGTTTTAATGCCCTACACATAAGCCTACAGTTAAATAATGTGCCATATGGTAGAAAATGTATGGGGGGGAAAAAATGAAAAGACGCCAGTAGATAGACTTATGCAACTTCGCACCCATACGCCAGGCGAAGTTGCGCACTGACGAAGGGACATAACTACGCTAATTCACTAAGATGACCATTTTACTGAACGTTACCTCTTGTGCTAGACATTACTTCACCAGGTCAGTCCTGGTGAAGTTCAATACAATGGATAGGAGTTTGAAAAAAAACTTGCAATTTTTTTTGCAAAAAGTCCCAAAAACCGCTCGCGCCTTTTACCTTTTGTAATGACCTGAGGTGGGCATTGAAAGAGTGTTGGGAGTTTCCTTAACTGAGAAGGATCTAGGGTTTTTTGTAGATAACAAGTTGTCTTATTCTGGGCAGTGTCATTCTGTGGCCATTAAAGCAAATAAAGTTCTTTCTTGCATAAAAAAAGGACATCAACTCAAAGGATGAAAACATAACTATACCTCTTTATAGTTTCCTGGTAAGGCCACACCTGGAGTGTGCAAGGCAGTTTTGCACTCCTGTCCTTAGGAGGGATGTAAATGAGATGGAGAGAGTGCAGAGAGGTGCAACTAAACTGGTTAGAGGGATGGAAGACTTAAATTATGAGGGGAGACTGTCCAGGTTGGAGCTGTTTTCTCTGGAAAAGAGGGAACATGATTACACTTTACATGTATGTTATAGGGCATTATAGACAACTAGCAGGGGACCTTTTTACCCATAAGAGGATCACCATGCCTTTCGACTACAAGAAAACAACTTTCATTTGAAGCAATGATGCAATGGTTCTTCACAGTGAGGACAGTGAGGTTGTGGAATGCACTGTCGGGTGATGTTGTGTTGGCTGATTCTGTTAATGCCTTTAAGAGGGGCTTGCATGATTTTTTGGACAGACATAATATCAAAGGCTATTGTGATACTAAACTTTATAGTTAGTATAGATAGATTTGGGTATAATAATGTATGTGAAGGTATGGAGGGGTTTGTGTATGGATGCTAGGTTTTATTTGGAGGGGTTGAACTTGATAGACTTTCGTTTTTTAAAACCTGATTTAACTATGTATCTGATCGATTTCATAGAATACTTAAAATTAATATCAACCTACAATATCAACCAAAACTCAATCTCACTCCATTATTACATTCATTTCTTCCTCTATTCCTCTATCCTCGTGATTCAATCTCCCTATCTTGCGCTCTTTCTTGTTTAGACTACTCTCAACATTCCTTTTTTCCTTTATTAGAAATTTTTGTTCTCGTTCTTATTCTATTTAACTACTGAAAGAATAAATAATATTGGGTTTTTTTCTACTCTTTAACCCCCTTTTCAACAGATATGGACACAAAATATTTGTCTGTATATAAAATCTATAAAAAAAATATTCCCAAAACTTTATTTCTCCATATCAAAACTCATAGACATGAGAATGGAGAAAAAGGAAGCCAATAAAATGGAGTCTATGGGAGATGGCCTTTTCATAATTCTGAGCGTTCTGCACAATGGGTTTTCAGATAACGGATCCTATATCTGTATGTATATATTTCATATTCGTATCAAGATGATGCTTGAAAATATGCAGCCTAATGTTGATTTTCCTAATAGTTGAACAATATTGTGATATAAATGTCTCCTATGCATAGGGAGACCCTTCATTACACAACATGATTTATTTCAAGACACCTAATGGAACAAGAAAACTGCCATACCTTCAATGAAATTGAGGGAACACTGTTACAAGTTAGGATATGGTGACCTCCCAATACTTCAGTGTGTACAGAATAGTTGACATATTGTATCTACATGGGGTGTGAGGTCTTATTTGTCTTTAGCTCTTCAATGTTCCAATCTGAGGTGTGAGTTTTCAAAACTTTTGGGTGAAGTTCACACATTTTTATGACCTTGGTCTCAGCTAAAGAATTTGTTTGTCTTAAAACCATAACTGTTGAAGAGTTACACATAAGAGCCTACATTACCTGTTTTTCCAAACAAGTGGGCTACATGACCGTCTGGTCTGGTTTATGTGGGGGAAACACATTTCAGGTGAAGACATGTAAATCAATAAATGTTGTTGCTTTTGCAGAAGGGACTGATTCAGATATTTTAAGAGCACACGTACATGGGATGTAATACTAAAGAACATCAAAAATGTATCTTTAGTATACAAATAAAATTATCCCAACCCTTGCTAAAAATGATATACATTAACAAAGATGAAGAAATTCGGAATGCTTTCCATGCATTCTGAGTTTCTGTCCCTTTTCTTTTCAGTGTTCATAACACTAATGATTAATTGTTGTGTTTTCTCTTTAACTCTTTTACTATTAATCGTTTCATTATTTCCTTTGCCTCTTTATTTGATCTCTGTGGATTTTATTATTTCTTCCTTATGTTTCAAGTTCTCAAGTCGTTTTTCTGTGCCTGTCTCCATACAGTTGAAGTTTGTCTTTCTCTATCCATGCCTAAGTTTTTTCTTCTTCTTCTCAGGGTCATTCCCTCTATCAATCTCTAACACTGTCTCCCTCTTGTTTTTATTCGGTCTCACTTTCTCTCCTATAAAGTTACTGTTAGTTTTTAGCTCCTGTGTCCTGACCCTGTGACCTCCCCCAAGCTCCATCAGGGACTGTAACAAATTTAGGGATTTATATCTAAACGGCTGAGTCAGTAATGAGGAGTTGGAACTTTGCAGAAAAACAGGAGCTGGAGAAAGAGGGAGGGGAAGACCCCTAAAATATATGCAATGGCCAATATGTAAAGACCAGCCACCATGGAGTACATAACATGAAATATATGGTCAAAATTTTGGCTAATGATATTAGCTGCAGTAGGATGACTTTTAAATAAATACTATCAACTTAATTATATATGTATATATGGTATAACTTGCCGAATTACTGTATAAGTCAAAGGGAGAGGTTCAGCGATCAATTTGGTGATGTTTGTAGCCCTCTTGACATTTGAGTTTTTTTTCGGAGAGAAAACTCAAATCAAGTTTTGTATAATTTGAATCAAATTCAATTCAAGTTTTTGGATCTGTTAAATTTGTATACGTTTTAAAAATTCAGATTTTTTTAAATAAATTTCCCCAAATTGAATTTAAGTAAGATTAAAAAAACTCACATGAATTCGAAATTTGACCCTTGATAAAATGTGCCTCTAAATAAACCCAATAGGCTGGTTTTGCTTCCAAGTGGATCAAGTACAAGATACTGTTTGATTGTTACAAAGAAAAAGGAAATCATTTTTTAAAAAATTGGATTATTTCAATAAAATGGAGTCTATGGCAGACGACCATTCCGTAATTCGGAGCTTTCTGGATAACAGGTTTACAGATAACGGTTCTCATTTAAAATAAAATACATGTTTTAGTTATACTTAAGTCCTGAGAGTGCGGATCTTCTTTGTTGGCTACTTTTTGAATTTTTGATACTGCACCCAGACATACCAAACCCTTATTCGTGAGTGCTGGCTTTATTGTGGGCTGTATATATATATATATCTCTAACAGTCAAGATTAAATGGTATAAAGTGCTCATTGTCATACTGTTTTAGTTGAGGATAGGATGCACCAAATCCACAATTTTTGGATTTGTTTAAACACCAAATCCTCCACAAAAGATTAGTCTGAATTCTGAAAGAAATATGTACCCCAATTTCCATATTATATTTGAGACAAATTAAACATACAGCCAATCCTAAATATTGAAAAAAGTGCTTTGATCTGGCCAAATCCTGGATTCGGTTCATCACTAGAAAAAAGACACAAGTCAAGTTCAAACTTTTGCTCAGACAAGCAATGTACAACTTGTTGTCACTTTATAAATAAATGCTCAGTGCCCCTAACAACGTTTATGGTTCTGGAAGCTTGAAGGCAGCGACCACAATGCTTGGCTTTATTGCCACACCACAAAATACTAATGTGTTACCAAACCAAAATTACTAGTGTCAAAGTCATTGGCTGAGGTTGCAGTGGAGGCAACAAAGAAGATGGCAATGATAGTTTAAGCTATATAAGTTGACATGCCAGGATTCTTTTCTAACAAAATGTTTTGACAGGTTTTCTTTATTTGGAAATAGTTCACAAGTCCTTGGAGCACTACAGCATTGTCAACTAAAGAACTATATTTCCGAGCACATGGAGATACAGAAGCAGTAACATCTCTGGCTGCATAACACAGGGCACATGCACAGACAGCTGTGCTCTTGTAAGACAGTATGGATCAGGGGCAGGCTGAGAGATACTGAGTATTTGTGTATATGCTCTTCCTAAATCCTCTCACTCATCAATCTTCATCTTGCATTGTCCAACTGCACCTGTTAACTCCCCCCTCCCTTTCCAAGCTCTTTCCTTCACTTTCCAAAGGTTCTAAAGTTTTCTTTTTGTTTGGATTTTAGCAAACACACAAGTCATGGGAAAGACACACAATCCAACCCCCAACCTGTGCACTTAAAAACACACTAGTATTCCAGACCCCCCCAACTCTAAAACTGGTCATTGCGTTCAGGAGAGAACAATACTAGACAGGTTGAAGAGAGAGAAAGTCTTTTCTCTCCTAGTCCATCACTATTAGTGGAAATAAATATAGGTCTTCCAATATCTTTTCTTTCTTCCCCATTAAGTACATTGGTGTGAAGTGTCATTTTCACCAGCTGGGACAGTAAAATACTGGCCACGTGGCAACCCTAAGTGGGTGACAAACAATGAAATGTTGTTATTCTCCTTCCCAAATGACATTAGTTAGCACAGTCTAATTATATATATATATATATATATATATACATACAGGTATAGAACCTGTTATCCAGAATGCTCAGGACCTGGGGTTTTCCAGATAATTTTTTTAAATTTCAGGCTTAGAGGCAAGTTTTAGTTGCATAAAAAACAGATGTCCTGCCAAACATTCTCTCCTGTAGGCTGCCAGTCCATATAGGGGTTACCAAAAAGCCAATCAGAGGTCTTATTTGACATCCACATGGACTTTTTCATGCTTGTGTTGCTCTCCAACTGTTTTTTAAATTTAAATGTGGCTCACAAGCAAAAAAGGTTGGGGACCCCTGTTCTAAAACATCAATTAAACATTAATTAAACCTAATAGGTTTGTTTTGAATCCAATAAGGATTACTGATATCTTAGCTTGGAGCAAGTACAAGCTACTGTTTCATTACTTCAAGGAAAAAGGAAATCATTTTAAAAAATGTTAATTATTTGATTATAATTGAGTCTATGGGAGATGGCTTTTCCATTATTTGGAAATTTCTAGATAACGGATTTCCAGATAACAGATCCTATACCTGTATAATATTTGAATAGCACAATCCTTTGGATAAAAAATGCTGGAATAGAACTGTTTCTGTTGTCTCTGTCTGATGGGATCTAGCTGTGAAAGGATCTTATAGCTAAATTTGATATCAACAAGATGTCCTCAGCACTCTACCCCTCTTTGGTAAATTGCTCACAAGCTGCTGCTGCTGTTTCTTACTGAATCTGCATGCAAATCACTAATGTCAGTTGCATGTGTAGGTGCAGAACTTGAAGGTCCAGCTTCTCAGGGAAAGTGCTACTTCCACAGAAATCTGTACTTTGTACACAATTCATTAGAAGTGGCACATTGGTGCTAAGTGAAAGTTGTAAAGTGTCTTTATAAAACCTTTGACAATAGTGTTACTGTGTACAGTTTTATCCTTGTGCTCATAAATGGGCCTTCACCTTCACCCAAAGTTCCAAATACCACACAAGTAATATAAGTCATGCCTTTACCAACTGCTTAAAGCAATGACACTCATCTTCAGGCATAATTAAACATTTTTACCAACAGTATCTTTTTAAATCGAGACACAGGTGTTGATTTTAAGCAGTCTACTAGAAGTTAGAAAAGGAAAACAAAACCTTGGTTGCAATGTATTAAAAAAAAACAAGCTCAACTATGTACATCTATATAAATGTATAGCTGAGTGCAAAGAAATGGGGCAACAAGCAAAAAAAAGTATACAGAGTTCCAGCCCTTTGTGCCTGTTTTTTTGCACTTTGCCACTTCTTCAGTAAATAAGGCCATAGATGCTAATCCCACAGTAGCAATAAGAAGGACCTTTAACATATTTATTTGCACTCTGATAGCCAAGACTGGGTCTCCACATGTCTAGCTGCTTCATTACCATCCAAGGACTGGCCTCCAAAGTTAATAATATATTGAAGTTCCTGCTCACAAAATAATTAGAATAGCTTTCAAATATTTCAAGAAATGGGGGGGTCATCTCACAGTAAGGGTTGCTGCCCTCTAAAACAGCTAGTACTGTATCTCACATGCTGTGTGACCTAGAATTAAAACTCTTGTCCTGAATAGAGATCTACCGTTTCCTCAGGTGTGTAAATGCTAACCATTTTGTGAATCACAGGCGTGGCCTCAGTATTCACAGTTCTTTGTAATCCTGACTTTAAATATGCAAAACAAAATAGGTCTTCCAACTCTGCAGGGTTCTTCATTCACTCAGTATGGGATGTCTTCCATCTTTATCACTGTGAGAAGTATTTAGCAAAGACGTCTCAGCGGGTTGGGACAGTGCATCTGGTTACAAATATCCTTTTAGAGGACATTGAGGGATCATTATATCAATCACAACATATGCAGTGTACAATTTTATTTACAGTATATACTGTATATCTACATCTGCATGCACATGCCATACAAAAATAGAAACTTGAAAACAATATGAATGCAATTAGGATAAGCGGGGTGGCACAGATATTTGCAGGTTTCTGTACAGCCTGCTAGTTTCTTTACATTTATATGGAACATACTAGTTGAAACTACCTTAAGGGCCCTTACACACGTGCGTTGCGTTTGGCTGCGCTCAGCCGCAGGGGAGCGCAGGTATAGACGCACTCAATTATTTTCAATGGGGCTGTACTCACACAAACGCATGTAGGCGCCAAACGCAGGAAAAATGCAGCATGTTGCGTCTGAACCTGCGTTCGGCGCTTACACGCGTCTCGTGAGTACAGGCCCATTGAAAAGAATGAGGTGCGTCTATACCTGCGCTCCCCTGCGGCTGAACGCAGCCAAACGCAACGCAGGGGAGCGCAGGTAAAAACGCCCGTGTGTAAGGGCCCTTACCTCTCTAGCTGTTGGTAGTTATAAAGCCTCCTATAAATAAACTACACTATAAAAGTGTAATTTAATTGGAAATAATTGGAAATGACTTAACTAGCAAAATTATATTTAAGTTGCAATTACATTTAAATAATGTTCATCATATCAGAAAAGCAAAGCCTCCTTGTTCTAATCATTAAAAAGAGCAGCAACTCATATATTTGTTTCTCTCTCTTTTCCCCTTTATTTATTGGCAAAATCCTGCTGTAGACAAGGCAAACTGTAGATTTTGTGTAATCATATTATTGTAAACTAAGCTGACACTTTTGCTGTGAAAGTGCCCAGTATATTCCCTAGACTAGCAATCATGGTGTTGTGCAGAGCATTCTGTATGTGGTCTGCAGTCTAACACTGATAATGGTAGAAAGAGAACCATAAACTCAGAAATGCTAAAATAAATGTTTTTTTTTTCATTGAAAAGGCGGCAAGTTCACTTCAAAAAAGCAGAAAATTCAACATTCACCTTGAAAAACATTCATCCTTATCGCACTTTAAGTTGCCCTGTTAATGGACTTTAAATTCTAAGGGGGAAATGCAATAAAATTTGGAAAGAATGCCATTCATTGATTTGCATAAGAGACAGGATTATGAATAAGAGAGACTTTGCTCCATGCAGAAGTCTACTGGAGCAACACTATTAACTGATGTGTTTTGAAGAAAAAAAAACATGTTTTCCCATGACAGTATCCCTTTAATTGCGAACCTTTATCCCCTGCTCTGGAGTTTTGTTAAATATTTTGTCGCAAAAAATGGTTTGCGCTTGTGAAATTGTATTACACACACTGCAAACGTTTGCAAAAGCAATTTGGTCACAGACTTTGGGAGGAATTTGTTGAGGCCTTTAATCAGTCAAAAACAGGCAAACATGGCGCTAACATTCGCAAGCGTCTTTGCCCTAACAAAACATATTACCCCTTAGTGTCAATTCACATACATAGAATTATGTTTTTATCCTTCAATAATCCATACCCAATTGCTTGATGTGCTAAGTAATACATTAACTTGCCCCTTCTTTTTTACCCATGTCCCTATACTTCCCATTGTTATTTTCCATTCTTGTCACAGTCCTCTTTACCCGCTAAATCATTCAGTTTCTCCTACTCTCCTACTGCTCTCCTTCTTACAATCACATTTCCCAAGTAGGCTCTCAGCTCTTTACCCTCAAGGGCTCTACTGGGAAACAACTACATTGAAAAAAAAAAAAGAAAAATAATCAAATAGTTGTTTTAAAGGATTTAATGAGCCATCCAGGGAGTCGTATGAATGCTGAAGAGAAAAAGGCAGCATCCTCCACTCTGCGCTCCATATCCTCTAACTGCTGCTATAACCCTTTGCAGCAAAGAGCATCTCTCAATTGCATTACAGAACTCTGTCCCAGGAGCGATAAGAGAACGCCTTATTGCAAAGGGTTTCATGCAGGGCGTCACCTCTGATCCTTTCACTTTAATTTGCCCTTTGTGTAAATCACATTTATCTGAAATGTAAATAAATACATGCAGGCCTGCCATCAGGGGGGGGACAGGGCGGACAAGTGTCCTGGGCCGGGGCTGAAGGGGGGGCCTGGCAGTACAGCAATTATCAAAGAGCCGGGCCCCCCTTACGTGCGCTCCTTACGATCTCCAAATGCAGAATGCGGAAGTGCCGAACATGTACGAAGTCCTGCAGAGCCGGAAAGACCCGAATTCCCGAAAGGAGCTGACAATGAAGTCCTGAAGCGGCGAAAAGAACCGAAGTCACGAAAAACAGCTATTGAAGTCCTGAAGCCATGAGTTCAATTCTACTGACACCAATGTGGGTTTTTTTAATTAATCCCCTGACCACCAAATTTTTTTATTTTAAAACTCTATAGGCCCCTGCGACCAATTTTTTTTTTTTAAATATTTTTTTGGGGCCCCAATTTTTTTTTTTACTTGTAAGGGGGGCCCTGGCGACCAAGGTTTTTTTTAAAAAGATATCTTTTGGGGCCCCAATTTTTTTCAACTTGAAAGGTGGCCCTGTGTCCAAGGTTTTTTAAAAAAAATATTTTTTGGGGCCCCAATTTTTTTTAACTTGTAAGGGGGGCCCTGACCATCAATAGCTTCTCATAGTGTGTGGGGGAGGGTTACTTTTTTAGCACTGATGTCTGTGTGGTCTCTTAACTGTGATGTGGAGCGGGAGGGATCAGGGGTGGGGCTTGGCGGGCGGGGGCCCAGGGGGCCCAGAAATTTTTTTTTGTGCGGGGCCCATGATTTCTAATGGCAGCCCTGCATACATGTAACCCCTATTCTCAACTGAAAGTACTTTCCTAGAGGGCCAATAAATGAAACACCCTGATATACCTACACCAACCAACACCATATAGGTCTCAACTCTCATCCCACTACATAATCTAACCTGGTCATATATAACTCATCATTCTTCAATTGAATTCATATACCCTTGTCATCTTTGTTTCACTGCTCTTTCAGTTGCTTGTACTTTACATGACACCATAAACTCATGCATGAAAGCATTTCCTATGTAGTTACAGTGCCAGGAAGAATCTGGCTACCATGCCAAATCTGCACAGAGGAACACAGATCCACACATCAGCACAAACCTCTCACTTACCCATATGATAACACAATCTAAACAACAGAATTATGAGGAATAAATGCAACATTAGGAATAGATTTTTTTTGTTGTTGTGCAAGACAAGATAATGTTGTGGCATTCAGAGCTAGAGTTTGCAGAACTCAAGATTCATTAAACGGTCTGTACTTATTTTTACAGCTGGCTGTTCATGCTTGAGTTCTTCAGAAAGTAATATATGTTAGATTGTTTGTTAGTAAGTGTCATTCTAACAGCATGCTCTTGGAAATGAGGGCAACGTTTTAAAGGCCTTTACATACAGGCAGTTGGCATATACTGTAAATAAATGCTGAGCAAAATGAACGTTATTTAACTCTTTATTTCACTAGATATATACAGGTATGGG
>CM044437.1:125413891-125444114 GCA_024363595.1 Xenopus borealis
CCATGACTGATCAATGGACTGATCAACAAACAGTGGACTTGCCTTATTAAACTGCTACACTTTCTAGCTGGAAGCAAGCAAACCCACAGGGTTTTACTAAAATGTGTCCTTTTCTGTATTACCTTAACATTGCCGCCCCAGAATTGGACCAGAGTTGTGCGACTGCAATACTCGAAGGCTAACTGGGAATGTTGGGTGGTATAGTTCTACTATAGCTGCAGGATGCCTATCCCTGGAGCAAACAAAATCAGCTTGGCACCATTCTATAATCCCACTGGGCTGATAATGTGCAAATGCCTGCTGGCCAGCATTGCAGCATGTTGTAGATGTGTTTTCCAGTAGACAAGTCTTGTGGGATAATGTGTGTACTGGACAGGGTGTAACCAGCAGCTCTCTAGGTGCTGTGCTGCAGAACTACAGCTCCCATCCTTGGGAAAATCCCTGGCAATGCAACTGAAATACAACTAGTGTCTAAATATAAAAGATATGATTTATGAAAGACTGTACCTTTTTCTGCATCTGCGGAAAATCAATAAGCAGTGTATTATAGGCACATTATGGATCATCAGACAACAGAACCAAGGACTGGAGTGATAAAGAGGGGTGGGGTATACAATCAAGGCACTTGAACTTGGCACCCGAAGATGTTGCCTTGCTTGAACATGCATAAACCACACCCAAACCATCATTTCTTGGAAGGGGGGGAATTATTAAGAATCAGGGCAGGGTGGAGGGCAGTTACAAAATGCAAACTCATTAGATCATAACTAAGTTATTGGCTGTTATTAATAACACCAATAACTACATCAATATATACTGTATACATATATATATATATATATATATATAGGTCCAAAGAAAGCACTCACGGCATAGTCCATCAGTAGTGTAGAAAAAAGTGTTTATTCATGCATAGTGCATCTATATATATATGTTTTATTACATAGGAAGAAAGACTTTAAACTTAAAGGGGGTTGTTTACTAAACTCAGAATTTATCTCATTATTTTATTTTAAAAAAACCACAACTAAACTTCCATACCCAATTTGAACTTATTTATGGATTAAAAAACTCGAATTAATCAGATCAGGAAAAAACACACTAAAATCTAGTGATGGGCAAATCTGGGGCGTTTCGCTTCGCTGAAATTTCCCGAATTTCGACTAATCACTATATTTTTGGGGTTTTTGAAATTGAGATCAGTGCTTCTCCCGTTGACTTATAAAGGACATCGACAGGTCTGAGATGACGGATTTACAGATTCTGGATTTTTCCAGCATGGGGGATTTCAAGTTTTTGCCCCAAAAAGCCCAGCCAGATACATTTCAGGTGTAGTAAAACCCCCCCAAAATGTTAACATTGTCTATAACCTAGCATTGGAATCAATAAAACCAGCATGATTTCTGGTCTTTGTTTAATCTAGCCCAAAGTCATTTTTTATGTTTCAAACCTAAATGTCTATGCTGATATGTAATATGCAGTAATGACCAATACAAAGCTGGTAAGAAGGCAAAGTAGTAGGAGGGCAGATATAACAATAAAACAGAGAATATGTTGCAAGACAGGAAGAGAGAGAAAGGGAGAGCGAATGATAATAGTTTCCTCGAAGGCAGAATATACTGGCTTTAGATTCCTGCACCTTTTCTTCCCACGTAAGGGCCAGGCCAGGTAAGGGCGTACAGTATATTTATACTGGGAATGGGGGAGGACCAGGTGAGAGGATGTGAGTGCAGGGGGTGGGGAGCTGTCTCTCTCTCTCTCTCTCTCTGGGAGGCTGGAGGAGGCTGGTTTATGTAAATATCTCAAGTTCCTGACTTTCTCAGCCTGGAGCTGCTCAGTTCCAGCGAGAAC
The DNA here is from genome assembly GCA_024363595.1 of Xenopus borealis. NCBI lineage: Eukaryota > Metazoa > Chordata > Amphibia > Anura > Pipidae > Xenopus > Xenopus borealis. Next base: position 125,415,743 of record CM044437.1, read on the forward strand.
ATTATCAAAAACGGCTGTGGGATTTGAGGCTGCCTGAGCTCCCTGCTCTGCTCATACAAGGAGAGGTTTTGGCTACTGCCCAGGACAGGTATCCAGCCTTCAGAGGAAAAGAAGAGCACATTTGGATTTATTACTAGGTCCTGAATACTACAAGCCATAATTAAAGAAAACACCAGCCTTCCCCTCTCAAGCTGGTACCCAGCTCTACTCAACAAGCATGTGCTGCTGTCACTGTCCCATCAAAGTTTTTCATTTTATCTGATATTTGGGAGTGCAATTAAATTGCACAGATTTATATATATTTTTTTTGTTGCTTCTTTTTTTTCTGCTTGCCCTTTGGAACCGGACTAGGAGGATCTTACAGATTTTATTTTCTGAGCAGCAAGTCCTGCTGTCTTTCTTCTTTTACTTTGTGGAACCCAACATCTGCATAGAGATTGGACATCGGGGGTCGTGTTAGGTGAGTGCAAGATGGGTGCAATCAGGATGTGGGTTTATACCAGTGATACTATGTTTCTTTTGGAGTCTGCAGCAGAGCAGCCAGTCAAATCCTTAGGTCCTGTCTGTGTTTTACTGCTTTTTGTGTGTGTGTGTGTGTGTTCACTGCCTGTGGGTCCTACAGTCTAGCACTCTTTCATGATATAGGGATTCTTCTTTCTAGCCTTCTTGGGAGGAAGGTAACATATTTGTTTGGAGAGGCTTTTCACTGGAGAACTTAAAATTATATATGATATGAATGTAAAGCAGTTGGTCCTTTTTGGGGAGTCTATGCCTTCTTATATCTTCATTATTCTCTGCTTCTATAAATCCATACTTTGTAAATAGTGACAAAGTCTTTTACCCGCTATCCCATTTTATTTGAGATATCTGTCTATTTTATTTGTCTATGTAAATGCACTTTTGCTTTCTACAATGAGTCATAGTATCTGACAGGCTCTATAGCCACTGCTGCCTTTGGCTGTCAGACTTGTTTTCCCTATGCACTTTCATTCTCAGTCACACTTAATGTTCTGTACACTTTCTATCAATTCTCTCTGCCACCTCTCTCCCCCTCCAGTCTCATTTCCCTTTCTCACCTATCTTCCTTCTCCCCTCTCCTACCCTTTCCTCTGCTGCCCTCCCTTACATTTCTTTCTTTCTCTCTCTCTCTCTCTCTCTCCCTTGCTGTTCTCTCATTACCTCTTTCTGCCTTTGTGTTGCTCTTTCTCAGGGAATCTTGTGTCAACACAGGGAAGAATGAAGGATGAAGGGCAAAGTGTAGGAAATGCAGGCAGGGAGACACGGGGTAGGTAGGTAGGTAGGTAGCTGCAGAAAGGGAAGGAACTGAGGAATCCTGATAAAGATAGGAAGAATGAGAAGTGGAGAAACCAGGTAGAGAAACCGAGATGGCATTATGCTAGAGAAAATTAGGTGTAAAGAGTAAACGGTGTAAAGAGCAAGAAACATAAACTATGGGATAAGACATTCATAGGTTATTCTTCTGTTTTAGCTCTCAAGCTCAGATTAATCCATTGCCAGACAAAGCATTGCTCCCTATAACCACACAGTGTGTAATACCCTGCTCAGTTCCAAGGGGTCCATACCGAATATGTCTCAAATTGCATTGAGCTTTGCTGCTTTTGGTATAAACGGGGCTTCATTTCTGGTAAATCAGTTAAAGGGAAAGTTTAGGGATCATACACTATAAAGACTATTTGGATTTCATAACTGGGGTAACATTACCTTTTCTTTGCATCAGGACTTGGCCTGTACCCTATCCAGAAACTAGTCCCAATCAGAATTAAAATCAACGGGGTTGATTAGAGATCCAAGTTCACCTGTCCAGATGTTCTGCATTTCCTCTCCCTTTTATAACATAAAGAACAAGACAAGGTTCCATTGTATATACTGACTCATCACGCTCAATCATTTAAAGAAAAGATACGCGGCAAGCAGGGGATAGTAATAAGCACTACACAACATAATACAATTCTAGTTGTTGCCTTGTATTATGTAAATATATATATATACTCACACGTATCTCTAGCTATATGTAATTATTATTTAGCTGCTGCAGTATATCTGAGTATGTTGGCTGTGGAAGTGAAAGAGTTACTTTATATTCATGGTCGATTTTCTTTTCCTCCTGCGCTTTTCTCCTTTTTTTCTGCTTTTGTTCACACTGTGAGATAACCTGTTTTATTGCACGTGGCTGAGAGAGGGGTGGGGGAGGTATGGAGAGACTGCTACAGTGAGAGAAGGTAGACAGAAAGGAGACAGCCACAGCATGTATATATGTTTGAGTATTGGCATTTATAAATATATATACATGTTCACATATATTTATACATGTGTTTGTTTAGTGAGGTCCAGTCAGCCCAGAGAAGACTGGGAATAACAAATACACAATGCAGTCCTGCAGAACATTTTTGTTTTTTGTAACATTTGCACATTTTGCAACCCAAAATAAACTTTTGTACTTCAGTCATTCATACTCTATTCAGCAATAGGCTGCATGTGAATGCATATGTGTCCCCCAGGAGTGATACAGACACACCTCCCAATAACCTCAACTGACCTGCAATATGTAAAATATGTAATGAATGCAAATGCTGCCCCATGACTGACAGTGCCCAACCTCAGGGAGGAAAACCCAACATCCTATGGGTGCCACTGCTACCCAATGAATGAAAGGCTCTCTCCAGAGTCAGGCAGGGGCCGTGTGTGAATATGCACGCTTATGACTAGCACTGCCTTTGAATACACAAGGCTCTCCTTCAGTAATCTGCATTTCCACTAGCTGGCAAGACCAGTTTTGTGACTCAAAAGAACTTCCCAGAGAAGCTTTCAATCTAAATCCTAGCCATTACTTTCAGTTTCCTCATGTGTCAAAGCCTAGTTGTAAAAATATTGCAAGGAACACTAGCAGCAAAATAAGAAAAAACAATACATTGCACCTAAAAAGCAAGCATGCTTTCTTATAGTAATCATCTTGTAGAGCGTGAGATTTATGTATAAACGATTTATTATATGACATAGGGAAACGCATTGGAGTTGTGTCATCTTCCTTCCTTTTCGAATACCAGATGTGTCCTAAACCTTTGTTTTATGTCATATGTCCAGGCCCACATAAAACTGGCTAAAGAATAGCACACAAAGAAGGCAAATTATTATCAATACATTGTTGGAGGCAAGTCTGGTCATTCAGCAAACTAAAGCAGAATACGCCCAACCCCTGAAACCCCTCTCACCTGTCCTGCAAGGTAGACAGATACCAACTGTATGGAATTTATTGTTATATAGGCAAATACTTAAGATTTGGTCTTTTTGATTTATTACATAACCCTCAAATCCTTCTTTGTGGTTATATAATAAAAGTTAAAAAGTTTGTTACAGGTCTAATAAAGTGTAGCAACCAATCAGCAGATAGCATTTACCGGTCACCTGTATAGAAGGTTGCTATGGATTACTGTTATATTACTTATGGGGACTTGTTTTGAAGCCACTACAGGGACAGTGCCCATTAACAGATAACTTGATAGTTCAGTATGGGTATGGGATCAATTATCTGGAAACCCATAGACTTCATTTTATCCAAATAATCAAAATTTTTAAAACTGTAATTTTGTTCTTGATCCAAACTAGGACATAGCAAACCTAGCCTATTAGATATATTTCATGCTTATATGATTTTCTAGTAGACATAAGGTATGAGGATTACTGAAAGATCTGTTATCCGGAAAATTCCAAGTTTCTTGGTGAATATGGTATTTAGCAAAATGTAATTAATGAATCTAATTTAATGGTTATTTTTGGTCAGTACCTAAGTTAGCCAACTAAATGAGAAGCTCTACAAGGCAGGGGACCTACAGGCCTGGAAGATTTGGTGTCAGGACCAGGCCTGGACTACCAGGTGCCCTAGGGGGCGGAGCGAGAACCTGGAATTGAGGGGACGCACGTAGGGAGGGAGAGGATGCACTTGGGGAGGGAGAGGTGGGAGGGGACGCAGGGAGGTAGACAAAGGTAGGGGACGCAGGGAGGGAGACGGAGGGAGGGGAGGCGGGACTGTGCGGGAGACTGATGGCAAATAGGACTAGGGATAGGTAATTTTAGAGGTAGCTGCCCCCCCTGAACCCCCCCTATCATTGTGCCCTAGGCTGCTGCCTCTTCTGCCTACCCCTTGTTCTGGCCCTGTTTGGTGCTTTTCTCTATGTAAGTTATAAACATTAATACAGTATGCTGTGCATAAGAATGTAATACAGCAACAGATCAGTAGCGTAACTAGATTTTACTGGGCCCTACACCAAATTTATTTTAGGGCCCCAAAAATATCCAGAGGTTAAACTGAAATTGCTCATTAAGCAGAGTGTCATGGGGCCCCCTATACCTCCCTAGATTTCGATATATTTCATTTTGAAATCTAACATGGGGATAGACGTATTGTCAATTTCCCAGCTGCCCCAAGTCATGTGACTTGTGCTCTAATAAACTTCAATCACTCTTTACTGCTGTACTGCAAGTTGGAGTGATATCACCCCCTCCCTCCCAGCAGCCTAACAACAGAACAATGGGAAGGTAACCAGATAACAGCTCCCTAACACAAGATAACAGCTGCTGGGTAGATCTAAGAACAGCACTCAATAGTAAAAACCCACGTCCCACTGTGTTCCATTCAGTTACATTGAGAAGGAAAAACAACAGCCTACCAGAAAGCAGTTCCCTCCTAAAGTGCAGGCTTAAGTCACATGACCAGGGGCAGCCGGGAAATTGACAAAATGTCTAGCCCCATGTCAGATTTCAAAACTGAATATAAAAAAATCTGTTTGCTCTTTTGAGAAATGGATTTCAGTGCAGCATTCTACTGGAGCAGCACTATTAACTGAGTTTTGGGGAAAAAAACATGTTTTCCCATGACAGTGCACCAGTGACTTAGGCAGAGAGTTTCTATAATGAGTGACCATGTAGATCTGAGCATTAATGGTTGCAGCTCGCTTGCCCTCATTAGAGAAACAGCTCAGCAATCATCCAGTAGCAGGTTACCTTGCCAGAGGCTGAAGCCAGTTTTTTGATTTATTCTTGTTCTACAGCTAAGCATTATCTGCCAGAAGGGGAGACTCAAAGATCACGCAAGAGCAATGCAGAACTAAAACACACTGTGTGAATGCACCAGGCAGGGAAGCACTCAGTTATTCCCCCAGGCAATAACAAAGGATCTTCAAGCTTTCTAAATTTTTGCAAACTTCAAAACACCCGATGAAGCGATTATTTTGAAAAAGAAAATGCACTGTGGTTCCAACAGAGATTTTTTGCTTTGAAGGAATAAGCATTTAGAAAGCATAATGATACCATATTAACACCCCAGGACATTGCAGATCTTTCCCAACTTAATGAAGTCCAGCAGTTCTGTTTGAAGGGGACACTATTAATCCTGAATGAAAATCATAAAGAAATATTCCCAGATCTAGTTAGAACAGTTAAAGTCCGACAATTTGATATTTTATTTGCTGTTATTTACTGTACTTTCTGTTATCAGGATGAGTGGAGTTCAGCATCTAACTGCCTCCCGCATTGTCTGAATGAAATACAATGCAATATCACAGGGGTTAAATCATACACAAGCCTTATACAGGTATGGGCGGCTCCATTATCCATAAAATCCCATTATCCAGAAATCTCTGAATTACGGAAAGGCCATCTACCATAGACCGCGTTATAATCAAATTATCCAAAATGTTTTCCCTTTTCTCTGTAATAATAAAACAGGAGCTTGTACTTGATCCCAACTAAGATATAATGAATCCTTATTGGAAGCAAAACCAGCCTATTGGGTTTATTTAATATTTACATAATTTTTTAGTAGTCTTAAGACATGAAGATCGCAATTAAGGAAAAAACTCTTATCAAGAAGCCCTCAGGTCACAAGCACTCTGGACAACAGATCCTATACCTGTGATAGATGTATAAATATAGAATTTATTGAGGCAGGCTGGTCTTAGCTTAAAGGAACAGTAATATCAAATATTTGTATTAAAGTAATATAAATATATTGCAGTGTTGCCCTGCACTGGTAAAACTGCTGTGTTTGACCCAGAAACACTACTATTGTTATATAAATAAGCTGCTGTGTAGCAACGGGGGCAGCCATTCAAAGGAGAAAAGACTCAGGTTGCAAAGCACATAAGCTCTGTAGAACATAATGGTGTTATCTGTTATCCACTATTTAACCTGTGCCATATAGCCTTTTTTCAATTTCCTCAATTGCTACACAGCAGCTTGTTTATATGAACTATAGTATTGTTTCTGAAGCAAACACTGCCTTTTTACCAGTGCAGGGTAACAGTACATGCTATTTTCATTCATTTAAAATACTTTAATGTTTTAGTGTTACTGTTCCTTTAATGGCAACATATATCCTTGTTTATAATAAGAAATCATTTCATCATTTCAGCTAGCTCCAGTTATACTCAATGAGAAAACATTCTATAAAATGTATTGCTCTTAAAGGAAAACTATACCCCGAAAATGAATACTTGAGCAACAGGAAGAAGTGTGGAAGCAAAAGACACAACTCTGTCTGTTAATTGGCTCATGTGACCTAACTTTATAGTTTGTTTGGTATGTTTGTGTGCACCGTAGAATCACAGGAGGCTGTCCTTATTTTTTAAAATGGCAATTTTCTATTTATGATTACCCAATGGCACATGCTACTAAAAAAGCATATTATTATGAAAATGGTTGATTTACATGAAGCAGGGTTTTACATATGAGTTGTTTTATACAATATCTTTTTATAGAGACCTACATTGTTCGGGGGGTATAGTTTTCCTTTAAATCTTCTGTATGTTATATGCACGCTCCATAGCAACAGTGAACAACCATGTTGTCAGATGAGAACGAATGCCCCTACTAATGGAGCCTTGCAGTGGAGGGCTTGTCTTGCAGTGGTGGAACTTCTGCTGGGGCCATAGTTCCCAGTCGCTTATTTCAATGAGAACTACACAAAAAAAAAAGTACTGAAAACCTCAAATATTTTGGTTTATATTCTAAGACTGCACCTGGCAGCAAGAAATTTGCAGGTGGAACCAAACAAAATTCATTTTCTGCTCCCATCTGCCCTGTCATATGTGCATACTGAGCCACATGGCATTGGTATGTCAGCATAAATATCCATAGCGCTACACTTTAATTACACTTAAAGGGCAGCAAAACTCCTCAACAGAATCCCTGGTGTTGCATCCCATGGTAGTAAGTTGTAGGGATTGATTTAGCAAGTGTGCATGCGCAATGGGAACCTCCTTGGTCTGCCGCACTCCACTTACTTCACAATCTAGCGTGCATTCGTTTCCCGAGCCGCTTCCAAGCCCAATATAAAGTCCAATTCCAGTTAGGGAAGAAGCACACTTTTAAATCCGTCAATGCCTTTAAAACATTTCGTTGCACCTGAGGAAGGGGTTGGTCCCCGAAAGCTTGTGCTTCAATGCTTTTGTACTTCTGCAAATAAATGTTTTAAAGGCATTGCCGGATTTAAAGGTGTGCTTCTTCCCTAACTGGAATTGGGCAATGGGAACCTCCAACACTAAGGGGCAGATTCACTAAAGGGCGAAGTGACTAACACTAGCGAAAATATGTCATTATGTTACTTCGCTGGTTTACTAACGAGCGCAGGCGCCCCTTCACTAGCGAAGAAGAGGCACCCTAGCATTGCTTCGCACTCTTAACGCCTGGCTAATTTTTAACTACAGTAAATGATGTGCAATGACGCTGGATGCAATCTAGATGTATTCAATACAGATTGGGTTTTTAACTGAAGAAAAGAAGGCCTAAAGGCAGTTAGACAAAAGTAAAAATGACATTGTATGATCAGATGCATTATATTACATTTATGTTTATATTAACTTATCTATATCATTTTGTATACCTAACCAAGGACCTGTCTGACACACAACCTTGGCAGCAAATTAAATCTTGATCTCTTGGGTGCCTTACACTGTTTGGTTTCTCAGATCTCTCTTATCCAGACTGAGACAATTATTATTTTTAACTTACCTCGGCCAAGTGCCTAAAACAATATTTTGGAGAATCTCTGACTAAAGCCGATGCTTTTTCCGTCACAGATATCTAACATTCTTTTCAACTTAAAACCAGAGGACAGGCCCTTAATCCTATGATCCCTGCGAGAATAGATCTGATTTTCCTGGCAGGATTAGAAACAAAATAAAAACAGAAATTCAAGCGCAATTGGTTTGGATTTGATATAAGGACACGGTCCATAGAAAGGACACAAAAAATAAAGCAGGGGAGTGTAGAGTAGAAAGAATGGGTGCAGGGTGCGATCGCCCTAGGGTTGCCACCTGGCCGGTATTTTAAAAATGATGGTTGATTCCAATATTATTGATATGGACAAAAGATAAATATATAGACAGGCCGGTATTTTTTTTTTTTTTGGCAACCCTAGCTCACCGGAGGACAAAGGTCTTCAGACGTTCTTTATACAGACTTTGTTGTGCCATCTTTATTGCCCCCCTTAGTTTACACACACATATGAATGTATTCTCATAACAGTCACTCTCCTATGGTTTCTGGTATGCCCATGACAGCAAATAACCATTCACCCTCGCAAATCACCTTAATTAACTTTCAGACTTGACCTTCCTAATTTTATCCTGCCACCTCTCCAGAGGGGCCAGCCCCACAGTGTGGGAACCACTGCCCCATGACATTGCTTGTACTAGTAAACGGTTTTTAAAGTTATAAAGTCACACAAAGACGTCTGTGGAGCCCATGGGAAGGCCAATGACTATTAAAATGGTCTGAAGCAACACATTCAAACTGTGGCTAGACAGCCCTGCCTGAGGGTATCATACTTTTTGCAGGAAATAATATTAATTGTGCATAACTATGCAGAAAGCACCGAATGCTCCTGTATATATTATTCAGTCCTGAGCCTACTAGGGCATTGAGAGGCTGCATTAAACTATCAATAAGCCCTATAGCAGTTGGACAATGATGGTACAATTTGCACAGGCTCACTCATAAAAATCCACTGAATGAGAGTAAATGTTGAGAGAGTCTATTCATAAAAAGCTAGTGAATGAGCAAAAATGTTTCAGTCTTATCCAGGAGCCTTAAAATTTAGTTTGATCCCTGCCACTAGCAGAAGTTGCAGAATGCTACTAAGCTAATTAAGAAACAGCATGGGTTCATTTTTGGGTGACTTGTATGAGACAAAGCCTTTAAATTATATATGGTAGGAATCTGAAAATAAAATATATTTAGTATTGTTTTATTAAAAGCCCTGAGGTGTATAAGGGGTCTGCCAAAGTCTGCTAAAGAATCATTTAAAAATGAATTAAACCTAGAAGAATTGCTTTGTCAACATTACGGATTAAGTACTGTAAATCTTAGGTGGGATCAAGTAATAGGTAGTGTTTAATTATTACAGAGAAATCGGAAATCTGAAATATTTTGTAAAATAGGAGTCTATGGGGGAAATGTAATCAAACTTGCAAAGAGGACAAATTTGTACACAAATTAGAATAAAAATGTACATGTTGCAATGTAATATTCTTTATTAGAATTTTATTGCATTGCAATTTGCAAATCTTAATTGGTCATTGCGCATTTTTAAGATGTGCTTGAAGGCTTTTGAAGCAAACGTAAGTTTTTCAGTAAGAGGTTTTCTTACCTACACTATAGCAAACTATCAAATTCTCAACCAATATCCTAATGTCGTAGGAGAGACAGAGGGTTTGCAAATGTTTGCCGCATTATCGTTAAAGCAAAATTGTTTGAAGTGTGAATATTGATTCGCAGTGCGAACAATTTCTCCGTTAGTGATCTCTATTTCATTCCCCCCCATATGAGAGATGGCCATGCTGTAATTTGGAGCGTCTGGGTTTCCAGACAATGGATCCCATACCTCTACAGCAATGATGCTACTGTCCTGTGTTTGTAGGATACAGAACTAAATGATATTGAATAGGAAGGTACAGGAAATTCCAGTGATTAAATTGCTGCAGTACAAGATAATCAGGTATTGCCACATATTCTATGGCGACTTTCTAGCCTGTCAATTGGAAGATCCAAGAAGCTATAATATAAGACATATCAATCACACTAGGCATTGAGTGCTTACAATTTACAACCATTAGCAATGAGCATGTTGATAGCCTGGTCCCTGTTATTCTCCAGCCACGACAAGGGACATTGGATCCAGTCACTCCTCACCTGATGTTGCTGTATTATATTAGGTGACGAAAGTGTCCTCATGTGACATTACACTTAGCTAAGCAGTTTAGCTCAGTTGAATGACTAACAATGACATACCGAAGGAAATGGACCTGAAAAAATGCTGTATGTTTAAAGTTCATTATATACAGACGTGTATTTTACTATTGTTATTATAGCACTTGGTTCTCTTTACCTTCATATTATCAGCGTGTAACGTGCTGACTGCCTATAGGTTTGCTTTTATCCATGTCACATCAAAGCAGGTTATTAACAAACCCGTAGAGCACACCTCAAAATTGGTGGAACAAATGAACAGACTTGGAGCCTTCATGAAAACAAAAACATCTATTGCATTATTCAGGGTCTCCTCCAACAAAGGTTTCTGTGATTCACTTGAGGAGGGTGACCCACGATGAGTGTACAGCTCTGAATAATTACTTTAGCAATAAGCTTCTAACGATAGGGGAAATGACATGGTTACTGCTTCACCAATGTTTCAAGTCCTGTAAAGAAAAAAAATTGGACTGGTGGTGTGGACAGGTTTATAAAATGGTTCAAGACTGCACTTCAATGTAATGGTGCGCCTCTCTCTTTTTGTTGTTAATAATTACCAGCATGTCAAACACACATATAATACTAATAAGGAACTCTAACCTTGAGATTCAATGCATTCTGCTCCTGAATAGTTCCAGCTCTTTCATTACAATATGCCATTTGCCCAATGCTCCTTCACTCCCTTTATATTTATAGCGAATGTGTGTTTCATGTGCCTCTACACACCCGTGCTCTACAGCTTTACAATATTTTGGGTGTCTATTTGATTATTTATTAAAAGTAAATTATTCCATGACCAGCAGACCTGGATTTCCTATTATATTGAATTTCTGATAAAAAAAAGATGGAAAATAAATGCCTAATTACTTGATCTGTAGTGCACTTGCACATCATTTTAGGCTTCAAAAGCTTTGATTCCATAGATTCAATACAAGAAGGACCAATAATACTGATCAGTCTAACTTGTTTTGGAAAACATCATTCTTGATCTACACCAGTGCTGTCCATATTCTGGATCAATTATTAACTCTACTACATGGGCAGGGGCCACACTATATATCAGGGATCCCCAACCTTTTGAATCTGTGAGCAACATTCAGAAGTAAAAGGAGTTGGGGAGCAACATTAGCATAAAAATAAATAAATAAGTGCTGTGATTGGCCATTTAGTAGCCCTATTTTGTGGATTGTCACCTACATTGGTTTTTATACAACCAAAACTTGCCTCCAAGCCTGGAATTCAAAAATCAGCACCTGCTTTGAGGCCACTGGGAGCAATATCCAAGGGGTTGGAGAGCAACATGTTGCTCACGAGCTACTGGTTGGGGATCACTGCTATATATAATAATATGATGATGCCATCAAGATGTCTCTTGGGGCTATAGAAATCTCTTGGAGGGCCATTTCTAGCCTGCAGCCATCTAGTTGGACAGATCTGATCTATCTATCTATCTATCTATCTATTATAGTGTTTGGTCATGTTTGAAAAAAATATGACCTTGCTGAGTGTTTTTGTTCTGGCTTTTACTGCATTACTGGCATTGTGTTACATTATGTATCCCAGATTTCTCTAAGTTTTAATTCTAAGCTCAATTTGGAGTTTACTATTGATTTTCCATAAAATGTTACATTATACCATACAACACCACTTTCTCTGTATTTGCAGCAAATTATAGACAATGTAATCCAGCTCTTGCTACTTTCAGTACTATATTTGCCATGCAGATTTAATGTGCAGTCCATTTTTACATTTACCATATTTCCATTTTTTCTGGCTCTGAATACAGAACAGTTTTTTTTTAGATCATGGTTATTGTTATGACAATGAATTAGGATATTTGTGTGTTAGGGTTAAATGCCTAACATAATACAATGTAATCTTACTGCATTTACTTCATTTTGAAGAAAAAGCAATGCTGATTATCTAGCTTAATATATAAAATGTGTGGAGCTATAATATCTGTTATGGTGATTAATGCTTTTAGTTTTAGATTCTAAAGGTGGCTCCACAGAGAGGTCCGCCCATATTTTGCCAAATGAGCAGATCTCTCCCTGATGTGCCCACATTGAGGTGCGCGACATCATGGAGCCCAAAGATCGGATAATAATGTATTGCATACTGGCGGTCGGATTACTGGACCGCATCAACAAACAGATGCGGTCCGCAATTCAACAGGATTTTTAACCCTGCCCAAAAGACATCTGACCGACTTTCGGCCAGATATCGATAGTAAAAACCCATCGGAGGGCCACATACACAGGCCTATAAGATGCCGACTCGGTATGGCCAGTTTAAGTTCCATTAATCTTTCCAAATTTGCTATGCGTCAGTGCCTTGTAGCTGCAGCTGCAATAAATGAAACTTTTTTATGTGTGGTTTTTCCAGAACATTCCACACTGCAGTGTCACATAGTGTCTCTAAGACAAGGTTGGATTATCTTAACCCTGACATTTTTGGGAAGTTGTAAAGATATGTTTCCTTTGACTCCTAAATCCATTCTGGTATATACAACTAAAAAACGTTGGTCAGCCACTGAGACTTCTGTAATACCACAAAGAATATCTTACCTTCCTGTATAAAACAATTCCAGGGATGAACAATTCATCAACTTATTGAATACAACTTCCTAAAAAGAAAGAAAAACATTTATTGTCATGGTAACATTAAATAGAACTTTTCATGTCCCTTCTTAGTTTGCCAGTCTACACTTGTTGCATCCGTTGTGGTTCTTGGCTATCAAAGCAAACATTATTATTATTTTTTTTATAATATACGAATTCTTCCTGAAACTGCAAGTACTCAACAAGACATTTGTCCTGATAAGTCTGCTTAAGGGAGGAGATGGGGGTCTCCTGTTAGAAACATTTTATATTTTGGCCAATCAACACCATTTATTATCGATTGAATTTAAATTTTTTCCATAAATGTTTTTATTTTATTTATTTTTTTAAAAGCTAAAAAAATTTGAGATTTATCAAGTGTAAAAACCACGAAAACCACTTATATAAAACTAAAAGTGATCCTTTTAGGCCTCTCTAAATCAATTCAGACTTTTAGAGATTTTTGCATTTTTTTCCACTAGGAGTTGTCCTAAAAACTGGAATCTTTGAGGTATTCGTATTTTTAGTGCATCGTTCAGTGTAATTTACTGTATGTTTTTATTCAGATTTTTTACTACATCTTACAAAATGTGTAGTTTTAGGGGCCTATTTATTAAACCACCAATTTATCTGGTTGAGGTTTTTAAGGGAAAAACTCGAATTTGTTGTGGGGAAAAAATTTTTTTTTTAGAATTTTGATAAATTTTGATAAAAATCCCAATTTGAAAATACTCCATCGCAAACCTGGCAAGGTCACGTAGAAGTCAATGGAAGATGTCACTGAAGTTCTTGACAGTGTGATCTGAGCTGGATAATCTGATAAAGTCTGGATTTTCATCCAATAATTCCATAAAGTTGAGTTTTTGCAGCAACAATTCAATAGAGTCGAATTTTCGGATCGTCGCGTGATAAGAATTGACACTTGATTTTGTTGAGACTTTTTTTGGCTTTCTCGAAAAAAAAATATTGATAAATGAGTTCAGTTTGTGGATGGGCGTTTGGTCACCTTTGTTTTAATAAAAAACTGAAATAAACTTGGCTTTTACTAAATAACCTCCTACAAATTTGTGGGTTGAGTTCACAAACCTCTAAAACCACTAAGATCCAACTTTTAATAAATCAGTCTCCACTGCAAGCACTCCAGAAGATTTCTACCTGTATCTGACAGGGCCGGATTTACATAGTGGGCGCCCCCAGGCCCACAACCATTCGTCGCCACCATACTCTGCCTTTTATTCACAAATTTTCATCATCAAGACCAGAGCAATGGGGATTGGCACATGGGGAATGTAAAAGACTATGGTATCTCCTGCTTATCCCCAGTGTCTCTGCACCAATATGGGTGTGGCTAGGCAGCATGCCACCCCCTAAAATCCTGCCTCCCTAGGCCTGGGCCTAGGTGGCCTTTACACAAATCCGGTCCTGGTATCTGACGATTCAGCACTATCAATGGCCTATTTTCAGGTTCCTTGAAAGGCGACTGATCAAAATTTCCGTCCAGCCAACCGATATCCAAGTCTTCTGCCATTATCGGTCAGATCATTTCCCACCATACATGTTCCAAATATCATACGAAATTTTGTTTCGTAGGAAATCATCTGTGTTTCTATGGCCATGTTTAGACTGGCTAAAGTATTTGAAAGTTGTTCTAGTGGAAGCCCTCATTGTTTTAAGTGGCTTTCAGCACCGAAAAGAGGCATTAATCCATGAATTACAATCTGTCCCTACTTTCAATATTCTGTCATGTACCCAAAAAATTAGAGACTAATGCATTTTATAAAATTCTTGTGTGCACAGAGAATTTAGACTCACCAAGTGACAGCTACATGTATCACATGGCATTTTATTTCAGTTGGCAAGATATATTGGTTTGCATTGCCTGTTTGCAGAAAGGGGTTCTGCATGCCATGTGTATTGTATACAACTTTTCTTTGGTCTATTTGAAAGGTGACCTTACAACTCCTACTCAGCCATTACTTTAGTTCTGAATAAATTATGAGCACAACACAAAATAAAGTGATGGAGACGCAGTTGCTGTAATTCCGACCCAATGATACACTCTCTCAATGGCACATCTGAGCAGGTCACAGTTACTTTCTTGTATTGTACTCCACTAAAATGATTTTACTTTTCACGCACTGCTCTTCATCTGTTCCTCAATGCAGGACTTGTCTTGAATTACTGCGCTATGGTTATACAATAGCTACTACATTCCTAAACTATGCATACCTATGGGTTACAGAGACTGGCAGCTAAATTGATTTCATGCTAGTGCCAATACCACAACTGAATTATTCTTCACAGTACATGTGTATTCACTATATATTAAATAACCGAGTCGAGAATGATTGAATTGCTATTGAATATCTACCCTTGTATGGTCCTTTATATGAGGCCAGGAGATTCAAAGCAATTATAAGAAAATCACAAGTGCAATGTGCAAAGTACAATTTCAGAAGCAATTCACCATGTTTTATCCCCTAATTAAAGGACTTGTGTGCTGTGAAATGTAAGGCGCAGATTTATTAAGGTTTGAATTGTAAATTTGAATTTGAATTTTCAAGCTGGATTTTTGATCAAAACACACAAATTTGAGTTGAGAATAATCCAAACTCTAATCCGGATTCAAGATTTATCATACCTTGAACCTGGGAACAACTTGAATTTGATAGCCCGCCACCTAAAACCTGCGGAATTCACGTAGAAGTAAATGGCAGAGGTCCAGTGACTCTTTTGAAGATGTTAATAGCCTTCCTGACATTTGAGTTTTTTCTAAGAAAAAACTAAATCCGAGTTTAGTCAAATTTGATTCAAATTCAATTCGAGTTTTCGGGTTGTACTATTAGTTTGAGTTTTAGACGTTCAAGTTTTTTCTTAAATAAGATACTATTCAAGTTTCGAGTTCATTCGAGGTAAAAAAAACTGGGCAAAGACACTTGCGAACATTTGCGACCATATTTGAGTCCTTTTTGTCTGATCACAGACCTCAACCACTTCATCACAAAGTTTTTGACCAAAAGGAACATTCACATGTAATAAAACTTCACAATCGCAAAGCGTCTTTTGAGATAAAATATTTAACGAAACTAGAGCAGGTGTTAATGCTAAACCTTTGATTAGTGATAATGCGCAATTTTCTATTCACCAGCTAATTATTTTACATTGCGAGCAGTGCTAAACATTAGCAAAGACGCCATTTTAAATAACGCGTGCGACTGTTAATTACATTCCTCCTTTGGTCTCTGTGTGCACTGAAGTGTTACACGTATTATTGGTTGTTTTGTCCATGTGTACTGTACATACAGTACATGTATCATTCATAAACAGCTACAAGCTTATCATTCAAAGTACAAAACAAAACAAAAAATATAGATTTCCATGCATGAAGTGCAGGAATCACATCTGAGTCAGAAAGCTGTCTGACCTGTGGGGAATACAAATGTATAATTTTGTCAATTGCTCCTCTTCTAGATAAAGATACATCCTTCTCTACTTCAACAGTTTCCACACACAGACCCTGTTATCCCTGCATAACTCCCTTCAAACCCCTCAATCCAGTCTACTCCAATCTGTCAGCTCTGGGTTTCCTGGCCTCACAGGACGCTGGAAAAGAAAACATTACAAAGGAAACACTGGGGATTTTGCATTGCATTAAATTGCTTTCTAGGTTCTCTTGCCTCTCGTTCTTTATATGTCGTTTACATTTATTACTCGTTCAACCTACCTATTTTTCAGCTGCCAAACTACAGTCTAACATCCAATTACTTTTTTTTCTTTTTAATTAATGAATTCATTTGTAGTATTTTCACGTAGAATATTCCACTACACTGTTTGTTATAATTTACCTCTGAAACTTAAACGTTTAAACCAGATAAAGGCCTATTCATCATCCAGTCTTCAGGTATGAACAGATTTGGTAAGGCAGTTTGGCTGATGTCAACAACATTACAACATTTCTGAATTTGCCCACATACCAACCAAATCTGAACTCTAATTTACATATATATATATATATATGGCTTTTCCCGCCATACAGGGTCTTTAATGCATTCAATTTGTACCAGTTTGTACTTTGAGAAAGGCCTTGGAGGAGGCCGAAACGTTAGTCTTCCATGAAATAAATACATTTTGTTTTAATTAAGACCTGAGAGTGCGGACCGTTTTTGGATGGTATATATATATATATATAGCTATATCAAGCTGGAGCACTCATGCAAAAAGACAACAACTGCCCGGGTGCTGGTTAGAAATCCTTGTGTATCTATCTTTCCTTAAGAAACCGGACACACAGAACTTTTTAGAAAGTGCAAAAATCAACATTTTGGCTTTTCTATTGGAGCCTTCACTCCCTGAGGAAGGCTCCAGTAGAAGAGCCAAAACGTTGGAATAAACACTTTTGATTTTTGCACTTTCTAAAAAGTCCTGTGTGTGCGGTTTCTTACGGAAAGATATATATATATATATATATATATATATATATATATATATATATATATATATATATATATATATATATGAACTAAATTTACAAAATGCAAAATGTATGAACAAAAAGGATTTTATTCAAGTGTCTAGAGCTTTACGGGCACATTACTTTAAGGGACAGATTTTAAAAAAAATTGAGATTAGGTATCATGATGATTTGAATACAAGCCTGGGGAAAAATGTGACCAGAATATAATTTATTATTGAAAACATGAATTAAAGCCACCTTTTTAAGCAGATTTAAAAGAATCTGAAATACCTTGGAGTGTTCAGATGGCCATAGACGCAAAGATTTGTACGATTCGTACGATTTTCTTATTGTGTGTGGAGTGTCCCGATATTTGTCTTGCCAATGCCGATTGGTTGTTCAGTGAATCAAACAGGTTAGAAGATTTCAGTCAGCTGCCGATCATATCTCTGCATGTATTGCTGATCTGACAATTTTCAGTGGGAGACTGTCACCAGCTTTGTCAGACATAAACTTTGGTATGATTGCTGTCAGGGGCAGAACATCGTTTGATCCGTTCTTTTACTGCTTGAAGGTTAGAGGCAGGTCAGGAGATGGGAACATCCGATCGTTCAATGATCCAAACGAACGGATCTTTGTGTCTATGGCCAACTTAAATTGGGCTGACAAAAATACAGGAACATGGGGCAACACTAATTGGAAGTTCAGAAAAAGACAATGTTTCAGGGTAACATCTCTTATTCAAGTGTAATTGAGTGATCATGCTTTTCATAACCAGTAATACCATTGTGGAAGCTTGGCTGGAGGATCAACTTCTCCAATAAGTAGACTGAAACACTAGCTTTTTTTTAAGTAACAGTAGGAGAAACAGCATGTACGAGTGATAGACAGAACTGCATCACAGACAGGGTCAGGGAATGTAAAAATCAGTATAGCCACAAGCAGGACAGAAGACAAAGAACTGTTACGCAATTAGCAGCCATTTTTTTGAATTTTTGAAAATATTTAAATGCACTAGAAGAAACAAACCAGAGATTGTGGTAGAATGGAGAATACATTTATTGAAGGTACTCCATTTGCTTCCATACTCTGTTGTATATGAATGAGTGTAAGACCCCATTAAGGCATAAAATATATAAAGCAAGGAAATCTGTGTTCTAATAGTAAATCAATGCAACAATGCTCTTCCTGATTCACTCTTGGTGCCCATTTCCTATTTCTTCATTTCGTCTATTTGGCCCTTCTGTTTATGAACTATAAATCTGTCTGTTGTTTTCTAATCATGTATCATTCAGCATTATCATGACATGTCTCGTCTGTTTGCTCCTTCAATATCTGTAAGACAATGGGGCAAATTGTCCCCCATGCCTGTTAGTAAACTGGTGGATTAGATTTCTGGTGAAATTTCACTAGCGACGGCCACTTTGCACTTTAATAAATCTGCCCCCATGTCTTCTACTTCTCTTTGCCTCTCCTCTCCTACTTCTTATCACTTCACTACTTCTTATCACTTCACCTTGAACGATTCTATCTTCCTGCATGTAAATTTCAGGCTCTTCTTCAGGCTCTAAATTTCAGGCTTTTTCCAAACCCATAGCACTCCCATTCTCACCTTAAAATCTGTCATCTTTAGTTAAACACCTTGTTTTGTAGTCATATCATCTTTGCATGTCCCTATTTTTTTTTCCATAATTCTTTTCTTTTAACTGTTCCAACCAGTTTTTATTGATAACAAATATAAGAAATAATTTAATTTCCCTAAATGTAGTTATGGCTAAATATGTTAATAGTGTTAACCATGTGTATGTTAGACAGTTTGAGACAAATTCATTAAAGTGCAAAGTGGCTAACGTTGGCGACGTCATTTTGCTACTTCTCAAATTTACTAATGTTGACCCTGGCGAAAATTCGCTAGCAATGTAGATAGACTAGAGAAAAACTACGCAAATTTACTAAGTTTTTTTTTCCAGAACTTTACCTCCTTTGCCAGTGTTTACTTTGCCAGGTCAGAGCAGGCAACGTTCAATAGAGTAGATAGGAGTTAGTAAAAAAAAATGTTCAAAGTCCCAAAATAATTGAACATTTTTCTGGCTGGCGTTTTTTGGGTGCTAGGCTGAAAACAAATGAAATTTTTTTTTTAGGGTGCCCACCTTCCCCCCAACATTTGTCCACATTTGACACCTTCAAAATACTGTGGGCACAAGTGTAGGGCATTAGAACACCTATATAAATTTTATTAAGCTTGTGTAGTGTTTTGTATGTCCATTCAAATTTATATTTGGTGCCGTATGCAAATTAGCCTTCGCTAGCGCAACTTCGCTTACCCTGACAAATTAATGTTAGCGCAACTTCAGTACCTTTTGCCTCCTGAGTGCAACTTAGGATTTTAGAGAATTAGTGGCAAAGTGTGTCGGAGGCTGCACTAGTGGATTTCCGGACTTTCCAGAATGAACTTGAATGTGCTTGAGGTTACCTGTCTACAATTACTGGTATACTTGCTTTGCAATTTGATTTCTGCCCAGTAATAACAAGCTCAGTAGGTATCCAAAATGTGAAGCATAATTCCTCTGACTTTCTCACCAGGGAATTCCTCTTCCTTAGATAAGAGGAGGAAGGGAAGCAAAGGGTGGAAGGTTTATATAGAGCTGGGGAGAAGCAGACTTTGTTTGTTTTTGTTTTGGCTGATTTCTGTCACTCTTAGTAACCACGTGGTCCGTTCTTGAGGAAGCCAAATCAAACATTGGGAAACTGCTCAAAATTATGACCCTGCTACAGTTCTTCCCTCTGGGATCTGTCTATTAACTGCAACGATGCTGTGTGAGGAATAACAGATCATTACAGCAAACTGTTGGATTAAGACAGAGAGAAGTCCACACGCTCAATTTTCTAGCTGTTATGTTGCATTTTGATGCACAGTTTGAATACAGAGCCAAGCCAGCCAAGAGGCGTTGGCAGAGAAAAGGAACAATACATGAGGATTATTATGAAAGAACAAGTGGCACAAAGAAGTGATGGTATAGCTATGTAAGCAGCAGCCCATACATCAAATGAAGTTAGAAACAGAAAGGCTATTTTCTTAGAAATTACTAAATCAAACTGGATAAAATACAAAGCTTTTTAAAAAGAATGGAGTCAAAACTGGGAGTTCAGTTTAATCCATTCTTATTGATTGTGCAACATCTTTAACGTTTGGGAAGATTATTTTATGCAACACAATTTTGAGATTACGTTTTGCAAATTTTTTTTTTTTTTCTTTTAAATAACAAGATAAATTTTAGGATAAAAGTAGATAGGACATTTTCTAGTATTTTTTTCACAAAAGAAACCTTCACAGACAAAACACTCAAATGCCTCTTAGAAAAATCTTTACCTGTTAAACATCCAAATACAACTTCCTAAATCAGGGTCATTCTCTAGTTAAGTAAAAGCAATCCTAAGGAAGTTATTTACTAAAACTCCAATTCATGTCATTTTTTCATTAAAACAAAGTCGCCCAAACTCCCTTCCACGAATTGAACTCATTTATCAATAATTTTTCTTGAAAAAGTCGGAGCGAAAAAAACGTCACAACAAAATTGAGCTTAAATTTGCATTGTACTATTGCCACTTCGAAAACTCAACAAAAATTTTTTTTTATTGAGTTGTCTTTGCAAAAACTCATTTTTTACAGATTATTGGACGAAACCCCTGACTTTAAGAAACAACTTCTGCAATTGACTTCTACTTGACCTTGACAGGTTTGAGAAAGAGTGTTTTTAGATTCAGATTTTTAGCAGTTTTGGTGTATAATACATCTCTAAAAATTTGAGGGGTTTTTTCCCCACAAAAAAAGTGAGTTTTCCCCTTGTCCAGATAAATTCAAGGTTTAATAAATTGGCCCCTCAGTATAGGGAGCAGGGAGATTTACAAAAACATTCCTATACAAGACTTTTTTGTTTTATATTTCACAATGCAGGCCTTACTGGATCCCTCTAACCCACCTCAACATAAACATACTGGATAAAGTCAAAGTTTGGTTTACCAAACTAAATGTAAACAAACAAAATGTAAACAAACATGGAAATAACTATACAAACCTGTATCTGCAATTAGTCCACATGCAGCAAAAATGTCAATTTATTTTTCTTTATTCAAATGCACCATATATAATAAATCATTCAGCAGCAGGGCAGGCAGGTCAACAGAAATCAGGATTTCCTTAGGGTTATAAAACATTCACAAAAGATAACGTGCCTAGGATTTTACCAAATATTTATTACCAAAGGATTTTGAGATGAATTTTGAAGTAACATAGTCAAACTACCGCTTCCCAATAAAGACATGTGTGGAAGAGAAAAGAATACAAAAAGGGCTACTATTTTTCTAAAGCTAGCCAAGCATTCCCTTTTCCAAACTACTAGGTCGATGTCTTTTTGGAAATGCACGTTGAATACAATATTGGGCACCATATACTAAAAAAATGACCAGACAGCTGGGAATCTAGGACAACTAAGCTACTCATGACCCGTTACTGAATTATCAGCTGCTAGGTGAGTTTGAAGGTGTATTGAATGGACAAAGAATCAAGTGCTATGGGACTTAGAGGTCATGACCACAAATGAATTCAAATATGGGTGCGGTTGAGCCAGTAAGAATACTTTATTGAGCCAGTAAGAATACTTTATTCCAGTTATTAGGGAAGAAAGCTATTATAAGAGGTAGGGCAGGTCTAATGTTCCCTCTAATTCCTTCTCGCCTATGAGCACAATAAAATTATTTTGTGTTCACATTTAAAATTTTTGTACTGTGTGCTCAGATCAGAATTTATGCAAAATGTTGTGTTTTCACACAAAATTCTTTGGGCGCACCACAATTCATTGTGTGTGTTGGTCTCAAAATTGTGAGCACGCACAAGCACACACCTTAGAAGGAACATTGGGCAGTGTTTTTTTACAGAAACCAAGATGCAAATAATTAAAATTTTTACACATTAGTTAAAAACTGTGGAGTCTGAAGGAGACAATGTATGCATGCCATGGATGAGGAATGGAAAGTCCTGGTGCAATTCAAAAACAAGGGATCATCACTGACATGGTTAAATACTGATAATAAAGAAAATATTCTTGACCAGGGCCCATGGGCATATAGAGCAACACATAGTAACAGTCCTTTCATCATTGCTGATAAATAATTAATGAGAAATATTTATTTATGACAGGATCCCTGGGTGTCCTTCAGCGTTCCCGCCATGCCAACCCGGGAGCCAATCCTGTGGCTGTGTGTCCTGCAGACCTTATGCTCCGCCTTCGCCAGGGACTCGGCACCGCCCACTCCACGCATACAACTATCTTTTCGAGGTAAGGCAGAGAGAAACAAATAACGTTTTCCAAAATGGCGTCACTGATAAGTCCTGACATTCATTTGCTCTAATAATACACACTTCTGATGTAGTAGGTCTTTGCAGTCATTACAAAGAGTTTTGGGACGGTCTGTGGTACCTGTTTAGGAGCGGACGGGATACATAGGACTGTGGATAATGGAATTGGTTGGGTGATGTATCTGCAGGCTGGATTTGCGCAGGGCAGGGGCCGTGCAATGTTGTCAAAGGGGTGGGGGTTGAATGCTTTTTATTTTGCCGTGATCGTTGAATTCTTTTTATTCTTCAGGGTTTATATTCTACTTTTTGCCCTGTGCCAGGCCAGGCCTTCTCTAAATCCCAGTTAGCATGGCTAAGGTCCAGTGGGGTAATGGAACTTTTTCTGGTCCCTCCCTGCAAAGACAACATGTTTGCAATCAGTAGGTTATGGCAAATGCCACAGAGGCTGCTGTGAAATGCTCAAAGTCACTAATCAATATGGGGGCTGTTTTGGTATGCTTGAAATTTCAGGGTCTATTTTGAGTCTTAAAGGGGTTGTTCACCTTTTAGTTAACTTTTTGTAGGATGTAGAGCAGGGTTCCCCAACCTTTTGAACCCATGAGCAACATTCAGAAGAAAAAGGAGTTGGGTAGCAACACAACAAGCACGAGAAATGTTTTTGGGTTGCCAAATAAGTGCTGTGATTTGGCCATTTGTTAGCCCCTTGTACGGTAAATTGTCAACCTACACTGAGACTATTTGGCAGTACACCTGGTTTTTATACAACCAAAACTTGCCTCCAAGCCTGGAATTCAAAAATAAGCATCTGCTTTAAGGCCACTAGGAGCAACATCCAAGGGGTTGGGGAGCAACTGATGTAGAGAGTGATATTCTCTACAATTGGTTTTCATTTTAAATAATTTGTGGGTTTTGAGTTATTTAGCTTTTTATTCAGCAGCTCTCCAGTTGGCAATTTCAGCAACCAGGTTGCTAGAATCCAAATTACCCTAGCAGCTATACATTGATTTGAATAATATATTGAATATGAGATGGCCTGAATAGAAAGATTAGTAATAAAAAGTAGTAAGAACAATACATTTGTAGCCTTACAGAGCATTTGGTTTTTTTAAGATGGAAAGCTGGAAAGAGTCAGAAGAAGAAGGCAGATAATTAAGAAAATAAAAAACTTACAAAAGAAAAAGTGAAGACCAATTGAAAGATTTCTTAGAGTAAAGCTGGCCATAGACGTAAAGATATTTGAAAGATCCAATGATTATCGTGAGACCACGATTGTCTCAAAACGATCTGATGTGTCCATCAACTAAAAAGACCATTTCAGGCGATATTGCCAGCAACACTGAAGGATCGCAGCCTGCTTGCGCTGCAAACATAGGTAGATTGCATGGGGAGCGACAAAGATTTTCTAACCTGGCCGATCAATCAACAGACCAATGTCGGACGAAAAACCGTGAGACGAACGATCGTTTGTATCCCACTAACTGCACGATAATTTGACAGATTGGTCGGACTTCCCTTAGATCGGTCGTTCGGCAGGAAAATATCGTTGCGTCTATGGGGAGCTTTAGAGTAACTATGGTTTGTGTTTGAAAGAGTGGAGATGTGTGTGTGTGTGTATGCTGGGTTTTTAATTTGGAGGGGTTGAACTTGATGGACTCGGTCTTTTTTCAACCCAATTTAATTTAACTATGTAACTATTAGCATAGTAACATACTAATAGTTAACTTGCAAAGTGAACCACCCCTTTAACTGTTAACTTGCAAGGCTTCCCTTACATGTAACATATATAGATGCTTGCGGTTCCAAATGAATCTCGTGCAATTGAAGGGTATATAGTTTAAGCCCTTGTCTCTTCCACTTGCCATCCCTTCCCTAGCAGATGCAAATTACACCCAGTTCACTATCCTGCTACTCCTGAAGGTTTGTACAATGTTTGCAGTTCCATTTCTTTGCTCATTGACTCCCTTGCTACATTCTGTCTTTAATTTGTCCACAATATTTCTTCCTTTTTCCTCCTTTTCTTCAATGTTTCCTTTGCTCTCCTTCATCCTTTTCCTCTGTCTCTCACTTTCTAGTAATGACTGAGTGTAGGGGGTCCCCTGCCAGCCGCAGTACAAGCAGTTATAATTATCTGCCAATCTTGGGTCTTTCTCTCTCCCACTAAGAGCTGCCTGTGGCTCACCAGCCTCCCTAACCTGATATTAGGCAAATGAAGCAGTCTCCCCCTCCCTTGTTCTCTTATGTTCTTCATGATGTCTCACACTGGAATATCTCTGCACAAAACAATATAATTTCACCTATACATTGCGGTACATTTCTGTATTATTTTTTTCTCTTTTCTAGAAAAAAATATTTATATCTTCATTATGTCTTTTCTCCCAGTCTTTCACCCCCCCCCCCCAACACACACATCTTGCATTTGCTTTTCTATAAATTCCCATAGGGCAGGAGGGGTATTTGTGCTCCAGGTCTAAAGAAGCTCATTAACTACAAGAACACACAGTAGATTAAACATACATTGTGTTGCAATATTTCAATGTACAGGTATGGGATCCGTTATTGAGAAAGCTCTGAATTATGGAAAGGCCATCTCCCATAGACTCCATTATAATCAAATAATCCAAATTTTTTAAAATGATTTCCTTTTCTCTGTAATAATAAAGCAGTAGCTTGTTCTTCATCCAAACTGAGATATAATTAATCCTTATTGGAAGCAAAACCAGCCTATGGGGTTTATTTAATGTTTACATGATTTTCTAGTAGACTTAAGGTATGAAGATCCAAATTACGGAAAGATCCATTATCTGTAAATCCCTAGGTCCCAAGAATTCTGGATAATAGGTCCCATACCTGTATATATCAGAGATTTACACCCAGCAGTCCTACCACTCATTTTGTAGTCAAACTCCCAACATTGAACTAATTGCTAATGGGTGTTGGTTTGGTAAACAAGAACCATAATAATCCTGTGAAATATATCCTTATTAACTGTGCTTAATTATGTCATCTGTTATAATTGGTGCTTAGTGATGTAATTTGTCACATGACTCGCTGGACTTGTCTATTATAATAAATACTGTGCTCTTGCAGTAAAATATGTTTAATATTAGCAGTCACCTAGGAGTTCCATGACCTGTATAAAAGCATGTGTTTTTCGGATACATAGGGGCCGATTCACTAAGGGTCGAATTTCAAATGGCAAAAAAATATGAAATTTGACCAGGGAATAGTGGGGGAATAGTGGGGAATTTAAAAAATTCGAATTCGAATTTTTTTAGCCCAATTCGACCGATCGAATGGTTGAATAGGGAAGTTCGATTCGAATCTGAATCGAATTTTCAAACGATCTTTAAACGATCGATCAAATTTTTCTAATTCGATCTTAGGGAATGATCCCCATTTCGGTAGGTTTAATCTGGCGAACTAGGGGATCGAATTTAAATTTAAAGGGTAAGTATTCGACCATCGAATTTTCGCATATTCGAATACAATAAAATTTGAATATTCGAATCATTCGAATATTCGATGGTCGAAGTTGGTCGAATTTGCCTAATTTGCATATTCGAAATTCGAATTTGAATCTTTTTGAAAATTCGATCGAATATTCAAATCCTTCATGTGAATACATGTGAATTTTGTAAATTTGCCCCGTACTGTTATATGGTCGTGGAATTTTTCGGTGACTTTACAATATTCTTACATTTTACAACAGGGGGAACGTTATTCCCTATATAACAGCACTTGTATGGATCAGTGTTCCTCTTTAGTTAAGCATTTCTTTTTTTAATCCCAGCACTGAACAGAAACAAGTGTGTACCATTTAATTGTGACTCTTTTTATCCATCTCATTTCTTGCCTGTCTTCCTTTCTGGCACACGCTACTGTTTAGCCAAGCTCAGGTAATTCTCTGCGCCAAGCGATGCCCCAGTGAGAGTTTATTGACTATAAACACTGTAATGTCATTTACATGTTAATTATCTCTCGAGCATTACAAGACCATAATTAGAAGCTAATTGACACAAACAGGATGTAATGGGATTTCTTGGCACACTGATTTCAGAAGGGCCCAAATCACATTTGGTTAACCTTTTCCCTTCCAGGCAGGCTGTGGCCTTTCTTTACATTTATACACAGCTATGTATATTTAGTATGAACACTTGGGGGGTTATTTATCAAAGGTTGAGTTGTGTTTTCCAGAAAAATTCAAGTTTTTAGGGAAGGTAGGTCTAGGGTATTTTTCTGTCAAAACTCAAATTTTCAGGTTAAAAAGAACTTGAATGTTTCAGGTTTTTATTTAAAAAATAGTTTTTTTTTCCGATTTATTATACCCTGAAGCTGGAAACAGCTTGAATCTGAAAATACCCCAGCTAAAACCTGTCGAGGTTGTGTAGAAGTCAGTGGCAAAGGTCCCTTCAACCACCGGAAGATAGCCTTAATGATCTGGGTTTTTTCTGTGGTTTTGCTAGAAAACACGACTAATTCGAGTTTTTGACCCCAAATTCACCGATCTGAGTTTTTTCCATTCAAAGGTATACTGTCATGGGAAAACATGTTTTTTTCAAAACGCATCAGTTAATAGCTCCAGCAGAATTCTGCATTGAAATCCATTTCTCAAAAGAACAAACAGATTTTTTTATCTTTAATTTTGAAATCTGACATGGGGCTAGACATAGGGGCCCATTTACTAAATTCACGTGAAGGATTTGAAGTTCGATCCAATTCGATCGAATTCCGATCGTACGATTTTATAGAATATTCGAATATGCAAAATTGTCCATTTCGATCATCGAATATGCAAAATTCAATAGTATCGAATAGATCACATGATCGAATATTCGATCATTCGACCATTCAATGATCGAAGTACTTCCACTTTAAAATTTTATTCAACTGCCTATTTCACCAGATTGAACCTACTGAATTGCAATAGAAGCCTATGGGAATTCCCCCATAGGCCTTTTTTTAATATTACCTGGTCAAATAGCATTCGTAGGATCGAAAGCCTTGATCGTAATTTTTTGAACAATAGAACAAAATTTCCCGACTTTTTCGTGAAATTGAATGATTTCACAAAAAAATCGAGAAATGCTGTTCGATCATACAAATTTTTCAAGAAATCGAATAGCGCTTCAAAAATTGTCTAAAACTATTTTATTTTCAGTCAACAATCGAATTTCTGCCGAATTTGAGGGCTAAAAATAATGATAAATTTGCCCCATAGTGTCAGTTTCCCAGGTGCCCCCAGTCATGTGACATGTGCTCTGATAAACATCAGTCACTCTTTACTGCTGTACTGCAAGTTGGAGTGATATCACTCCCTCCCTTTCCCCCTGAGCTGCCTAACAACAGAACAATGGGAAGGTATCAAGATAGCAGCTCCCTAACACAGCTGCCTGGTAGATCTAAGAACAGCACTCAATAGTAAAAGCCGAGTCCCACTGTGTCACATTCAGTTACATTGAGTTGGAGAAAGAACAGCCTGCCAGAAAGCAGTTCCATCCTAAAGTGCTGGCACAAGTCACATGACTGGGGGCACCTGGGAAACTGACAATATGTCTAGCCCCATGTCAGATTTCAAAATGAAATATAAAAAAAATCTGTTTGCTCTTTTCAGAAATGTATTTCAGTGCAGAAGTCTACTATAGCAGCACTATTAACTGATGCGTTTTGAAAAAAAACATGTTTTCCCATGACAGTATCTCT
>CM044437.1:125458299-125471749 GCA_024363595.1 Xenopus borealis
GGGAAGGGAGTGTGACTGTGGAATAGCAGGTATAGTAGGGAGAGATCGATTTCAGTGACAGTCTTTAGGACCCATTGGAGTTAGCAAGAATTCTAACCATTCACAAATGCAAAATTGTTAGCTTAGTGGAAAAACTTAGCTGTATGTGTGTTTTTTTGTTAATGACACTTATTATGTTGCCCTCATTAGAGTTAATTTTTACCACCCTGGTGACTAATGAGGTTCATCATGTTTGCTCTGGTTTGTCCGAGGCATTCTGATCATTAATCTTCGAAACAGTCACAACTATGGAAATGTTTTGACTTAGTGGATGAGCTTTAACTGGTTGTGGCAGATTTCATTCAAATAAGCCAGCAGATGAAGTATGTTCCTTGGGGACATTAACAAACAGCAATGTGTTTTACTGCTGGCTTTTTTTTTTAATTTATAATTGAAGTCAATATGAGCCATGCATAAGCATTCAATTTAGTGGAATCTTTCTTCTGAGACTACTCAACATCATATTTGTATTATTCTGTGGGTCGCTCTTCGACCCCGGCACATACGCATAGACTCATAAGTAACCAGTGCATTTGGAGGACACTGTGCAGCAGAAGTGACACAGATATACAACAGAACCCTGCAGCTCTATTCTGTCAATCCACTGAGAAATTGCAGAGATTTCTCTTCCAGTCATAGGGTTGTCTAAAAGAGACACAGCTGCATTATACATTGCATTCAGCTGGGTAAAGCAGTTATATAAATGCACAGGTTTTGTACCCGCACCCTTCACCTTACACCTGCATTATAATATATCCTTTGAGAACCTTCACCTTAAATAGGCTATTCAGTCCTTTGGCTGTCCTCAGTCTATATTACAGTCCTCTCGGAGAAGCTGACACAAGTCCTTTGGGACTTCAAGTTACGGCCCTTGAACTAATTATAGATAATTATGAAAATCTGTGTTTAAAATCTCTTCCTCCAACCCTAAAGTTAATTTTACTTCACACAGTTTTTGGCTGGGAAGGGTGGTTTCCACTGTTATTATGAAAATAAATAATTCATAGCATACACAGTTACAGGCACATAAAGCACTTGCCAGAGCTGAAGTTTTAAGCAGGGGCACTGAGCAGTAAGGTCTAGTAGTGCACATTCCTTTTATTCAGCCACTCAGTTCAAGTGCATGGTAAATGTCTTCCCATTAATATGGGACACTATCAAAGCAGCTGCAGAAATTCTTTCCCGAACATGTACTTTTTGTCACCTCTTATTTTGTAGAAAAGAGCAAATGAAATAGCTAACAAAATACCTCATATTCATTCCAGTGGGGGGTTTCAATGGTTATTGAAGGCTTCTGTCATACCTAAGGATTTAGGAGTAGGAGAAATATCATGTTTATTAGTCAATTGTTGCAGGTCTATTTTAATATCTCTGATAATATTCCGAAGAGGAAGTTATCTAGCTTTGCTATCCAAAGCTCATTCTGGAAAGAAGCAGTTAAAAGGCTGTTTAGATAAACCTCAAATTGCTCTCCACCCATGTGATGGAACCTATCCTGCCAGGCCAAGACTCATTGCTTTTGGGATGTCCCCATGTTATTCTTGGCTCCAGTGATGCGTGTGTGACGGATTTCTAGCACTTTGTACGCCTCGCTTCCTTCTGCTCCATATTTAAATATCCTATGAATCACTCCATTTACCCTTCATTTCCGTTTTTACTCTGGCAGTTTCCTAACTTGTGAGGCCATTAGCCTTTTTTTCATCCATTAAAGGTCCCTCCACCCCCTACATCTTGCTGTCCTAGTGGTGGAACTATCATGCTGCTACAGTGCTAGCAAATAATGCATGCAGGTGGTCAGTATTGTCTTGCCAGGGATGGTGGTAACCTTATCCCTGCAGTGACTGCACCTGGTAACTATTACCTGCTAATTGACTCTTTCCATAGCTTCAGAGCTGCTGTTTATAAAATGCTTATCCCTAGTGAAAAATGCCTAGGCATTCAGTATAACTTTATATGTTTTTAGACAGATGCGTGAGTCCAAGCCATAGGCATACATTTTTAATGAACTACAGTAACAATTGTTCTTCTGCCCTTTTCTTATTCATCAGTACCATTTCCTCCCAAAGGGAAAGTTTTAAAATGTCAGTTCTTCCTACCTTGGGACTTCCAAAAGGAGATATCATAGGGTGTTTCCCCTGCACAATTTCCCTTATGATAAAACCACTCTGTAATCCACTTTGAGAAGCGTGGTTCTTGTAACTGCAAGTTGTTTCAGTACTTATTCATTTGGAAGGACTTTATACTCATTGTGCTGGAGAACAATGGCAAACAGATGATGGTCATGGAAATGGTCAAATACCGAGTCATAGTTATTCCTTCCTTTCATTCAACCTGTTATAATATAAATGCTGTAAGTTCTCTTATAATGGCACAACTTGTATTATTTTGTTTACTTTGTTTTCATTTACTGCTTAATTTTATGCCAAAAAAAGTGTGAAATCTGGCATAAAATGTTATACCTATTTGTAAAGCAGTGGCTTTTTTCCCCTTTGACGTACATAGCAAGTGGAAAGACTGCGTATATGCCATGCTCTATGGCCAAAAGTATCAGGAGTGGACATCTGCCTGTAGAGCATCTCATTCCCAGGGTTTCACTATGACATTGGTGAGCCATTTTTCTGTTATAACAGCCTTTGCATGCTAGTATGGGTTTCCTCCTGATATTGAAATATTGTTGGGATTTGCTTCAGTCCAGCTTGAAGAGCATTATGGCGGTTTGGCACTGCACTTGGCATTCTGCATTATTTCGCAGGTGATGAGTTGGGTTAAGATCAGGGCTTTGTGTGCACCAGTTAAGTTCTCCCTAGAAACTCTAGAAATTAGATGAGACATATTGGACACTTATGAAGTTACGTAATGAAAGGCATGTAGTGTGCCCAGAAGCCAGTGTTGCACTGGGATGCCAGGGGACCACCAGAAAACCTTAGCCTGTGGGCCCACTTTCTAAAGTATAATTTCTCCTCTCCTCACTCAACCTCTTTATTCTCATAGTCTTTTATATCTAGCCTTTTATATCTACTTACCATATTCTTCCATTATAAAGCATTTTTTTTCCATAAAGCAATAAGGAATTACCATGAAATAGGCTAAACTGTTAGAAGCAAGGGGGCCCTCTGGGAGTTTTCCTGGTATCCCAGTCTGACAATTCCAGAATCAGTAATTCATATCAACCAATCAGCAGGTAAAATTTACTGGCCACATGTTTAAAAGCAAATATCTTATTGGTTGTTATGGTTTACTGCTCCTGGGAAAACATAGTGCCCTTTATTACATATGGTGGGGGAGGGGGGTAAGCATTTTGTAGTGGTGTGTCTTGGATATACAGTAGTTTCAGTGCTAGTTGGTCAGATTCCGATTTATAACATATACAATGAGGCTGTTATTGATCTCTTTGGTCAAGTCAGGTGTTAGGCTCCCTTGCATATAACTGTACTGCTGTACCTCATGCTTCTTGCACAACAGTAGGCAATTTGGCACAACATTTTAGCTGGTACATATCTGTGCCCGTTTTGAGCTGCACTTCTTGATAGCAAACCCTTCCTTTTGCCTCTTCATCCAGTACAGTGCAGTTTATTTAAAAGAACTTTGCTTTGTTCCGCTAAAGAAAAACATGAGAAGAAGGGCATTTTTGTGCTCAGCTCCATTCTTTGTCTGTTTGGCACTGAAGTGACTTTTGTTAAGGCTCTCCAGAGTCGATGTGGTTAAGGAGTGTGATCTATAACAGGCTCCAACTTCCATGAATGGGCCTTGTGTGAGTGTGACCCCCAAGAGAGGTTAAGGAAACACTCTCACTGTGTGTGTGTGGTCTCTGGTGCACACTGTTGGCTTTGGTTAGTGGGTGAGTGTGTAAAGGGGCATTGCCACTTCCCATGCTCTATGTGTGTTGCTAAGAGGAAAAATGTGTGATTTGCTTTGCTTGGCCATATCACACCTGCGCTGTGTATTTCATATACTCTCAAGCAATCTTGTGACAACTCCGGTGGCTTTCATTGCCCATTCCACTTAGATTAAAGCAAGAGGTGTAGCTATGAACAAAACTACAAATCCCAGCATCCTCATCCAGTATTTCACAGTACTTCACAGGAGGGTGATGAATTCGGCATCCATGGTATTTGTTTGAATAAGTGTCTGTTTGAACAGTGCCGGGGCAGTGTTTGTTATTAATGACGTTAAGGGAAACGTAACCAATGC
This sequence comes from Xenopus borealis, assembly GCA_024363595.1. Classification (NCBI taxonomy): domain Eukaryota; kingdom Metazoa; phylum Chordata; class Amphibia; order Anura; family Pipidae; genus Xenopus; species Xenopus borealis. The sequence continues at coordinate 125,462,530 of CM044437.1, forward strand.
ATTTCATAGACCTGCACATTATTAGCAACTTGCACATAATATGTTCACTTTATTTTTATAAAACTGGAATTATTTTGCCTATTAATTTGCATATTTATGTATATATATTGGAGTTGGAGCTGCAGTACTGTTCTACATCAAATCCATACCTCAAGGCTAGGGCCAGATGTTGCAGATCTCGGCCTGCAAAGAAAATGCAGGCTAAGAATGATGCTGCTCTTCCTGCACCCAAATACATTGCCTTCGATCTGGTACAGACAAACACAGTAGATGTGTGCAGGCCTGGATTTGTGGAAAGGCCAGCTAGGCCTGGGCCTAGGGTGGCAGGATTTTAGGGGGCAGCATGCTGCCCAGCCACACCAACATGGGTCCAGAAACACTGGGTGTACGCAGGAGATACAATAGATTTTTACATTTCCCATGCGCCAATCCCCATTGCTCTTGTCTTGATGATGGGGACGACAAATGGCAGTGGGCCTAGGGGCGACATTGTGGTGCCAAGAACTGAGGTTTTGCATTTGGCTCTAAAATCCGCTGTGTCTGCCTTCACCCGAGCCGAGGCAATGTATCCAGGTACAGGCACATCAAGCAGCAGAGGAGTAGATTCTCCGCCTGTTTTAAGAGTTTTAAGAGCTTTCTATCTTTGTATGTAATCTGAGTTGACACTACAAAATGAAACACTATTATCATTGTCATAGGCGTCCTGTATAACAAGAAAGTTTTGGCTAGGAGTCCAGGCATGTGTGAGTTTTGATTGGCATTATTTGCTTTCCCTTGTGTATGAGGGGAAGTGCACGCCAGCTGTATACCATGTGTACTTCACTTGAACACTCATTTTGTTTGGCTTTGGTTGCCCCAGAACATAATTCATTACACCAATCAGTCTGACCCTTTAGTTTTTTTGTGATCCTTTGCTTGTCTTCTCCAAGTTCTGTTGCAAGTATCTCCTAGTCTTAGAAAAAAAATGCCTGCTTTTTTATGGATAAGCTGCCCCCATCATTTATTACACTCAGTGACCCCTTGAACTTGAGTCCTGGCTAGATGTAATGGTGTGTGTTGTTTGTGTATTGTGCGTTTGGTTTCATGAACACTAGCAGCTGTCAGATTTGTCACACTTAAAACTGGGGGGGCCTACTAGTTACATCCCTTGCAATATGGACATGAATCATAATAATCTGATTTTAACGGTAACAGTATCTATGGGTATCATATTCCGATCACAGCGTGGAAATCAGACTTCCGTGTAACTACATATATATATATAAATTTGCAATCACATGGTTCATGGTTACATTGTGGTTACACTGGTTATAGTGTGAGACCAGCTCTATTTGCAAATACCTTGGAGCGAGAAAGTCCTTAGGGGCTAGTGAATAGAGTACTTGGTTGGTGAGGGCCTTAGATCATCTGTAGAATCCAAGGGTCCCCATCAGTACAATGAATGTACTCTTTATCATTAGATGCAAAGTTTAGATGCATTAGATGCAGTGTGTGCTTATACATACAGGGGTAAAGGGATATGGGTAGTTAAAGGGCCTGGTTCAGGAGAATAATTGCGGGTTGACAAGGAGGATGCCCATTCACTTGTTCCTGCTGGTACCTAAGCAGTGTATATTGTAAAAGCTGCTTTTTATTTTCCAGGGAGTGTTTGGGAGGGGAGACGCTGGCACTGCAGCTATGTATAGATTAAATTCCTTGGGTTATCAGATCTGGAGAGGGTCACATAGTAAAGTGTATCCTGGTACAGAGCAGAGTAGACTTTGCATTAGTGATGCCAATTAGCAAAGTGAAGATACTGAAAGAGTATAATTGTAGGGGAATCTGTTTCATGTAAAGTCTTAAGTGTCTCCGTCTTCAGTGCACACCCACTTATTATCAGACTTAAGGTGGCCATACAATATGGGGCAGATTGATCAAGGGTCGAAGTGAATATTCGAATTTTAAAGTAATTTTTGGGTACTTTGGCTATCAAATAGGCCAAAATTCAAGTTGAATTGAAAATTTTCAACCATTCAAAAATTGAATTTGACACTTCACCACCTTGAACCTGACGAATTGCTGTTTTAGCCTATGGGGGACCTCCTATAACCTTTGAAGAGTGTTTTTGAAGTTTTTGTAAAATCAAATTTTTTTGGAGAAAATCGTTTGAATTGAACGATTCGAACCATTTGAATTTGAATGAAAATAGAACTATTCAATCAAAAACACACAGTCCATTTTCCATCGAAAAACCCCTTCTAAAAAATTTCGATAGTAAAATTTCAAAGATTACATGGGTTGCAGGACCGAATCAACTGGCCGATGTGGTCCTGGATTGCATAAAAAATTAAACCTGCCCGATCGATATCTGCCCTGATATCTATCTGGAGGACCCGTCTGGAGCCCCCACACACACAGGCAGATAAGCTGTTGAATCGGTCTAAAGTACCAATGTCGGCAGCTGCTCGTTTATACCCTTCTACAACACTTGTGTTACTTCAACATGCAATACAATATGCAATAATGACCCATCCTTGGTTCAGTAAGTTGATTCCCAAATAAAATATTGGGGCACAAGACAGAAAGGATAAGAAACCCAGAAACCCCATGCAAGCATTAAGTGTTAAACTGCATTGTACTAATAGGGGGTTATGTACTACCGTCAGAAGGTTAGTCTATTCTTGCATAAACATCTATGGCCTCTAACCCTCCCCACAAGTCAGTGACTGTACTCTCCAGTTCCTAATTAGCGGCTCCTAGTCTAAGCTCTATAATTACAGCAGGACAGGCAGAGGCCAGCATGAACTTCAAAGCCCAGTGTCAACTCTCTTTGAGTAAGTACATGATGGAGCATCTTGACATCCCTTGGAATCATTTGTCATTCTAGCCTCCCTGACCCAGGGGCCCAGCTCAATCCTGCACTGCACAGGGCAAGGTTACAATGAGAAATGAGTCACGGGACAGGGTGCTGGTCAGTTCTTTCCCAGGGAGGTCCAGGCAAAATGACAGAAAATTGCTGAAGAAGACGAATCTAATCTCGGTCACCACAGGGAGACACAGACAGTGAATAGCTAGGGTATTACACCATCTTTAGTCTTTCCTTCTGTCCCTCAGGGTGACACTAATAGATTATGGAAGATTATGTCACCATAGTTCTGCCAAACATTGCTATGCTTAACTAATCCTCCCATTATACCCCTATACTTTACACTGCCTGGCACTGTTGGATTGTTGTTGGTATGATATGAGAATATGCTTTATAGCCCCTGGAGCTATGACAGCCATGATTTTAATCTTCCTCTGTACTTTATGGGATCACAGACAAGACAACATCCCAGACTATTCCAAAAAATGCTTTCAACCTCTCCCCCTCATCTCAGCCTGTTTCTCTCCTCTTGGAATTTGACCTGCTTTGAAGCCAGAACAGCCCATTAACCCGTTCCCTGCTTTAACATCCATCTTCTACGATATCTATGTGCTTTATAGTTATTCACTGGCACATGATTGCCACTCCTATGTAGTGATTTGTGCCCTTTCTGCTAAATTTTACTCCAGTTGTTCATTTTACGTGAGCTGCTGTGTATCTACTAGACTAGATGTGCATTTATTGTCTAAAGCTCTTAAATATATAGCTGGTCTGTTCAGTCTCAAATGCTCCTTGTGAATTCTCGAACAAAGAGAAATAAAGGCTGTAATATACAAGATGAAATGATAAAGAAAAGATATGGCTTTATAAAGTTGCTAATGCAGTTAATGAAACATTAGACTATCCATTGCAATGTGTGGGAGGCGTTATGACAAGAGATGGTTTCTTTGTGTGCTTCCTCCACCTAACATTTTTCCTCCACTAAAAACAAGCCAAGTAAGCTGTGTATCAGTAGCACATTGCAACATGTTGACTCAAACTGGACTCAGCCAGTTACAGCGGAAGAAATCTGCCAGTGACTCACAGCATGAGTCCATTGACTTGTGCCTGGAAAAAAATGTTAGGTTGAGCAACACAATCATAAAAACTGTTTGTGAAGTTTATTAAACACCACTACAAATTGGGGAATTTTTAGAATAGCAGCAGTTCTCCTTATATGGTATTTCAGGGTGCATGTAACAAGGATCTTCTGCCCTTATGCATACTAAGTGACTTCCAGTGCTCAAATACCAGTTTGATGGGATTATTACTTAAGGATGATAGGTTCTACAGTGGGGAGATGGTTAAATTGCCCACTAGACCCGATAATGATCAGGATTCATCATCAATATATTGTGAGAGTGCCAGCATAAACTGCATCCTCAGAACAGTTGTATATGCATATTTTTTATTCTGTATCTTAATGGGTTTTGTCTATTTGTTTAATTCAGCCTAGCTATTATAAATAAAATAATATAAAAATCAGATGATGGTGATTGCCAGTAGATGGTGCTCTTCTGTTTCTGTTTGCACAGACAGATCTGTAAAAAACAATATATGTATATATGGTAAGTGTTATGGCTTGATACTTTATTGTTTATCTTAGGGAACCTAAATTGAAAGTGACACCTCATGATTAAAAAAGGCTACACTTCCCCTGGCTGTAGATCAGTATTGCCCAGCCGGCTTCCTTCCAGATGTTGATAAATTGCAGCTCCTCACACCCTGTGGCTGGCCGAGCATGTCGAAAGTCCCAGTTAAACAGCTGGCCGCTGGATAGTTGGGCAGTGCTCTTCTAAATTGTAGTCTCCCACCAGCAGAGCCATTTAAACATAGTCCAGCAGTATTTATTATTCCTACAAAACTGCTGACTTTTTTTTTATAAATAATTGTGGCTTGGTAAGGGAAAGATAAAGCAGTGCATTGGCACAGTGTGTTGATGAATTAAAGTTTGTATATCCATGACAGATCTTACAAATCAGCAGTCAGAAATCTAACATTTATGCCTTTAGAGCTACTAGCTAAACTGCCAGGACTCTTGGGTATGCTGACAGATAGAGGCTCCATAAGTCATTGTTTATGCTGCTTATGAATATTTTTAGAACTACTATTTCTCAACAAATATATAAAATAGAGAAATATTCAGCTTTGAGGTAACCGCAGCACTTATAAAAAATAACAATGTTTTCATGGACTTTTTTGTAGAATAATCCACATGAACTGTGATCCATTTATTATCCCTCACGTTAATTGCCATGCTGTCCTTTATCACAATGTTACTGAAGCCTTTCATAGCCTTCTGCATAAAGATAGCGCCACGTTTGAGGGATCCAAAACAACAGGTTCAGAGATGGGTCAGTCTTTTTATGGCACTAATAAGTGTGAATTTCCTGGTCTTTCACGTTTCACACTAGCCCAATTTCTTTAAAAAAAAAATGGATACTTGGAAATGTCAACTCAAGGTTAAATGCCTTACTACAAGATGTTGATTAAGGATCCATCGGCTACTTTGTATTTCCCAATGCAGATAGGTTGAATATTTAGGGTTTTTCTGAGGGCTTGTAGGAACATATCTGTGAACATTTCCAGGTAGGTGATAAGTAGTATCATTATAAACAAGTTATGTTTTATTGTACACTAGATTGTGATGCAGGAAGGGAGTGGGTATCAAGGGTATCAAGGCCCCCTACGTCTGTATGACATCATTCGGCACAGCTGTTGTGGGCTTAGAGCCCCTTCACACTTCTAATGAAGATATTTTGGATGTCTGGCATCCCCTGGAGTAAACTGAGATTACATTCAGCAGGGGGGACTCACATGCCCAGTCCTAGCAATGTCTAGCTGTTTTTCTTAGCTTTGGTGGGACACATGCTCCGGCCGTTTGTAATTCAGGAGGTTATACAATGTTCCGAGTACTTTCCGCTTTGTATAGAGCTTGTTTAGCCTCTTCTTCCTATATAAGGAAGGATACTAACACTTGTTTCACCATTTAATTAACCTCTAAGCCGTTGAGGCACCTGCAGTCAAGGACACTGCAATCTCCCCCCTCTTATTAACCAGTATGGCCCAATATTGGCTTAAGCATTTCTTAATATGCAGTGTGAGACAAAAAATATGCGGTGGGAGACAACAAGCCTGGAATTGTTTCAGCCTTTCAGACATTATCACTAGGCAGAGGTATGAATTTGTATTTTATAAGCTACACATTTTAAGGCATTTTCTTGCCTATACAAAGTAACTCTGTCATTTTGTTCTTCTAGTCCAGGGGTCCCCAACCTTTTTTACTCTTGAGCCACATTCAAATGTAAAAAAAGAGTTGGAGAGCAACACAAGCATGAAAACGTCCTTGGGGATGTCCAATAAGAGCTGCATTTGGGCACCTGAACATCCATATGTGGACTGACATACTCTAAGTTTTCCTGCATTTTACACTCTTTATTTGTATATAATGCATAGGGCATTTCTCTGATTTTACTTATTTCATGGATTTTACACCATTTTTCCTCTGGTTCCCTGAAAAGTGTGAAATGGGGGTTCTTACACCTTCATGCAAGCACCATCTGGGTTTGTAAACTGATTTGTTTCATTCATGGTTCAGTTGTACAGTTTCAAGTCGAAGAACTTGGACATGTTTAATTAAAAAATACTTATTCTGGGTAATGCACTTTTTCTTAAGCTTCGCACCATGTTTTAACAGCTTACTCCTCTTACAGATCTCAAGGCTTCTGGCACTGCTCATTTTCTAAGCTTCCTGTTGAACACAACAGACTACCGGATCCTACTAAAGGATGAAGATCACGATCGTATGTATGTTGGGAGCAAAGACTTCATTTTATCTTTGGATCTGCAGGATATCAACCGCGAACCTCTCATTGTAAGTATTCAGTGCACTGTATTCTTCTTGAGTATTGAATACTTCTAATACAGAAAATGGTAGGCACTCTCAGATCCCACAGACAGGCTTGGAAAATAGCATTTTCTCCTGTGTATGCCACAGAAGAAAGATCTACAGCTTTTAATCAGTGCATACTGATAAAAAAAAACTATGCTTGACCATTTAAAATAACAAACAAACATAAATTTGCGTAATATAAAATGCTTGTTTGCTGTGTTGAAGTGATATTAATTTCCCATATACCTGACGCTATATCAGACTTTGTTCTATAACAGTTGTAGGCAGACCTTGCTACTATCAGGTTGCTTGGTTCTGCTACATGGGATGATCACCGTGTTGCATCAGGGTGATTTCCCAGCTTGGATGAGTAGTGATGAGCGAATTTATCCGGCTGCGGCAAATTCATGGCGAATTCCCGCGATTTGAAAACGCCGGTGAAATTTCTCCGACATCTCGAACGGACGCGTGCATCTAGAACGAGACGCGGCGGCGTTTCACGAATTTGTCGCCGTTTTGTAAATTTCTCTGGAAATTCGTTAAAAATGCTGCCAATTCACCCATCACTATTGATGAGCCTTGCTACACTCTGGTTTGTGATCTCTATCAAGAACTGGTCTGGGCACCTGTAAGTAGAGGCTGACTAACTTGGCTAACAGATCCAACATGTAGAGGGAGATTTTGTATAATATACATTCATGCAACAAATGATTTCATTATCAGTGTTCTTCCTTCAACATGCTCTTGTATAATGCTTATACATTTTATGGTACAGGTATGGGACCCGTTATCAGGAAACCCATTATCCAGAATTCTCTGCATTACTTTATTTTATCCAAATAATCCAAATTGTATGCAAATGTATTTTCTTTTTCTTTGTAATATTAAATAGTGTCTTGTACTTTATCCAAACTAAGGTATAATTAATCCTTATTGGAAGCATAACCAGCCTATTGGGTTTATTTCATGTTTAATGGATTCTCTAGTAGACTTAAGGTATGAAGATCCAAATCACGGAAAGATCCATTATCCAGAAGACCCCAGGTCCAGAACATTCTGGATAACAGGTCCCATGTGTTGATAATGATGTGGCTGCTACTCTGCCCTTTGTTCAAGAAAGTACTGACATTGCCATGAAACTAAAGTAAATTATCATCAAGTTGAATTGAATTGGTTCTGAACTGAGAAAGCCAGTTGGATGACTGTTGAAACGTCTTCAAGGAAAAAACACAGCAAGTCCAGTTGATTTGACTTTTTTCTACAGATATACCATGACCTGGATGAAAGAGAATCTTCACAAACATATTTGTAAAGTTGAATTTTTGGGTCTTCATATTATTCTAAGCAGCTTGGTTAATGGACAGTGGTTTTCTTTTCACCTGCTTTTATTTACTGCTTGTTATTATCATGTTGTTTGGTCATTACAAGGCAGCATTTCTATCCTACACTTCATACCTCCCAACTGTTCCTTTTTTCAGAGGGACAGTCCATCTTTTGACAGCTCAAGCTGCTGTCCCTCATTTGCACTGGAAAGTCCCTTTTTTCTCTGCACTGAACAGCAGAAAGAGAAACAAAGTTTCTAACTTTATTGGCTTTTGGCAGAGAGCCCAGAACAGCTAACAGGTGCAAATAAGATACTTTGTAACACTTTTGAGATAAGAAAATAAGTAATTGTCACAGGAGACATATTTTAAAACTTTCATAATCTGCCAAATTTTGTAAAATCAACATGGTAATACGGGGGTGTGGCCACAAAAATGGGCGTGGTTGAACATTTTGCCATGCTACTTGCAAAAAAATGTTCCCTTGTTTTTACAAATGTTGGGAGGTATACACTGTATGCACTGTACAAGCAGATATTACCAGCTCAAGGAGTAACTTCATTCTCCTCTAAGCCAGCATTCCTGAAAATCACATTTACATGAGTTGCTTTTTTGAAAGACAAATGGCAACTTCTATAAGGCCACATCATTGTTAAAATCCAGTGTATTGTGATTCAGTAGAACAGCTTTTGTGCTCCTATTTATTATTATAAGGAAACTTGTTGCTGTTATACGACTGGGTATGTTGTATCATTAACAAATATACGTGTGAAAGTGCTACAAATCTCAATGTTGTTTAGGTCTGAATAAGCACAGTGGGGTACATGCTCTGGCCTTTTTCTCTAAAGTTTCCTCCCCAATTAACTGCCTCTCGGGGTTTTTCTTTGTCTGCAGATTCACTGGCCAGCATCCCAGCAGAGGATAGAAGAATGTGTGTTATCTGGGAAAGACAGCAATGTGAGTATGACAGGACTGCAGATCTCAAAGTTCACAAAGGGATATGAGAGTCACCAAGCTAAGCACAACAAGCATGACTGCCTATAAAAAAATAAATAAATACATTATATATATATATACAACACACAAGAAAAAGTTGTGCTCACCACTAATTTTTAAAACCAT
>CM044437.1:125474901-125502226 GCA_024363595.1 Xenopus borealis
TCAGGCATGATTTATGATTATGAGTCTTGCTGAACATCTTATTGGGTTGGCAATGGCAAATCCTAAAATAGTATCACCCATGAATTCATCCCTATTTTCCTTCTAAACAGCATTGACTGCAGTTAATCTCTGTTTCTCATTCTCAGGGGGAATGTGGTAACTTTATCCGTCTGATCCAGCCATGGAACAGAACTCACCTGTATGTTTGTGGAACTGGGGCATACAATCCTGTGTGCACCTACATCAACCGAGGGCGCAAAGCACAGGTACAAGGAAATAAACCTCAGCCAGGGAAATTAATTTACTGTCTTTCTGTTTGTCTCAAAACTGGTGGAAATGTAGTAACCCCAGCCATCTCAGTGAGGCAAGTGTCAGTGGCTTCACTTCTTAGTTCAGAAGAATTTTCTTTCAAGTAAGAAAAACTCTACAGACGTTTTAATATGGATAAGGTCAGTGGCATTTACTGTCACAGAAGGGGTTGCAATACTCTGCTTATCTCTGTATCAGAAGTGATGCCGGTGGTATTGCACATTGCTTTAGCAATAATGTTGCAGGCAGCATAGATTTACATTAAATGGGTATGGCATGGAACCATCAGTATACAATACTTGGCAATTAATGTAGCAAGCATTGCAAACACTTTGGGTATATATTAAGCAGTGTTTTGCCAATATCATATTCTATGCAATTGTTTGGGGCAAGCCAGAGAGATCATTGAGTCAGGATGAAGCAATATAAGAACACTGGAACTGGAATAAACAGTTCATAATATTGTGTGCAAGGTATGCTGTGTGTGCACATGGAAAGCAGTTGAAGAGTGCTAGATGTAAGATAAGCGGTACAACAGTCTGGTATGTGAGGCATGAAGCATGATGTCTGGGTTTAGTTGAAACCGTACAAGATTGCCCACAGTGGAGAAATTAGGAATGAAATCCACTGAGCATAAGATATATGTGTAAGAATATAGTGTAAGAATTCCAAACTGTTGTATGATCAGTACATACTCAGGATCACTGGATGTGGTTAGGTAGTACAGAGAAAGAATTACAAATATGCAGGTTGTTTAACAAACATCTATCCAGCAAATGTCTATGGGTGTCAAAAATCTTTTGACACGCTGCAATTTTTTTTTTGCCGCACATCATTTTTTTTTGACATGCAACGCCATTCAAATCTATGGGCATAATTTCCAAGCATGGCGGAAAAATTCCCCCATCCCCATGTGTAGACGCAAGAAACTTTTTTTCTGATATTTCAACATTGCATGGATTGGCATTTTCTCTAATATGGATCCTTCAGCCCCTGGTGCTCTCTGTGTTTGACGGCCAGGGTGTGCTCACACAGAAGCTCAGGTTTGAACCATTTTGCAAAGGCAAAGGGAGTGTGAGTGTCCTTTGAGAAAGCAGAATGTGTTGAGTGTCTTCTTGCACCATGAGAAATAAATGACTAATGCTGTTTTTTTTTTTGCACTGATCGTAAAACATGATGTATATGACTAAATACTGTTTTTATTTTTTCACTGATTGTAAAATATTGTTTTTATATTGTATTTGTTCTGTGTATACCTGTATTGCACACTTGTATGTCAATGTGAATCATTTGCCTGTTCTTGTTATATTGTTATATTGTGTTCTGCATGTGCACCCTGTCTCCTAGTACAAGTTTAATCTATGTTTCTATATGCATGTATCCGTATAACAAGTGTATGTCACATGCCTGCGCTCATTACATGACGTGTTGTACTACATATGTTTTCTAGCAGCAGATCTGCATCCAAACTAACACCCAGTAGTAGGGACAGAGCTTCCATCTGTGACCATGTGTCTCCATCATCCATGTCATATGTCACACCCATGTCCCTGGAGGTGTCCAACTTCCTACCTCCTCTTGACCTCCCTTTAGGTCTAACTCTTATTGCCATGCTCCTCTCCATAGGCCTCAGAGCTGAGTCATACAGCACCCCCTGGAGGACGAGGGAGCAGAGCTGCTGATTCCCTGCTCAGCCCAACGCCTGCTGACCATAAGGTGGGGCCACTCCCAGGGGCCAAGGAGCACCCTTTCCCTCACCAAAATCCTAGGAGTGACAACATTTACCCTGTTTTGTTCATGTAACAGTCAACAAAATATACTGACCCCCGACTTTTTTACACTCACTAAAATATATTAAGCCTATCAAAGCAGAAGAGCCAATCTGGCTTGTCCCAGTCTGCATCACCATTTCCTAATGAAAAACACATGCTGCTAATGACTGACCATGCTAAAGAAGACACTCATGCATTTGTTTCCTTAGTCCCTAACATTTCCCAAATACTATCTGCTTAAACCCCTGTTGTTTTAGTGTAATATGGAGTTACAGAAGTAAAGATACAGGCAGTAATACTGCAGTTGGGTCCCCTCTTCCCCAGCTTCATATAATCCAAAACGTATAGCTCTTTCAGCTTGTGCTCTGAAAAATCTGTAACCCAGACCAGAAGCCCAGTCATCTTCACTCATCCTGGTACGCTCATAAATCCCATCTTACTGTGCTTGGCAACAATCATGTGAGCACCGCCAGAAATATGTTACCACGTTGTTCCCCATAAAGGCAAATTCTGCAGCCCATCTTGTCTTCGAGTTCTGTAGATGGCTTGTTACCCCCTTTTTCAAAAATGGCCACCAAAAGAAATTTACCATACGTTTCTGAAAACATCAGTACAAGATTGTAAGCTCTAAAGGGCAGGAATTACTTTCTAGGCCAGAGCAGCATCTATTTACCCCTTTATACTGAATGTGGCAAAGACATGTCTGATGTCTTACTTTTGATGGCCTACACTTTGGATGGTCACCAAAGTAGATGAGTAATGTGTGAAATCACCTTTTATCCTGACATCAGATCCCATTGCAATATGTAGATATATCCCAGTCTCCATGCTCCTTGCTATACAGGGGCCATTTTGCATTTTAGAATTCCCTAAGGTCTAATTTTTTCATGCAAATATAATGTGCAAGGTAACCCAGGTTCTTGTATACCTCCTCGTATTGCTGTATTCTCTCTCTGCAACTTGAGGAGTTAGTCATAAATGATCAACAAGGTTAGATAAGCTACCAGAATGTCTAGATCACTGAGCGTGATGAAATTCTGCTATTTGTTTTACTTTCTAGGATTATGTGTTTTATCTGGAGCCGGATCGTGTGGAATCTGGGAAGGGAAAGTGTGCCTATGACCCCAAGCTAGATAGTGTGTCAGCCCTTATCAGTAAGTGAAACACAAACTGTAGAGTACTTTCACTATATCTCTTGCTGTTCTGTATACTTCACCGTCAGCTTTAATAGAATTAATTTGTTGGATATACCCCTGCCTCTTTTTAAAACTTACCCACCATTGGGTCTCTTTTCTTGCCACCTTTTGATTATTTATTATATCTTGGTCTCAATTCAGCCCAGTAACATGGTTCTTCGTGATGTCCCCAAGTTTTCTGGGTTAGTATAGATTATACCCATAAAGGGGCCAAAAAATATACTGTCAATAATATTAAAAAAAGGAAATTTACAAAGACACAAACTTCAGTTTCAGAACTTCCACACTCTTTATGTAGATTAATTCAGTAAGTTCGCAGGTGGAGGATGAAGAGTTTGCCATTAAATGTATCGATTCCAACTTGGTCTTACTGTAGGGGCATTTGCTACTGAAGAAAGTTGTGTTATAGTTTACACAGGAGCAGTGGCCAGCTCCAAGGCGTAGCTCCCACCCTTTCCAACTATAGTTAGGTTATCCCAGTGGAGGCCAATAAAAGGGCAAATCATTTTGGAGGTAACATGTATAATGAAACAGTTGAATTCTTAATGAATCAGATGAAAGTTGAGTGTAGGACTGGCCAGACCAGGGATGACTTTGACATAGTTGGTTAGCTTGGATGTACTTTAAATATATTGACAAACAATTTTGTTTAAAGGGGAGAGCACAAAATGTCTCAATGTCCTTAATATATTGATAATGAGCTGAGTGCAGAGGACTCTTGTATTTGTCATTATGCATTTACAGTATTATTGGGCCTAATGCCGATATGGATGGGATCCAACTAGATAGCATCTAATGATGTTCAATGAGACTGTAATGATAGTTGGAACCTCATAAAAAAGATGCAAGCTTAATCTGATTTACAATCCCTTTCATTCAATTAAAGTATACTTCAAGCAGATGGCCAGAAACTGTAAATGTAATACACTTTTATCAAGTATTCTTAAAGACATTTAGGTTTCAGTGGGACTCTTAATATGTGCTAAGGTCCGATAAATGTCTAAACTTATCCAGCAAGTGGTTAAAAAGAGTATAAAGAGTGTCCCAGAGCAGCTGCAGATCTAGGCGTGGAATGAAACGAAGAAGGACTGAGGACACTAGGCTGCCAGATCTTACTCCCGCTAATCCTCCTGCCCCCATGGGAGGGACCCTCCATATGAACCCCCCCTTTGGTATCCCATCCTGAAGGGCTTTCGTTAAAATCTGAGGTCGAGACTCTCTAATTAATCAGGAGCAGCTGTCGGGCTGAGAGCCAGCAAGATGAGCATCACATCATACACCACATAGAGCTGTGAGCAAATATTGCGTGCTCCATTCAGGGCTTGCTGGAGAGAGTGTTACACCCTAGTTATCATGACCCCTGCTTCTTTAAATAATAGTTTCTAGAGTCTACCCAAAATTGACTAAAGCATATCAAGTATATTCTATTCTTGTATTAAGCTGTACTATGTACTTGTATATCACATCGCTGTAACTGAAGATAGTCTTCTTTACTGTTCCAGAACTTTCCATATCTTCTCTGATATTTTAGTTTCAGATCCTCTCCCCTTTCATGCTGTCAGTACCTAGAGGGGTTATGGCTTGCTCTTCACTGGTGTCTGCATTCCTGTCTGTTCCATAAGATATTGTATATCTTATAACCTTGCTTTCGGTACATGAAGTAGTTGCTTTTCTTTTTTATTTGTGGTGTGACATGCTCCTTTATCATTTGTTATCCACAGATGAAGAGCTCTACTCTGGTGTATATATAGATTTCATGGGGACGGATGCTGCCATTTTCCGAGCAATGGGAAAGCAGGCAGCAATGAGAACAGATCAGTACAACTCACGCTGGCTCAATGGTAAGGGAAACAAGGCTGCCGCAACACCCTAAGGCCCCTCACGGTGTGTTTCTACTCGACAGTGTACCATTTGATTGTACAGTATATAATAGCTCACACCAGGCAGAATTCTATTGTGCCCTTTACTTTCTGTAATCCTGTGATGTGTCCACATCCACAGATCCAGCATTTGTCCATGTGCATCTCATTCCGGACAGCGCAGATCGAAATGATGACAAGCTTTACTTCTTTTTCCGTGAAAAGTCTACAGATTCGCCTCACAGTCCCACCGTCTATTCCCGCATTGGACGTGTCTGCCTTGTGAGTCAAAAAATTGGCCCTGCTACTCTCAAGTCTCTCCATTTGTTGCACAAATTATATCTTAGCACTATTCTATCATGTAATACTGTAAAACAGGGGTGTCCAACCTTTTGACTTCCCTGGGCCAACTGGATATTAAATAGACTTATTATATTATTATTACTGCTAACTGGGCAATGGGCATAGTCCCCTCTACTGCCTATTCCTATATCCTTTGCGACATGACGTTTTTCCTCGGGAACCAAGGGTTTCAAGCTGGGCCACATTCATATCCATCCTGGGCCGCAGGTTGGACATCCCTGCTATAAACACAAACCAGTGTCGGACTGGCCCACCAGGAACCAGGAAAAGTCCCGGTGGGCCCAGGTGTCAGTGGGCCCTCATGCTGCTAATTTGGTCAAGTTCATGGCCATTCCCTATTTCTAGAGGCTAAATAGATGTAATAGATTATAGTATGTAAAGAAAATACACTAGGAGAATAGAGGTTGAATGAGTAGAGGAAGAATAATAGTACTGAGAGTGGGCCCCTGGTCTAAAAATGTTTGGTGGGCCCCTGATGTCCCAGTCTGACACTGGCACAAACATACAGACATCTTACACTGACTTATTAAATCTGTGTTGTCTGTAAATCAAGGTTTATGAATGTATGTGGTGCACACTGCTCACCATTCATATCAGTGGGGGTTATGTCCAGTTATATCTGCTTCTCTGGTACATAGACTGTTTGCAATTGCTTCTACAGAACGATGATGGGGGCCATTGCTGCCTTGTCAATAAATGGAGCACTTTTCTGAAAGCAAGACTGATATGCTCAGTGCCTGGAGCGGATGGAATAGAGACTCACTTCGATGAGCTACGTATGTATAAAATGAAAGCTTGTTGATTTTTTCTGGTTTTACTGCTGCCATTCAGTAGTAGGGATCTAAGCTGTTTTGTATATTAACCTATTGCTTCTGTTAACAGAGGATGTATTTATCCAGCAGACACAGGACAATAAAAATCCAGTCATTTATGCTGTCTTTTCTTCATCAGGGTGAGTACCACATTTCACCATACTGCTCTCTCTGTTACTCAGCATGCCCTTTGCACACTCACCTTATGCTTTGTATTTGGCAGATCTGTGTTTAAAGGGTCAGCAGTTTGTGTATACTCCATGTCAGACATCCGTATGGTGTTTAATGGGCCATTTGCCCATAAAGAGGGACCCAACTACCAGTGGATGCCTTACACAGGAAAGATTCCATACCCACGACCTGGCACGGTGAGAGACTTTCTACTCTGCTTGTGTCTACACTACTCAAGAATGCCTTTGTTATAAACACTTATTTAGGAGGTGCTGATATATTACACTATGTCATAATACATGCCTTCTTTTCCCTAAAAATCTGGGCCTGGACATTGGTCATTGTCTTTCCCATTAAGAAGTCAACAATGGTCTCCATATATCTCTTCTATGCTGTGTTATATTTACTCAGAGCTACTTATAGTGAGAATTATGTATGAAACAGAGCACAGTGTTGACACCACAAAGGAGAATCCTCACTAGTTACATCCTGACCAGTTGTACTCTTAGTACTTTTCATTATAAAGCAACTCAAGATAATTCATTTATTTTGACCTTTGACTTCTACAATCCTATGCAGTGTCCAGGTGGTACCTTCACCCCATCAATGAAGTCTACCAAGGATTACCCAGATGAGGTGATAAACTTCATGCGCACACACCCTGTCATGTACAATCCCGTCTATCCAGTGCATCGCCAGCCATTGTTAGTGCGAACCAATGTCAACTATCGATTCACAACTATTGCAGTAGATCAAGTGGATGCATCTGATGGGCGCTATGAAGTGTTGTTTTTGGGCACAGGTACGGTTAATTTCTAATCCTTCCATTAATTTCCATTCCAGCTGGCCACAAAAGCTTTTTCTTACTAAGACATGAACGAAAAACAATGTAAATATATAGTACTAGAGATTTTATAACTTCTAAATCCATTTATTTAATCCTATTAGCTGAGTTACTGGAGTATGAGCACCCGTTGTTTTTTGTGTGTCCTAAACTTTTTACTGGACAGACCTGTAGCCAATCTATAGTGTATGAATGTCCACAGCTCTAGTTGTTACAACTCAAGTTTTACAATGTCCACAAGTCAGTTATTAGAACACTCCAAATGGCACTGAAGACTAAATTTATGAAGACACCTTTATATTAAACAATACCCTTAATTCATGTTTTATGGTACTTTCTGATTTGTATTTCATGTTGGTTAGAGTTTTCCTGAAATATACCTTTATATTTCTGCCACTTTGTCTCACTTTGTCATGTGTCATTTAATTATTATTTAATCATCTCCTGTCTCTGCATATTGTCATATACATCTTGTCAATGCTCCTTTTCAACATGTTCTGTTCTGTACTGATTGTTATTTCTTCTCAGATAAGGGAACAGTACAGAAAGTGATTGTTCTACCGAAGGATGACCTGGAGACAGAAGAGCTAATATTAGAAGAAGTAGAAGTGTTCAAGGTGAGAACAATTTCCTGACAATACCATTCCTCGGATTCTCTTGGGTACCAGTTGAATGGAGGTTATAGGGGCAATGTTATTGCTTCTCAAGATGGCAATGCAAAATGATTATACTGCTAAATGATAAAGATGTTTATGGAAAACGTTAAGTTTATTATACCAACATACATGTTAAAGGATAATTAGTTTGCAATTATTACTACTGCCAAGAAGAAATCAGCCATGTTGTTTACTTACACAACACCAGCTTCTTGTTCCCCTCAGTATTTTTTTATTCTTTTGTTCTCCTTTCTCAGGTACCAGCTCCCATTAAATCCATGAAGATTTCAACAAAGAGAGTAAGTAACAAATAATATGTGGGTTCAACAATGTCATTGCAGAAAACAAAGGCTAACTTGTATTTGAGCATAAAGAGCTTTGAAATCTGAATATTGTTATTGGTACGGCAGCACAGGGGATTTATTTGAAAGTGTGATCAGTTGTAAGCATGTCTGGCAAGGAAGCAATATACAAGAAGGCATTAAAATCCTTTTTGAATGTACCAAATAATCAGCCATTACCAACTAATCCAGCAGAGAAATACTGGGTCAGTTCATTTAAATTTATGCCCTCTTATGTTAACCTTTTGTCTCCCCATCAAATGTGATCTGCCTATAAAAATTTTATTAGGGGTTCCAAGGTAAAGGGATTCATTTCATTGTTAGTAAAGGTTCCAACATATCTAATTAAACATTGGGCTAACATACGAAAATATCCCAATAAAAGGTCATTTAGAACAAGAATAATCACCTGCCATTAGACTGTCACTTTGTTTATTCTTGGGTGGATGTGTCAATTTTTGAAATTCTAGTTTAAACTGAAGCACATTTAAATGCATTTATTAATATTACGTTATTTGTAGGAGAAACAAAAGTTATTGGTCTCTACAGACAGGAGGTCAGTGACCCTGCTAGACAAAAGAAATGTGAGCGTCTGAGCAAGCATTTCTAGTTCTGTAGACCTAAGGTGGCCACACAGGAAGATAAAGCTTCTGAAATTGGTCCTTTAGACTAATTTGGCAGCTCACCTGCCCGTGTATGGGGGCTTCCGACTGGTCTTCCCGATCGATATTTGGCCACAATATCGATTGAGAAGGTTTGATTTTTCCGATGACCAACCCATTAGAGCCGATTGTTTCTGGTTGTACGTAATCTGATTGTTCTGTCCTAGGGCTGAATGTTCGGATTAATCTGATATAGGTCTGCCGTTAGTGGCATATCGGGGAAAGATACGCTCATTTGGCAATGTCGCCAAACCAGCGGATCTTATAGTTTATGGCCAGATTAAGTAAGGGCATTACATTTATCACACTAGCAAAGTGCACCATGGGAGACTAGAATTACTGATGGACTGGAGGAGGTCAAGGTCAGTAACCTAAGAGAAGGATGGGGTTATGAAACCAGTGAACTAGTTCTTACATGACACTGAACAATGTAACAATAGCAGACGTGTAAAACATCAGTCACATTTTTACTACACGGGATTCCTTACTTTTTAGCCTGCCTTTCCCAGCACCTTATACATCTCCTTGAAGTTTATAGTGGAGGCAACAACCAAACCAGACTGCCTTTTCTAGTTGCCAGCTGTTTCTTTGCATCATAATTACACATTTTCTCCTGTTATTTAAGACCAGAAACATATACATAGGGCACATTAGCCTTGTCTTTTATTGCCGATGTTAAATGCAGCTTGCCTTTGTAGAAAGCTCAATGACAGACGTACAGAGCCTTAGCAAAAAGTGATACCCAAAGTTTATATTTCAGCTAACTGATTTTGTAATGATGCTTTATTTAATCCAAGCAAAATATATCACACATACAATATTAATTATTACATCCACATTCAATGCCATTTCTTATATCATTCACCTTGACAAGTTCCACTGCAGAGACAGGGGCCTGTGATGTATTACAGTAATGGCACAAGGACACAGCAATTTCTTATACGGCACACGTTTGGATTACAATGGATGTTGCAGATTTTATCTGGAGTATAAAGGGGTCTCTGATAAAAACCCTTCTGCACATTAGCACAAGGGATGTGTTTCTACCAATACTTTTAACAGCAGCTACTAGTCTGTGGCATTAAAGAGCTGTGGAGCGATACAGTCACACTGGCACATGGTTTCATTTAATATGCAGAAGACGTTCTTCAATCAGAAGCCTCTATATTTGTTCAATAATTGCTTTTTCAAGTGCTCCAGCTTTTTCTCATGGGGTCCACAATAAGAGTTGAGGTCATTTTCGCAACCTAAAAAATTGGTTTAGAATGAATTAAAGCACTTTATGTAAATAATTCTTGTCGATTGTAGCAATAGAGGGATGGAGTAGCTTTACGTCCTTGAAAAATCTGCCATCACCTCTGGAAGGTACTGACTCTCATGGGAGCATTCTGATATCCAATATGGATCAATATCCATTTTTTGTGCAACTTCTTATACTGTTCATAAAAGAATATAAATCACTAGACCCCTGGAGCTTCTGTTGCACCCTTGCATGTAGCTTGCTAACAGTGATCCAAAGGGAAGGGACAGTGAATGATACCAAACTGTCATTCTTGATGTTATGTTGTCAACAGTGAGGAAAATGACAGTTTTGGAGCTACAAATCAGAGTGGAAATCTTCACAAGTCAGTGGTATCACTAAGCTAAAAGAGTTACTATTAACACAGTTCAAATGACCCTTAGGCTAGTGTCACATTGGCACAGTGTAATCCTTGATTCCTTGAGGTTCAGACTAGCGATAATAATAAGGGGGCAGGTTGGTGGGTTGAAGTTATAACAGCAAAACAGTCAGCATTTAAAGGCAAAAGGAGGTCGTCTGTAGAAAATACACCGGCTGCTACTTGTGTGCACTATGAGAGACTTATTCAGCTTTCCCACAGTAGTAAGTAAAGTGTGGGAAAATCATCCATTAGACCCTGTGCTTTCTCATTCAGCTCAGCGGGTTCAACATTATATTTTGGGGCTGCCTCACTGGGAAGCTTGTCGTGATTTATAGGGAAACGGACAAGATTTATTAGAGAAAAGTCTCTGTTTAAAGGGATTTTAATTTATTCATATTTAGCACAGTTTAAACCCTCATGCAAATTAGCAGCATGTGTTCTGTGATTTACACTCGTAGAGGCTCATTTCAGTCTGCATTGAAACCGTTCACAAATGCACTTGTGCCCATACTAGGGTTGCCACCTTTTTAGGAAAAAAATACCGGCCTTCCAATATATTTATCCTTTTTTCCTATTGATAACCTTGGGATCAACCATCAAATATACCGGCCAGGCCGGTAAAATACCGGCCAGGTGGCAACCCTAGCCCATACACACAAACATCTGGTCTGTGCTGGTGAATTGCATGGAGTTCTATACATGGACGCTGGCATTGCTGCCCCCCTAGACATGGCTATAATTCCAGTTCCACCTGCCGGATTCATCCTTGGGCACAGCTGACTTGCACCCAGTTAATAGGATGCTCATGATATCAGCATCCACACATTCAAAATACATGATCCCCACTAATTGGACGGTTGTGTGATTCGTCAAAAAGATGTTTCCACATTAGCAGCAAGTTGTGGTGACTGCAACAAAGCTGATAGAATATGAAAAAATGCTATATTTTGTCTAAAAATAGGGATGCACTGAATCCACTATTTTAGGATGTGAACCTTGAATTATTTGTGAAAGATTTTGCCAAATTCCGAACCCTAATTTGCATATGCAAGGAGAAAAGCAAACCACTGCTCTTGTTTATGCGACGAAAAGTCATGTTATATTTTGGATTCGGATTTGGCCGAATCCAAGTGCCTGGCCGAACTGAATCCAAATCCAAAAAATAAAGTGACTTTTTGTTCTGCTGAAAAAGGCCAAATCTGAATCCTGCGGAAAAAGGCCGAATCGTGGCCAAATCCCAAACCAAATATTGGATTGATTGCGTCCCTAGCTAAATAAAAACATGACAATTTGTGCAATGCATATTGCACCACATATCATCATCATCATCATCATTTATTTGCATAGCGCCGACAAGATACGCAGTGCTTTCCTTAGTTATAACAAACAGGGAATAAAAGTGGATAACAATCAAGGATTTACAGATACAATAGGATTAGAGGGCCCTACAGATTAGAGTTTACAAACTAAAGGTTAGGGTACAATTGAGAAATTAGGGTTTCAGACAATTTATGATTTATGATACAGCAGTGATTGATTATTTAAGGTACATTGAATAAGCTTCTCTAAACAGGAGGGTCTTTAAGGAGCGTTTGAAAGTTTGGAAAGAAGGAGAAAGTCTGACAGCTCGAGGCAGAGAGTTCCAGAGAAAAGCAATTTATCGATTATAAATAAGCCTTGGGATGTCCATAAGAGTCGGATGCAATGTGAAATGTGTTAGAAACATTTTACAGTAAAATTAAGATAACTGATTTGTCATGCCTTGCATTGTATGAGGATAAAAACATCAATTCTCCTTATTTTCCTCTAACAGCAACAGCTTTACGTGGCTTCTTTGTCAGGAGTGACACACTTGGCCCTCCATCGCTGTGATGTATATGGTGAAGCTTGCGCAGATTGCTGTCTCGCCCGAGATCCTTACTGTGCATGGGATGGGAAGACCTGCTCTCGCTACTCAGCTTCTTCTAAGAGGTTTGTACATGGTGGGGCCTTTTGGGATGAGGTTTGAGAATGTCTTGCATTAGTGTTTTGTTTCTGAATAAGGGTGGAATATGACTCTAGATCAGCAAAATATTACAGGAATTACAATATATTTTGTCTTGTTTCCCCCCTCACATCTTTCTCACGTCTGCCTTGTGACTTAACTCGGATGATCACAGACGTAGCCGACGTCAGGATGTCAGACACGGGAATCCAATGAGGCAGTGCCGAGGGTACAATTCAAATGGTGAGATCATGCCAACATGCAAAGTTTCATACATCTAGTATCTAACAATCATGGAACTGGTATACTATATAAATACACTCATAAGGAACCTGATACCCTAAGGTACACATATATATATTTATATTTATAATGGGATGTATGTTGCAGCTTTACAAGTTACATACAAACAAGCAACTGTGCCCATAAGCCACCCTGACAGCTCTTATAACAAAGGCTTTAAAGGAGAACTAAAACTTAACTGAAGACGTAGGCTAGAAATGTTGTACATTATATTTTGTTTTCCAACCCCAGGCAACCACAGCCCTTTAGCAGTAAAGATCTGTATCTCCCCAGTAGATGCCCCAGTAGCTCCCCATCTTCTTTTCTGCTGATTCACTGATTCACATGCTCTGTGCTGCTGTCACTTACTGAGCTTAGGGACCCACTCACAATATACAGTACACATAGAATAGAAATATAGTCATAATATAAGGCTGATTAGTGTAACTGAGCAGTGACACTAGCAGAAGAATTTAATAATCAGCCCTGTAGCATCAGCTTATATTACAGACAAAGCTCATTTTCTGCTGGATAATTAGTGACAACCCCTAAGCTTAGCTTCTCAACAGCTGCTCAGAGCCCACTGAGCATGTGACAGGTTCTGGATCATTGCTGCTATTGAGAAGCTGAAACTTTACGTTGGTGTATTAAATAGTAATTCTGGTCAACATCCACCCTTTGTCTCCACTGTGTAGCCAGTAAGAATGGGGTTGACGGAGTGCAGTATGGAGTGGAGGGCAGCTCAGCCTTCCTGGAGTGTCAGCCACGCTCCCCCCAAGCCTCACTGAAATGGATTCTCCAGAAGGACAACACTGATCGAAAGAAAGAGGTGAGAACATAAAGTATAGTGTATTACAGAGATATTGTTAAAGGTGTATACATAGGATTGGCTTAGCCCGTGAAATAAAGACTGATATTGGAAGACTTATCTTAAACAGAAAAGTATATTTTCTGTTGAGGTTGATGCAATACTTTGTAGATTCAGACACTTGCAATAGGTTAACCATGTATCTCTCAAGCAGAGATTTGCTATATGCAGCCACACCAAAAAGATCTGTGTTCATGCATGAGCTAAGGTGGCCATACACAGAGAGATCCGTTCGTTTGGTTAGGTTGCCAAACGAGAGGATCTCTCCCCGATATGCCCACCTTGAGGGCCCAACAATTGGATCATAACTGGGTAAACATGAGGTTGAATCACGGGAACACATCAATGAACGCGGTCTGCGATCTGACATGATTTTTAGTCCCGCCGATCGACATCTGGCCGACTTTCTGGCCCGTCGGAGGGCCCCATATATGGGCCAATAAGCTGCCTCTACTTACCTTCTCCTCCTCTCTGTTTAGCAATGTTCATACCAAGTACTTGATATGTATTCCAGGGCAGATTTATTCTCTGACCTAACACGGAGGGGGGGATTATTTATCATGATCCAAAAAATTTCAAAAACAGTTTTCGGTAAAATAGTGCAGAGCAAATCTGCATGAATTCCCCCCCCCCCCCCCCTTATTTAGCAATACATTTGGTCAAAAAATTCCTGTGTGGGGAAAAAACTAGATAATAGTGTGGCAAATTTGAATCATACAAATTTTTCTAAATTTGACACTCAAAAACTTTTTTTGAATTTTTGCCTGAAAACCAAAAAATCTTTCGATTATTGCATGAAACCCAGCACAGCCCATTATATCTTCGGGAATTCTCCCATTGACTTTTACATGAACTTGGCAGGTCTGGGTTGGAGTGCTTTTTTATTTGGACTTTTAACACCCTCAGGGACCTCGAATATTTTGAGTTTTTGGCATTTGGATAAATAACCTCCTAAAACTTTGCCCAACTTATACTTTCTGGTCTACTGTATTTGGCCAGCAGAGAGAGTAGCCCCAAGAACACTAATGCAAATGGCAAACAGGGGTTTATGTTAGCCATGGCAAATCACATTTTGTTCAGGAGGTTTCAAACTCCGAAAAACATGTTTTGTGTTGGAGGCAATTGGAATTGGTAACTTATTCGCAGTAGAATTGCATTATTGTGGGACAATGACATGGAGCAATTCTAAGAATATTATGATTCCATTTTTCTTTAATACAAAGGTAATGTGTTTTTTGTCATTTGCACCAAAGGCCATATCAGTTATCCCAATTAAAAATAAAGTGGGTAGACAAAGTCAAACTTACCTACGAAGCTAGAGGCAGCGCTACTTAATTTGACAAAATATGGAGTCGTCCAAAGGAATACCAAAGACATGGCATGATATACTTTACATAAAAATACACGTTACCAAAGCTTGAGAAGTTAAGAACCATGTGGCTACCATTGTATAAACAAAGCCAGAGACGAATGTTAATATAACAAGAACTGTTTGTTGCTTGTATTTGTTATATAAAAATAAGAAGGAAAACGTTTGCCTTAAAAAAAATGAAGAATAAAGTGAGTAGTGAATCTTGACCCCCATGTTTATACCATTTGTTCCCATAAACATTGTTTCATGAACACAAACAATTATTTTCATAGTTTTTTTTTTATAACTGCAACTTTTAAGATGAAGAAACTTTTCAGCCATGTATACACACACATATAAACCTTAGGTGAAAGTTTAAAGTCTTTCTATAATGTTTCAGTTTTGCAAGTGGGCGTTATCCTGCTGGTTAAAAATAAACCTTTTAAAACTGGAAACTGTTAGGGAAAGTGTAAATATCCTTCTGGCAAAACACCGTAATAAATCACAGAATCTCCCAATGACATTCCACAACTGTGATCCAATAGGCTTAAAGTGCAGTGGGAATTGAAGAAGTGGGAAATTCTATACCTAAGAAAAATAAGTCAAAGAAAAAAGACATTCTGGATATACTGTATATAAATGTAAAACATTGTTTCCACATGGGTTTGATGAAAACCTTAAATCATATCCCATTTGCAGAATAGAAGTATCCTTGAATTGCTGTATGAATACCTTTGAATTGCTGTGTATTTTTTATGAACAGGTGATAATGGTCATGGTATGGATAACTTGCCTCCTTAAGGAGTTGAAGTGGAG
This sequence comes from Xenopus borealis, assembly GCA_024363595.1. Lineage (NCBI taxonomy): Eukaryota > Metazoa > Chordata > Amphibia > Anura > Pipidae > Xenopus > Xenopus borealis. Next base: position 125,490,849 of record CM044437.1, read on the forward strand.
GTTAAACCATGCGTCTGAATGATGATGTGAAACCTTTCTAGGAATTATTGGCTTTAGTGTGACCTAATGTTTTTAATATCATTTAATCTTACTATATATAAGGGGTCATTTACAAATTAACCTGCAAGTGCAAGTTCTCAAAAAAGAGTGCACATTGTTGCAAATCATTAAATGGATTCTGACGTGATTTCTATGATTTTGTTTTAATTTCTAAATTGTCTATACTACAAATAATATACTATACAATATAAAATGTCATTCCTGAACCAGCAAGTGTATTTTTTTTTGCTGTAATATTGGTGTGTAGGCAGTCATCTCAGGTCATTGTGCTTGGTCATGTGATTTCAGAAAGAGGATGGAGCTGCTTTCTGGCAGGCTGTTTCTCCTACTCAATGTAACTGAAGGTGTCACAGTGGGACCTGGATTTTACTATTGAGTGTTGTTCATAGATCTACCAGGCAGCTGTTATCTTGTGTTAGGGAGCTGTTATCTGGTTACCTTCCCATTGTTCTGTTGTTAGGCTGCTGGGGGGGGGGAGAGGTGATATCACTCCAAGTTGCAGTAAAGAGTGACTGAAGTTTATCAAAGCACAAGTCACATGATTGGGGGCAGTTGAGATGGATTTCAATTCAGAATTCTGCTGGAGCAGCACTATTGCATTTAAAAAAATATATATATTTTTCCCATGACAGTATCCCTAAGGCACCCATCTCATGTGTAGTGGCAGGGGTGAATGAGCGTCACCTGTCGTTGTGCACATGGGACAGAATATTACTCATATTCCATCACAATTGCTTCCTGTTTTATATAGTCGATGATTAAGGGGGGTGTTCCCGAAATGCATTACGCATCCACACACAGCAGCAACCTGTTTTTTTTATGTTTTAATTAACAGTGGTTTTTACTTTATGTGCCTTTATTTGTTTTCTCTGGTTTATATAAAGCTGACTTGTAGATTTGAGGTGATAGCTGAAGTTTCTTTTCTCTCTTTAGCTCCGCTCTGAAGGTCGTTTCCTGAAGACAGAACAAGGACTCCTCATGCGCTCCCTGCAACTGTCCGACTCTGGAGTGTATCACTGCACAGCCACGGAGAACAATTTTAAGCACACTGTGATGCGTGTCCGGCTCCATGTTCTGGGGGCTGACGCAGTCACAGCAGCACTTCTTCACCCAGAACCTCCTGTGGCCCTTGCCACCAACCCAGCTGCGCCCCCAGGTGCCTATGATGATTTAGTACAGCTTCTTTCTCAGCCTGAGATGGGGCTTCTCAATCAGTACTGTCAGGGATACTGGCGCCCTTCAAGCTCTGCACAGACTGATACAAAGGAGTTTCAGGACCAAAAACGTGCCAGGAACCGGAGAAATCATCCGCCCACTGGGGAACTGCAGACATGAAACAGGACCAACCAATTCTAGGACCAACTATTCTTCATCTCCTTACTTCCCCCCCACATATTGCCCCCTTTCCAGACTGACCCTTATTTTATTTTTTACCCAAACCTCATTTTTTTTCTTCTTAAAATATCATGACAAAAAAAAACAGAACAAACTATAAATATATAAATATATAAAAAATATATATATATAAAGAAAGAAGGGGGTTTACTCTTACCTGAGCCTCTTAGACTTTATTTATTGGGGGAACTGAAATTCCTCCCATGCCAATTCCTCTTTTACTGGGGTGCAGTATGGACACAGAGGATTGGTCCTAGTTTCTGAAATGATGTGACAATTCACCACTGGGGGAGACTTTATATCATGTGATTCTACCGAAACCCTGACGCTCATTTCTTCTTTGCTTGAGGGACCTGCAGAGCGTCAGAGGAGTGTTACTGCTTTAATACTACCAGAGCCTGCAGATAATTGCACATAAACCCCTCTCAGACTACACAAACTGCAGGGTGTTATTCTGTCACCCACCAGTACTTCAGGAATCTGCAGATCATTGCTCCATTACCACTTTGCAATACAGTTTGCAGAGCACCTCTCCATTATCATCGCTCTGCAGGCTGACACTTCAATAAAGAATCTCTGACAAAGAGTTGTCTCTGTTGTTACACCATAGACATCATTGTGATGTGTGTGTCAGCCCCCTTCTCCTACACAACGACGTTTGCCCTATCCAATGCCATATGTTTGAATCTTGCCCCCACTTTTTCTCTCAGATTAAAACTGACTGCAATACTCCAAAGCCCTGAATAGAAGAGGAGGGATAGACCCTCTGTATCCATGATGAAAGCTCAACCCAATGAGAATGTGTGCATTTCAGAGGAGCAGCTATTCCAATTGGATTAGGGTACATTAATTCCAGAACCTATACTATTATGACCACAACCTAGAAATAACTGCAAGGTACAGTAGTGCCATGTACAATTCATTGGAATCTAATTACATAGGAATCCTATCCAAAAGCATTAGGAGATACATTTGTTTTATGTTATGTTACTGCTTTCAGAAAAAAAAGTAGATAAAAATGAAATTTGGCCTTAATATACCAGCCGTTGGATCCAATTGAACTGGAAATAAGTGTTTCAGCAATGCATGAGTCTGCACTTTATATACTCTTGGATTCCCTTGGCTAATTGGGCATAGAATTTTCTGGAAATGACTATAATCAGTATATGAGCTAGGAACAATTCATAACAGGGGAGCGGGCAACAGGATTGTGGAGTCTTGTTATTATGCGTACTGATGTTCTACAGGGAAGCACAAACATACAGCTGACAGAGGAATGTTATTTTATGCAAGTCTTCCTTTTTATATAGTGGACTATTTGTTATTGTATTGGATGATGTGTTTTCCCCCCAATGTCAGTTTTGTTTGAAATGAGGTCAGGGTCGGACTGGGGGGTCTGAGGCCCACCGGGACTTCCTCCCAGGGCCCCCCACTCCCTTCCTCCGCTCTCTGGGTTTTCTCCCAGTGTCCTGCTGGGCCAGTCCGACCTTGAATGAGGTACATGTCCCTGTTGCCTGTGGATTAGAAACAGGGGAGGTGCCTGTAGCCTGAGGCCTGCATTTAAGGTAAGGGAGGTGTCTATGGTGAACGTATTTTGGAATATTTCCAATATTGTCACAAAACAAGCCAATGGCATGAAATGAGCCTGAATTGTCTGAGTATGATATGAGTGTAGTTTGGCACTATTGGTGCAAAATGAGTTGTCTGTGTATAGGTATGGCATTAGTCCAAATTGTGTGTGTGTATTGGTATGGCATGAGCATAAATTGTCTTTGAATTGATAAGAAAAGAGTCCAAATTGTCTGTGACTATGTAAGAATGAGAGTGATTTATCCTAACTGTCTGATTGACAAGAAGAAACAAGTCACAGGTTTATACGTATCAGAAAGAAATGAGTTCAAGCCATCAGACTAATGACAAGAATAGAGTTCCATTTGTCTGTGTTGTCGTCCGAGTTGTCTGATTAACTGGAACAAATGAGTTCTTATTGATTGGGGAGAAATCAATTCCACTTATCTCTGTATTGTGAGAATAAACACAATAATAACATCAGAAGGAGCGCAGTTAGTACAAGGGAGAGATATCTGTCCTGGTGATATCACGCACATAAAAGAGGATTGACCCTGATGATGGAAGAAGGTTGAAGGTGTCCCTGTTGGGTAGGAAGAGGTACAAAATAAGATGAGACAGGGGTTGCAGGATAAGTGCATGTTGTAAGCTAGTTTAATAAGAAATATTTACATAGGAACAAGCAAGGAAAACAACAAGAAAAAGTTTCTATTGATGTAAGCACTTGTTTTATAGTTATAATGACATTATTGGCCAGTGGGCATGTTTGCCTTTGCTCATAAATTTATCTTCAGAAATGTCATTGTTTTCAATATATTCACTGATATGTGCAGCCCAGCACTGCTGAAGAGCGTTTTCTGATATACAGTATGTGCCTTAGGAGTAGGTTACATGCACTTGTCCTATTATCTGTGTTTAGGAGGAGGCGGTTATATGTATTTTTCCTGATATTTGTGTATAAAAACAAGAGGTGAGAGGTGCTTGCCTGTGTATTAGGAGTTGGGAAATGTACCTATTACTAATTTGCAGGTTGACCTGAAACCCATGAAGCCCTGGTTGGGCAGATTTGGGTTGAATTTAGCCAACGATTGCAGGTTAGGGTTTAGTGCAGGTCAGACTGGGGATGTAGACTCCTCCTCTGCTCCCGAAGATTCCCTGTCTTTTAACCAGAGGCTGCACAGAAGTAGCATAGGGGGCAAGAAGATATGGGTACAGGATGGGCACGGGTCCTACAATTAGGGTTGCCACCTTTGCTTAAAAAAATACCAGCCTACCTATATATTTTTCTTTTTTTCCTATTAATAACATTGGGATCAACCATCAAAAATACCAGCCAAGCCGGTAAAATACCGGCCAGGTGGCAAACCTACCTACAATGGCAACATTTTGTGAGTTAGGGTTGGGTGTGAATGAAGGTTTTTCAGGCTAGGGTTGGGTGCAGGTTGAGTTTTTCCTGACATCATTAGTACCTATATTGATGTCTGTGCCCAAGGAGAAGATGAGAGTTTTGTGCCCTGAAATGAGAGGTAGCTGCACCGATATCTGTATAGTAGTGGTGGAGTTGGGCTATAATAAGTAGAGGATTGTACATGTCCTGATGTATTAGGAGGGGTGAGGGTACATTTCCTGATGTCATTTAATAAGATGGGGATAGGAAGTATGTGTCGTTATGCGTTGATTGGGAAGGGGTGAGAGGTAAGTGTAATGTTGTCTAAGTATTAGTTTTAAAAGGTGGTACGAGGTAAGTGACTGTGTCTATGTGTTAGGAAGGGTTAGAGGTAAGTTTCCTGGTATCTGTGTATTAGGATGTGGTTAAGGGTGGTACACGTCCTTATGCGTGTGTGTATTGGGCATGGATGAGAGGTAGCTGGGGGGAAGAAATTGTCATTATGTGTTTTGATTTGGAAGAGGTGAGAGGTACTGTACATTTCTATATGTCATATTTATTAGAAGATTAGAGGTACATGAATGGCTGTGTGTGTGTATAAAATGCTGGACCTATAATCTGTGTATAAGCAGAGTGTGAGAGGAATGTGCACTGATTTCCTATAGGAGCTTCTGAGGGGTGCTACACATATACCTTTATATAAATACAGCGTGTGCATATTACAAAGAGTGCGCTTCTCTAATGTCTGTAATAAGGAACAGTGGGAACATTATATCTCCATGTCTGATGTGTATTTCCCAGGCCTGTATAGCTGGATATTCTACATCCACACTCTGAAACTTTTTTTTCTGAGTATTTTTGGTTTCCTTGTCTGTAAATAGCGTTAAATCAGAATGTACTTATGTTTCTCTCAGAGTTTAAGCCTGAAATGTGCAGTGATTTTTTTTTTTCTCCTGTGGATGGACCAGAATATAATAAATCTGTTTTTCAAAATGCGACTCTGGAGCCGTCTGTACAAGTGAGCATCAATATTATTATTATTATTATTATTAATAACATGTATTTCTATAGCGCCAACTTGTTGCGAATACACTTGCATACGACTCTCTGTGTAGCACATGCAGCAATCACTGCCACCGCTGCTGCCGACGGTCTGGATTATTCATTGGCATCATTCATCGTTCAACACAAAGCCATTGGTTTTATGTCCATAGCTACCATTATAATTGCAATATGGTGTGTTTTAAAGAAATTCAGTGGTTTATATATATATATTTATATATATATACCTGTCAAAGTCATACTTATATCCTCATGTTGCATGTGTCCTACTGCAGAACCATTCTTTGCTACCTATGGCAGCTTCCACATGGTAAATTGACAGGGCAAGAGACACATACACCCATTTTTGGGCTCATATCAGCCAACTGAATCAATGTCATACAAACCAACACACAAAGGAAGGTGGCTGGTGCTTAATATCTGCTCTGCCCTTTTACAGAATGTGATGCACCAGAGGGTCAGCGACCCCATCCATAAAAGAAAGCATGCAGTATTAGGATGACAATGATTTATTTTTAACCAAACCACGATGCACTACTATGAGATGAGAACTATTTTAAGCCAAAATTTTGAGGCAGGACATCTCATTTATGTTCCTATTGCCCTCAGCCCTATTAAATGTTGTTTCTTGGGGCTAAATCCCATGAATTCTTTATGGACTGGTAAAAACTTGTATGTATATATATATATATATATATATATTAGGCTGAACTGGCATGCCAGATATTTTTATTCTGTACTTGTAAAATGTTTTCTATAAAGGGGCAGTGTACCGGAATTTTCAACACTGATTCAACAGGAAGTAGATGATGACTTTCATTTTCCATGTGTTCCCTGTTTTAGTGCAATAAATTAAATATTAAAAATTAAAATGAAATATTTTTTTTTTCTAAAACAATAGGCAAAAAGTATGTTCAGCACAAGAACTATTCATTGCACTGCTGAACAAGGAATTATACTGTCAGTTTAGTACAATGATCGTAGACACTCAGGGACAGATTTACTAAATTTACATGAAGGATTCGAAGTTCGATTGAATTTTCAAAAAGTTTTGAATTCGAATTTTCAAATATTTTTTAAGACCACTTCAACCAGTGAATTTTGAAAATTCGATCGAATTGAATGATTCGAATAAAAATCTATTCGAATATTCGATTAGTTGACAGTCGAAGTACTTTCCATTTAAAAAATTAAATATTTATTCGACTGCCTAGTTCGCCAGTTTCAACCTACCTAATCGATCGTTCGACCAATCGAATTGCAGTAAAAATCCTTCAAATTCGAATTTGGAGAATTTTTATTCCCTAACTATTCCCATGGTCGAATTCGACGGTTTTTAACCCTTGAATTTGACCCTTAGTAAATCTGCCCCTCAGTTTTCAAATGGAGACATAAATGCTTATAAAACATTATTCATTTGTGAAATATTAAATCATACCAGGGCTACATTGGCTCATGTACTTGTGACTCTCTCTGTTGCACAGGTGTTTTGTTTAGAGATGCATTCTGGGAAAGTATGTGCTACCCTCGAGGGACAGATATGGCCATTCTTCAGTAAAGGTTCAATGTTATAAGATCCATTACTTACTTATGATTCTGCATTAGAAATGTTTGCAAATATCCGAGGCACATCTAGTTATACTGTATGTTCCTTTATATTCATACTGTAGTAAAGGGGGAATATCAGTGCAAAATTAGCCACAGAGTTAACAGCTTGGAGAGATCAGGGAATATATTGTTTAGGCTGTACTTCCTGTATAGTTCTCAACCGATTGTACATTAAAGCTGACCATATGCAAACCAATGGTGTCCATCCATGGATCAGTGTAGAGGCATAGTTTGGCAGTACAGTTGGGAATGGATTCTTAAGATGACCACTTGATATATTCCCATTAATCTACATAAATAAGAATCATATACAGTAGAAGTCCCATTTTACATTTTTCAGGGGACCAGAAAAAAATGGTGTAAAATCCAGGGAAATGTATTATGCATAATATATAGGTGGGACCACAAAACAACACTGTAAAATAAAGGAAAACATAAAATCAGGGTATGTAAAATTGGGGCTTTACTGTATACACACACCATTAATATCATTGGCCAGATGTATATGCCTATATATCAGAATTTGAATGCTTTAGAAATTTGGATAGATGGATAGCTGATTGATTGATAGATACATAAATAGTCTTACAATGATTCCAAGACTCATATTAGTGTTTGATATAGGCTCCATCAAGAGGGTCTCTTGGTTTCCTACTGCCATAAATGGGGAGCAAAGGCTACTCAGGTATATCAAGTGAGTCTACTGTTAACAATTTAAGAAACACAGATGGGAAGCAACACAATCATGAAAAAAGTTTCTGGGGTGCCAAATAAAGATTATGGTTGGCTATTTGGTAGCCCGTTGTTGATTGTCATCATACTGGAGCCTCTGTGGTTTTTATGCAACCAAAACTTGCCTCCAAGCCAGGAATTAAAAAATAAGCACCTGATTTGAGGCCAACTGGATTAACATCCAAGGAGTTGGTGAGCAACATACTGCTCACCAGCCACTAGTTAAGGATCACAGTTTTAGAGAATTGCCAAGCCCAAATGAAGATGGGATGAGCATTTAAGAAGGATGAATGGGTATATATGGTTAGGGCAGCAACCAAGAGGGAAATGATTAGATGAGTGAAGTGATGACTAGAGGTGGCAGTATGACTGAGGTAAGTATTTCTACTATTGTAGAACAAAGGAAGATGCTTACACTATCTTCATGAAAGACAACCAGTTATATTCCTGATATCAGTCATTTTTATTTCATGTAAACCTCATCCCTTCCCCTTAAGTTTCTAAGCAATTTCTGTCAAAGGCAGAAAGATTCAGGGTTCCATAGAGGTCATTCACGACGAATCACACAAACACATTATACTTAATTACAGTATGCAGGGGCACTTAATGAGTTCAGTCATTGCACACTGTGCTTGAGAAGTCTAAGGTGAGCCAATTGGTCGTTCAGCATGGCAGGAGAGTGACACAGGAGCCATGGTTATTGGGAGAGTGGGAATGAGAATGCAACACAGTCCCATGGGATAAAGCCAAGCAGAGGCTGCAGAAAGACCGACTAGGAAGCTGGTGACAGAGCAAAGTGTATATTAGCCCAAAGCTAATGCAACACCTGGAGACTGGGAATATCCTGGTATTATCTATAGGTATGGGCGTCTCCATTTATATCCACATCAATACAATACAGATATATCCAAAAACATGACATAATCTGATGCACTTTTCACTGTGGTTTGTTCCACCACCAAATATCCAGAAGTGATTTAACCCTAACAAAATATGAAAGTTGTATAGAATTTCACGGTAATGAAGAAAGAAATGGATCATTAGAACAAGCCAAGGGCAGAGCAGATATGTATGGCTGGAATCAGGGCATTCTGGCTGGACTGGGAACTTATCAGCATTTAGAATATATATGTTACTGTGCAGGGGTTAACTCTCGCAGCCACTCAATGTCATTGTGATTTATGTTCCAGGAGAGTTCTCAGGCCCTAATGGCTTATAAACCTGCCAAGAATGATCTACCCTGGAGAGTTATATTTTAGCAAAAAAGGTCAGTCCTGGGGGAGTCAGAGTCGTCATCCAGCCAAGTGTTACCTGGAGCCAGTCTTGACTCACGGGGCCAGTTTCTCCCTTAACCTGTTTGCACCCTGGGATTGTCCTAACACCCTACCCCCTCCATGGCAAGCATTCATCACTGTATGATACATCTTGGGAAGAATTTTAGCAATCTTGAAGGAAAAACAGAGGAATGTTTATTTTAAAAAGAAGAAAAATAACATTTTTGAATAATGTACACTTTTCCTACATTGTCCTGTAAAAATTTCCATTTGTAAACGCCACATAATTATACATCTGTTTTCCATCAGCCTAGAGGAATATACATAGGCAAGGCATGCACACATACATTACAGTTATTTCTGGTTTTGGGGAGAGGTTCAGTGTCACAGATGGCAAGAAACGGTTGTTAAATGTAGGGGGAAATCATTCATACATTGATTTATTGCTCCAGGTTAAGCCATATCTGGAGAAGATTGACCCATATAGTGGATTCAGATATTTTTGGCAAGGAACAAAAGGGTATCAACTATGTTACAGAACTGGCCAGACCAAGAAATATACCCTTAGGATCCATTGGAAGTGTTAGATACCTCTCCATCCAGGTCAAAACTTCTCATTAGGGCTAAGCAAGTATTGGGCATAAGCAGAATAAATAGAAAAGATTCCACCTTTCCTACCTGTCTCTATACTTGTCATTTAGACAGACAGGTCAGGCCCCAAACCACATTGGGGCCCTGTCCTCAACTGACTGACATAGGACTGACCTGTACCCCCCAACACTGCAGATGTGTTTTATCTGGTGTGAGGTACAGACTGCAGCCAGACTAGGGGTAAGAAGTGCTTGTTAACATGCCCTTGCCTTCGTAGTGGTCTGCACTTCTTCCCCCCACACTTTTGGGAATAACCCCTAAAGTCAGCAGTTGTCCTGCCTCTATGGAACTAATGAGATGGTAATCAGAGAGTAAATGGAATGAGAACCACTTCATGGTTTTAGATAGGACATGCCAAACCTTATATCTTAATCAAACTGTAGGGGGCATGGTCTGTATGTCCCTTAATGTATGGAATATAGCATGTGCCATTTTTTTCAAGGAAACCAGATTCAAAGATTTTCAGGAAAGTGTTTGGATTTCTGGATCTGATTCTAGTGACCAGCCCAAGCTAGGAAGCTAGGAAATCTGAAAGTCAACAAACTTCCCCAGTGTGGCTGACATTTTTTCTTCTTAGTCAAGAATATTGGAGTTTTATTGCCCCAAAAACCACCCTATTGAGATGGACGTTGTTGGAGAACATATAGGATTTTGGGACAAAAGATCATGGGGACATGGTCTGTTGTTCCCTTAATTTATTGAATATAGCATGTGCCATTTTTTAAAGGAATCCATATTCAAAGGTTTTCGGGAAAGTGTTTGGGTTTTTTGATCTGGTTCTATTCACCAGCCCACATTTTTCTTCTTACTTAACAATATTTCATTGTCCAAGAAATTACCCTAGGGAGATACACTGGGCGTTGTTGGAGAACGTATAGGATTTTGGCAAGAAAGATCATTTTCAAAATGATAATTCTACCCCAATGTAAGAACAGTAGGTCAGCCCATTGTTCAGATCATTTACTTGGACAGAGTCTGCCTGTTATTAACTGCGCCCTATTTGTCTCCATTTCTTTATTCGATCCATATCGATTGATCAGCATGTTTGCTTGCCATTCACTTTGAAATTAGCTTGAACTTTATGTTTGCAGACACCACAGAGTTCTATAAATGACCAGATGGGGATCTTCCATGATGTTTCCTCTCTATAGAGAGACGGACCTCCAGGACTAGGCAGAGAATGGCATGTGAGACATTGAAGGACACATATAACCTCTGACATCCTCTGACATTTAGGGGGTTATTTATTAAAGTCTGAATGCAAAAAATGTTTTTTTTTACTATAAAATCCAAATTTTTTGTGGAAAAAAACGTGCATTTTACAAGATTTAGTATACCCCAAGGTTAGAAAAAGTTTTAATCTGAAAATCTGCCATCTCAGACCTGCCGAGGTTGTATATAAGGCAATGGGAAAGGTCCCTCACGTATTTAGAAGTTTCTGTTGTCTGCACTGGAATTAGCCAGTAAATCAGACTATTTCTGCCTTTTTGGCCGAAAACCCCAAATGTTCTGACTTTTCAGGAAAAAGCCAGAAAACAAAATGGGTTTTATCGAGTTTTTCCAAGATCTGATTCAATTGTGCTTTTTTAAAGGGGTTGTTCACCTTTGAGTTAACTTTTAGTATAATGTAGAGAGTGATA
>CM044437.1:125505632-125529461 GCA_024363595.1 Xenopus borealis
ATAAAATTATCAGAAAAATTTGGATTTTGATAGATAACCCCCTTATTGTTCAAACAAAAAATGGTCCCTTTAATTTTTTTCCTTGCACTTTTATGATATGAGCAGTTATTAAAATGTATCATTATATTATATGATTTATTGTTATAAGTCAAACACTAATAATATCATGACTGTTCTAATAGTGAATAAAACTTCCTCATGAGGTAACTTTGTGCCACTTCAGAAAAGGAAGCATTAAGTACGCATGGCGATTTGCATTCTTGCCGACGGGAAGACATATGGGAAGATTAGTTGTTCAGAGTAGAGAAGATTTGTTGCTGAGCGACTAATCTCCCCATCTGCCAAATTGTGCATGTGAGTAGTAGGGAACAGACATAGGATCCCTGGGAAATTACAGAAAATTGAAGTATAGCATTAGTAATATTACCCTTGGCTGTTGTATTTTTCAGGGTAGAGGAGAACCAGCACTAGGACCAAGGTTAGTGATTATATTCACTTGTGGGGGTGCCTAATTAGTTGCCAACCAATGAATAACACTTTCCTTTCCCTTTAAGGGTAATGGCCAACGGGGAGATTTCTCATCTGTTATAAATCGGTGTAGTAGTGCCAATTTATGGCGGGTGACAAAATCTCCCTGTTTGCCATTACCCTAAGATACATGAAAACATGGATGTATGTAATTGTCGCCGTCCTATAGTTCTGGGGTACTGAACAATGGTGTAAAAAGATGTTAGTGGGCCCCAAAGCAAATTCAACTTAGGGCCCCTAAAACTTTGCTAAATTGACCCATTATACCAACAGATATGACAATTACAGGGTTGCAAGGTTTGTGCCCTTTGTAGTGATGGGTGAATTCCCGTGATTCGCTGTTGGCGAATAAATTTACAAAATGCCAAATTTGCTGGCGTAAAAAAAACAAAAACGAGACACGCGTCAAAAAAAAACGTGACGCGTGGCAAAAACGTGACACTCGTGACATTCGCAAATTTTGCTGGAAATTCGTGAATTTTTCGGCAAAGCGAAACGGGACAGATTCACCCATCACTAGCCCTTTGTCATTACGCCCCTGGTACTGAAGACAGAATAACAGCAATCAACCTTAAACCTTAAACCTTACTGCCCATCATGCTGCCCCATTCACTGCTCGCAGTTTGGAAACCAGTGTGTTCGGTTTGTGCCATTAATAAATGAATTTGTGTCTTTATTGTGCTACCTATAGATCTTTTGGCAGCAAGATAAGAAAATGCTTCTCGGCACAGCTACAGTACTTTATTCTTATCAAAAGTCTGTAAAAAAAACTAAGGGGCAGATTTACTATTGGTTGAATTCGAGGATGAATTAACCCTCGAATTCGACCAATTGAATTGTGGTCGAATTGAAACCCTTCAAATTCGGATATCAAATTTGAAGGGTTTTAGCGCAATTCGATTGATCAAATAAAAATATTCAATCCAACGATCGAACGATTTTAACCATTCGATCGAATTTTTTTTATTCGATCTAAAAAACTTAAAAAGACTCTATGGGAGCTTCCCATAGGGTTTAATAGCAATTCGGTAGGTTTAATCTGGCGAACTAGGCAGTCGGATCAAAATTTAAAGGGTAACTAATTCAACTGTCGAATATTCAAATAGAATTTTCTTCCAATTATGGCCACCAAAAATATTCGAGAATCCTTATCTTTTTGAAAATTCGATCAAATTTTCGAATCATTCATGTAAATTTAGTAAATCTGCCCCTAAATGTCAAGGAAAATATCAAGGAAATGCAGTTGTTTTAATGCTACATCTGTATGTCATGGGTTACAGTGTGAGATGGAGGTTGCATATATTCAGCCCCTAACCCAGTGCAGTGACCTGGTTGACATCCATGAGTTGCACATGAGTTGCACATAAACAGAAAAAACTGCTGAACACAAATGCTGTCAATTGGCACAACTTAAAGTCTAAACTTGGAATCCAGTGGCGTAACCTACTGACACTAGCGAGTGCCTTTGTGACAATGATATTTTTAGTCTGACCCGTAATTGGCACAAGCCCTTCTATAGATACTGGCCCTGTGTATATGGAAGCCTGTATGGCAGGGGTTGAATAGTCATTCGTATTTCATCACAACCTTTTGTTTCTTTCCCAGGATTACCCTCTCTCCCTCCCACCGGCACTGCCGCCAAATTTTTACAGCATCTGTAAATTCCCTGTGTTTATTGGAGAAAAAATAAAGTGAATTATTTACAGAGGGAGAAGCTGCGTCATGTTACAGGATGTCTAAGGGGGTTGGGGCAGAGCTCTGAGGGTCTCAGTCTGGAAGAGACACCCTGTGGCTGCCCCCAAGGGATAAGCAAGGACCACTGAGACTGAAATAAATAGAAAGACACAACTTGAAACAACAGCCACTTGATGAGTTGCGTTTTCCTTCGACAGCTAATGATACATTATGGTGTCTATGAGATGAGTGGCCTCCAACCCTCCACTGAGGATTCAGCTTTAAACAGTGTGTAGTGGCCCTGGTTTGTTGGGAAGGGGTTAAACACTGTCGATGCCTGGCAGTGACAGGGTTAAGAAGCTGCAGGCATGCCTTGCAACAGATGGCTGGAAATGAAGTGGTCAAAAATATTCCCATTATTTATAATATGCAGCAATTCAAACCAGAAAGAAACACAAACTGTAAACAGTGTATGATTTATACAGGCCTGGGCCAAACAAACAGAGAAACACGCAGAGTTTGGTACTTACATCTGAGATCTGACCCCTGACCCCACGCCTTCATCTGTCTTAATGCATTTAATTGCGACTTGCCAATTGTGAAATTCCCTTTTACTAAAACTTTCACCCCAACCCCCAAACCTCACACAGAGTGGTCTAGTGGAAACACACAACAGCCCTGAACATAGATCTTTTCAGCTATAATATTCTGTGCCTAGTGCTTTTCCTTATATTGGGTGCCTCGGGGTTCCTACTGTGCTGATGGGTGCCACTAGCAACACGTGAACCTTATTAATGCCTAATGTGCATCTCATGCAACTCATTTGGTGCTCACAGGCGGTGTGTGTACAGAAGAATACTCGTTGTACAGTTGGAAAACTGAATGTCTGAAAAATGTCCAACATAGGGGGTGCAAGTAATTTCTTATTCAAATTATGGGCTACATGCACATCCCGATACTCGTCTCTGCAGCAAGGTCACTGCATACCTCACAACATTTTGGAAATAGAAAGAGGGACACATTTTTTAACCACACCCATTCTTGTGACCACACCCCCTAATTACCATGTTCATTTTACAAAATTTGGCAGGTTGTGAAAGTTTTAACATATTTCTGTGAAGGTGAATTGTCCTTTAAGCTGCAAAACAGTTTCCCCAAAGGACCTGCTTATCTTTAATTGTTACAAAAAAATATCAAAGTCACTATTCTGAGCTCTCTGCTAAAAGCCAATTAAGATAGAATCATTGTATCTTTTCTGGCTGTTCAGTACAGGAGATCAAAGAGAAAGTTGGGACATTTCAGTAACAAACCCGGGTCTGCGGGTTGAGCTGTCAAAATCGGGACTGGCCCAATGCATTGGGTCAAGGATAGAATCATGTTGCAGCTTAAGGAGACCAAATGGGTGAGGACCCAACAAGGCCTTCACCTGATGGAATTTTTAAACTTAGCAGGAGGTCCCTAACCACAGGCTATTAAGCTTCCAACTTGGTCTGAAGGAGCTTATATCCAGGTTTGTATTGGGACACCAGGGGAAAACCTGGTGGGCCCCAGCCCTTGTGGGCCCCACACCACCTGCTCTGGGTCTGTGCCGGTGGGGGGCGGAGGGGGGCTTGTGGCTGCGGCAGGGGGTGTAGGGTCCCCCCAATCCGACACTGCTTATATCAGTCTGGTTATAGCAAGTTTAACTCAAACCAATGTTAATAATTTAGGCAACTGGGTGTTACAATTGGGCTACTGAAATTGAAATCAGGGTTAGTCAATCGAATACATTTATTTACAGGGGTATGAATAAATGCTCAGGCGAGACAGTTGCTATATTTTGACCATCTGATTCCTGACTTCTGCAACTTATCTGAATTTCTTTCTTGTTTTCAAGATATTAGCCGTTTTGATACTGTTAATACAATGAATTTGAAGCATTAGTTCCACCGTTCATATTGAACAGAAAATGATGTCAGAGGGAAGAGTCAACTGACATTTCTCTGGGGTTTCTAAACGGCACAACATCACAAAACTTCCCTTTTCTCTTCATTTTCTGCCAGCTGTAGTTGGCCAAAATGAACAGCAGGTGGTGGTGTTTCAGATTCCGTTTATTAGTCCCTAAACACTTGGGATATGAAACAACCACCTTAGAATACCTTGTTGTGTGAGTGCAAATCAGGTTGCCCAAGGTAACAAAGATCAGTCAATAGAAAAGAATTACTCCACCACTCCTTTGTACAAAGTGAAAAGGTGAATTTATTCTGGTCAATAACCAGGCAAAGTTGCACAATTTTTTACCTGAATAAACTCCTGGTTAAATGCATGTTTTTTATACCAGGTTTTGACCATTGTGCAATAAGGAGTGCTTTATATTCATTATACAGGGGTATTAGTAGTCTAAGAACTGCTAATTTCTTTAAAGGGGTTGTTCACCTGAGTTAACTTTTAGTATTATGAAGAGAGTGATATTCTGAGACAACTTGCAATTGATTTTCATTTTTTATTTGTAGTCTATTTTTTCTTCAGCAGCTCTCCAGTTTGCAATTACCATCTAGTGGCTAGGGTCCACATTACCCTAGCAACCATGCACTGATTCATATACGAAACTGGAATATGAATAGGAGAAGACCAGAAAAAAAAGATGAGCAGTAACTATACATCTGTAGCTTTACAGTGTATTTGTTGTTTTAGATGGGGCCAGTGACCTCTATTTGAAAGCTTCAAAGAGTCAGAAGAAGGGGGCAAATAATTAAAAAAAAAATACTATAAAAAATGAAGACCAATTGAAAAGTTGCTTAGTCGCAAAAAGGAAATTTTCCTATGTAGAAAACAGCGCCTAAGGCAACGGAAAGTTTTAGAAAAATGCAATATAGTGTAGTATGTTGGGGAATATGATGGTCACCCCGTGTTTCAAAACATAAAAATTATGAAAAATAGTGAGAGCACATATATCAACATATGCATAGGCATGCATATATGTGCATTCCCTTAAACTTGTGTTACTGTGCAATCCAAGCGTGTTTCTCCTTCACCAAAAACGATATGGCTGAAATGCCTACTTACAAACCACTTTCGTGGTATGCCGCATGTACTAAATTTCCTCCTGGCACTTCCCCTCCTGATCCTCAAATGTATCCTCGGTAACGATATATGATCATAAAAGTGATAAAACAAGGAAATAGTGTAAAACCACGAAAGTGGTTTGTAAGTAGGCATTTCAGCCATATCGTTTTTGGTGAAGGAGAAACACGCTTGGAGATTTAAACAGCCACCATAGAAATATCTCTAGAAATCTCTTTTTTCACCACTGGGAATTGCACAGTAACACAAGTTTAAGGGAATGCACATATATGCATGCATATGCATATGTTGATATATGTGCTCTCACTATTTTTCATAATTTTTATGTTTTGAAACACGGGGTGACCATCATATTCCCCAACATACTACACTATATTGCATTTTTCTAAAACTTTCCGTTGCCTTAGGCGCTGTTTTCTACATAGGAAAATTTCCTTTTTGCGACTGGGATTTACATGCAGGAGAGAGACTGCGAAGGAAACGGCAGGAAACCTCTTTAGGACCAACATTGTGATTCTGGGACACTTAGGAATAAGTTGTTTCCAATATTTTTGAATTGTGAAAAGTTGCTTAGACTGGTCATTCGATAAAACAGAAATTGAACTGCCGCTTTGAACAGACATTTATAGAAGCCAGGGAAGCAATACAACTGGAACATCATTATCATTTTTCTCCCAATATTTCAGCACACAAATAAAAAGAAAAGATGAATGTGCCCTTAATAGCTATAGTTCTCCTTTCTGCCAAATAATTGATATATGTCTTGTCGATGGATCCCTAACAGCACTCTGTCCATTAAAGTTCCACTACACGGCACCAGATGCCTCAGCTGAGAGAATGCAGGTCAGGCTTAAATCTCCTGATGAGTTTCATTTACTGCTGCATTTCAGCCACAACCAGACAAGAATATAATATATATATCATCTATATATCATCCTGGGCTATAGCCACACACTGTTTATTTACCCTTCAGAACTTTATTGTGTTGCTTTGTGTGTATAGAGCCACAAGGGTAAATTCCTTCAGAGACAGGAATAAGACAATTCATACACACGGGCACAATAAATACTGAGTAGAATAGACAAGTTCTGGGAATTAAGTACAAATGGAAAGAAATCACTGCCCCTGGGAGAGCCTATAACTTTTCATAAGGAGAGGCAACGTGTGAGAACATGGAGCAAATGGAGAAAAGTTATCACAAATCATCTGATAATGAGCTTATTAGTACAATATATACATACACACATATATATATATATATAAAAATACATTTATCTTTCGTCAAGGTTTTAAATATTGTATGCATTGTCCTTTACATGTACAGCATATAAACACTTTACATTCTTATAAGGCAAAGAGCAGAAATAGGCTTCAAGTTCTGACTGTCGACTGCCCTATAATTTCTTATCTATAACACCCACTCCAACCAGGAAAAGGGACCTGATTCCTAGACCACCACCTAACCTGTCTGCTCAAAGGAGATGTACTCGCCCTTATAATGTTATGAAAAACATGCTCTTCTGAGCATTTTTCATAGTTATTTCTTCCTTTTTTTTCATGTTGTTCAATGCAAATATCATGAATGTGTACAAGAAGTACCCACCGCTGTTCTTTCTCGGTAGGGACCAGACAGAAAGACAAAAGCTTATCTTGCTGATGCAGGAAGTATCTCCTGATGCTTTACTGCTCGGTTCTACGAGCAACAGGATTATACAGAGAAGTGTCAGGCGATGCATCAGCAAAGTATGCCTTTAACCTTCTGTGTGGACCCGATACACAACAACGGTAAACAAGGAAGAAGTAAGATGCAGTTACGTTGCAGTTGATTTCAATTTTTAGCAATTAGCTAATCCACCACAAAACACAGGCAGTGTTATGTGTGTGTTGAGGCACTGGACAAAATAGCTAAGTATTCTAGTCACTCGTGTGGTTATAAAGAAAGGTCTTGTCTTACAATCAGGGGCTTAGCAATATAACATATGGGGGAAGCATACTAAGCAGCTGCTGGAGGGGGGGATCCTGATGTGCATTTTCAATAAACTGTATGTTTCAAAAACAGATAACCTTCAGGAAGCATTGGAGGTAGAGTCCGGCATCCATACCCCGCTAGATTCCCTACCCACGCCAACTTACCACCTGATAAATGGACCAGTGATACTGGAAGTGCCGTCACTATTGATGGGAAGTGACATCACTCTAGACGCGGATGAAACCCTACAGCTTTGCGGGTATTCTGCTGTTACCCCACTGCAGGTCTCTAATTGAAAACCTTAAAAGGCATATAAAGGCAAAAAAATTAAATCCCATTTTTACTTTCTTTATTGAAAAATAAACCTCCAATATCTCCAATATACTTTAATAAAAAAAATGTGTACCATTTTTATAAGAAACCTGACTGTATGCAGTGAAATTCTCCCTTCATTTACTGCTGTGGAAAGGAATTGTCAGACAGACCCTAACTGCTGTGCAGGGAAACAATCATACTTATGAACAGCAGGGGGAGCCCCCGCCTTACTTCCCAGCCGTTCAGAACTCCAGCAGCTTTGTTTGTTTCCCTGTAGAGCAGTCGCCGACTGTGTAGAGATTTGTATTGGATTTTATTTTTGCCTTTACGTCCCCTTTACTGTTTCCAACTCCAGCTGCAGGGACAAAGATCATGGAGCCAGATTTAAACAGATAAACTGGGATTCTATTCGGAGGATTATTTTGCTGCAGCCACTGGTTCTGCAGAGTTGGAGAAAGTTTGTATTAAACAATACAAAAACTATAAAATCCACATTAGATTACATGACAACACAGGACCCAGTGCAGTCTGTATATTCTGATTATTAATCAGTCTTGCTGTATAATCTTCTGGCAGATATTATTTGACTTGTGCTGTTTTGATAATTTATGACAATCCCTAAGCTTAGCCCAGATCACACTGAGCATGTGCACAGTCTTGGTCTTGCAAAGATGTATAACAAAGTTACAAGATGACAGCCCCCTGTGGCCAACTTTGAAAGCATAAATACTTTGTTTAATTAGGCTTGTGGTGCAGTAAGTTCATGTTTATGTTTAGTATACAAAATACTGCATTTCTAGCCTTATTCTATTTTACACTTTCCTTGTTCTTCAAACATGATTTTGCTGTACAGCCCACAAACCTTTGGTAAATATAAAAAAAACGCTTGTGTTGGATCTTTTGTATGCTTTCTTATATTTTTTATGAATGCACCCATTTATTGTACAATGCAGTAGAATATGTTGGCATTTATTAATACATATTGATATATAATAAAAGTAACCATAAAATGATGTTGTTTAGCCAACAGGAATCAGGACAATAGTCTGTATTAGATTGTAAGCACTTAAGGGTAGGAACCTCCTGTGTCCCCTAAGAACTGCCCATTAATCATTGTATCTGTGTTTATATTATAGTTATTTATTGCAGCATTTGGGCCCCTCTGTACTCTCCATGTATAATTAAAACATACAGCACAGAGTATACAAGTAGCGCTATATAAATAAGAAATACATACATTCATGTATTCTGCTACAGCACAAAACCAATTAAAATGAGCTCTGACCGTGCTGATCTCTGCATAGGAAGCAGTAAACACAAGCCGTAACTAATAAAAAGCAATGCATACCATTTGTTTGCATTATGGGTTCCCTCTATATTACTCATCGCTTACAGACGCAAATGAAAAACATTTCTTTCCCTGATATTGTTTCTTTTAAGCTTTTTTTACGAGCCCCCACATCCGAGTGGAAACCTAATGAGGGGGGCAGGAAGCAAACTGGGCCGACAGCTGTATTTGTCAACAGAATCATTAGCCGTGACAGTCATTAAGATTGCATTCTTTTTTATAGGCAACACTGGGCTTTTAACTGAAAATGTTCATCATGTTTGGGTCACTGGGCAGCAGATGCCATGGTTTTCTTTTCTATTGATTTATTTAAGGCTACTGAGTGCTGGCAATAAGCAGAAGGGCTGAGTGAGGACACATTCCCATGGACGCTTTCCTACTCGCTGATTGTTTGCTGGACTTTATTTTGGATCAGATCCTTCATCTGGGAACTCTGTGATTGTTCCTGAAAGCACAAACAATTCCTTGGGTTATCTATTCCAATGGTCCTGTGCTTGCAAAGACCAATTGCAGAGATGGAGAGGCTGGAAAAAAACCTGAAGAAAATAAAGAAAAGGCCGCCTGTCTCTGTGTGAAGTGCCGGAGTCACAAAGAGAAGATTGGCACTTACTTATGTTGCATGCATTACAACAGAAACCAAAAAAGCCCATGGGCAGGACTACAGAAAAATAAACCTGACTAAATAAATAGCCTTTAATCTTGTAGAATTAACTGCACGGCTCAATTAGAATTACAGATGGAAGTGAGACCCGAGGGGGGAAATAGCACTCCAGAGCCTGACAAAGGGCATTTGCTTTTAGCTATAAAAAATAAATAATAAGGTGCATTTTTATTTGGTTTGTGCTTCTGTTAGATTAAAGGGCATGTGCGTTTAAGGGAGATTTACGTCTGACTTAATTTTCTTGTTTCGTTTTGGGATGTTGCCACCAGCCTGAGGCATTTGCAAGGGAATAGTAAAAAGGCAAAACAAAATATATGTGCACTTGGTGAGTTCATTATTTCCTCCATCAGTCACTGCAGGGTATAGAGCCTTTTCAGCTTCGCTGCATATTGATAGATGGTTGCTCTTTTTATCTGTCGCTAATGGTTTACAGAATTTCCTGAACTTTCTGGGTTGCGCCACCCCATGGAGAGGCCAAAATAGGGAGCGTTGGGAGAGGAGGCGGCTAGATGGCAAGTTATGGGGAGATTTAAAGGAAGGAAATTTTGGATACAAAAAAAAGCAACTGCAAAAGGTTCTATAAAATGTAATTCAGCTGATTTTGTTTGAACGTTAAGATCAGTGGGATAAATCCTCCAGGGACAAGGGGCGAAATTACACCGATGGGACCCACTAGGAGGCCCAGCAGCAGTACTATGAGGAGGCATGCCAAGCAATAAGGATAATGGGGGGATGCAAATGTTGGACCATAGGTTCTGATTCTGTTACTGATTAAAGGAGAAGTAAAGCTTCATTTAAGAAGTAACTAGTTGTACATTATGCTTTGGGATTCTGTACCAGCCCAAGGCAACCACAGCCCTTTAGCAGTAAAGATCTGTGTCTCCCCAGTAGATGCCCCAGTAGCTCCCCATCTTCTTTTCTGCTGATTCACTGATTCACATGCTCTGTGCTGCTGTCACTTACTGAGCTTAGGGACCCACTCACAATATACAGTACACATAGAATAGAAATATAAGTCTGATTAGTCATTAATACAGATAATTACTACATGGCAGCACAGAAACAGGCCTGGATTTATGGCGAGGCCTCATAGGCCTGGGTCTAGGGCGACATGCCAGTCTACGAGGAGCACCGTGGACGCGCTGCTCCCTGGTGCTCACTGGTGCTCCCTTGCTTGTGCACCTGGGCACAGTATGCAAGTGGGCACTTGGAGCGTGCCTGCCAGGCAAATCTGGTGCTGAACAGAAACCAGTGCAAATAGCATCAGAATTTAATAATCAGCCCTGTAGCATCAGCTTATATTATTATATATTTGATAATTAGTGACGGCCCCTAAGCTTAGCTTCTCAACAGCTGCTCAGAGCCCACTGAGCATGTGAGTGTCACAGACACTTTCCAATATGCTGAACCCCGTGACAAGTTTGGCCTGGATCATTGCTGTTATTGAGAAACTAAATCTTTAGGCTGGTGCAATAAGTTCAGTATATAAAATATGGCATTTTTGGCCATATTAATTCTTAGGGTTTAGTTCTCCTTTAAATGTCAGTGTTGTACATCCTCTTTCAGCTTGGAGATGAACCCTGTAAGCATCCTATAGCAGAAATATATGCCAGAAACAATGTCAGTGATGCTACTGAGCTGTTTCTCCTTTTGGAAGTGCTAAAGGGCCATGAAATCAAAGGCAAACAGACTTATAACATACTTATAATATACATGCTTCTAATTTACTCAGCAGATGAAAAGCCTCTGACTACAGAACCTTAATCAACTGCTTACTTTACTCAAGCAAAATCAACAGCATAAATATTTTTGACATAGATACCGTAGTTTACTGTTGTGTTTCCTTATTGAAAGTACATTTGCACCGCCGGCTGTCATACATCATGCACCATATTATACTGGTCCTCTCCAGAGTTCTGGTCTCACTGGAACAAAGTATACAGAGTACAGGTGTGGGACCCGTTATTCATAAAACTATTACCCAGAAAGCTCCCATAGACTTCTTTTCACTGTATTAATAAAGTAGTCCCTTGCACTTGATCCAAAATAAGATAATTAATCCTTATTGGAAGTAAAATCAATCTGTTGGGTTTATTTAATGTTTACATGATCCAATTACAGAAACATCTGTTATCTAGAAAGCCCCAGGTCCCGAGTATTCTGGTTAACAGGTATCTGTTAGGTAACTGGACCTGTAGAGGTTCTGTGTCACATGGAAGAACACCATAATATACCAAATAAAACTATTGTAGGGCAAACCCAAGACATAGCAAAACCCTGCTAAAACTGGCGAACAATATTCTGACACCTACTTGTATTCAAACTACATCTGTGTGGAATTGCCCTTGTGCCAAATAACTGATGAAATAAGGAAGAGATAAAATTTAGCCTGAATTGCAACCTCTGATTGCTAAAGTGTCTTGTAAACCACCAGCCCACTTTGAGATCTGGACTACATAGTCTACATTCTTGCTAATCTTGTGACCTCATTTTGGTTTGTCTTTCATAGACCCACAACCACATTTCCTATCTGAGAAAGAAATCTACAACATACCCCCATATAATAATGTCATCACATGACAATAGGGTTGCCACCTTTTCTAGAAAAAAATACCGGCCTTCCTATATATTTAAGTTTTTTCCTATTAATAACATTGGGATCAACCATGAAAAATACCGGCCAGGTGGCAACCCTACATGACAACTGCTCTGCATTTTGCTTTTTTTGTGTTACTTTTATACACTTTCTGCTTGGTTTTCTCATTATAAACCAATACATTAATAGACCATATGTTTTGTATAGGATCCATGTCAACTGGGAGAGAATGATCTGTTATAAAGGCAGTTCAATATTAAGAGGAAACCTAGATTTGCGGTTGGATTGGTTCAATCCATTTGTCTGGGTAGATATTTTGGGACAGTATTCTTTTAGTTTGATGGATGCAAATATCACTGAAATATCCACATATGTGGATAGACAAGAAATATTGTATTACCAATAGAATTAGATATAATCAAGACTATGAATAGGAAATACAGTATAAGAATAAATACAAATTATTCAAATTCAACCAAAGGGGTCTTATGTAGGTTTCCATAACTCATTGCCCAGAGGCACTAATAAATGACAGTTGGATGAAGACTGCCACAAACCTTATGGTGTTGGTGTGGGTGTTAGAGCCAAGCTTAACCTTTAACTAAACTTTGACGGGGGAATGTAATATAATGAAAAAATTATTCGCAATGCAAAAGGTTATGCCTTTGTGCAAACAAATTTTGCTTTGGCCGAATTTAATCTAGCTTTTGCGAACTCGGAAACTCTTTAGCGACCACTTTTGACAGACGAGAGACAGTTTGAAAATGTTATCGTTTGTGCCAATGGGCAGTAAATGTAATAAAACGTCTTACTGAAAGAGTCTTTGCTCTAAAAGATTACGACACCTTCAAAGACTTCTGAAGCGTGCGCAATTAAAATTTGCAATGCAATAACAGTTTAAGGAACATTATTACATTGCAGGATGTGGATTTTTATTTTTGCAAATTGTTTTTCTCCTTGTGACTTTAATTACGTTTCCCCCTATGTATCTTGTACAATGTCTAATAACTAAGCTAGAGTCCTGCGCGGGTCCATTTTTTGGGACCCGTATCCGACCTGTACCCGCAACCCGGGACCGCGACCCGCTGACCATCAAGAATCAGGAAGTGCTGTCATTGTAAACCGGAAGTGACATCATCGGAAGTAGCCGCGATCAGAAAATAAAGGAGTAAAACAGGAAGTGCTGTCATTGTAAACCGGAAGTGACATCATCGGAAGTAGCCGCAATCAGAAAAAAAAGGAGTAAAACATCAAGAATCTGACCATCAAGAATCAGGAAGTGCTGTCATTGTAAACCGGATGTGACATCATCAGTAGTAGAAATGCTCATAAAAAGGAGTAAAAATCACTATGGCGAGGATCCACGACCCGACCCTCAACCCGCCAACCTGCAGAACCACCGGCCCGCTTCTATACCCACACCCAGAAATTCTACGAGCAAACCGCAGGGTACCGTGGGATTTTGCGGGTAACCCGCGGGTACCCGACCCGCTGCAGGACTCTAAACTAAGCAACTTTTAAGTTGGTTTTCATTTTTTATTTTGTATATTTATTTAATTACTTGCTTTCTTCTCTTTCCAGCTTTCAAATGGGGGGGGGCACTGACCCCATCTAAAAAAGAATGCTCTCTAAGGCTGCATTTAGGGGCAGATTTACTAAATTCACATGAAGAATTCGAAGTTCGATCGAATTTGTATCAATTTCGAATATTCGAATTCGAATGATTCAAATATTTGAATAAAATTTTATTTGAATATTCGAAAATTCGATGGTCGAATGCTTCCCCTTTAAAGTTTTATTCGACCACCTACTTTGCCAGATTAAAGCTACCTAATTGGGGATCCTTCCATGAGATCTAATATAAAAAATTTAATTTTTTTATATTCGATCATTCAAATCGCGGTAAAATCCTTCGATGGTCGAATTTAAAGGATTTTACTTCCCAACTACAGTATTCCTCACTATTCCCTTGGTTGAATCTCGAATTTTTCTTGCATTCGAAATTCCACCAATAGTAAATCTGGCCCTTATTGTTATTGCTACTTTTTATTACTCATCTTTCTATTTGGCCTCTCCTATTCATATTCCAGATCGCTGAAATGGCAAACAGCTGCTGAATAAATATTCTCAAAAACTAAAAAAACACAAATAATAAATACCAACTGCAATTTGCCGCAGAATATCACTCTCTGCATCATAACAAACATTAACTCAGAGGTGAACAACCCCTTTAAATGAGTTCAAAATTCTGTGTATATGTAGATAAAAACAGTGGTGTAACTATAGAGGAAGAAGTCGCAGGAGTCCTGGGGAAGATGGGGCCCTGGAAGCCAAGGGGGCTGGCTTCTTCTATAGTTGAAAATCCTCCTCTACAGACGATTCTTTTTTTAATTTCAGATGGCACTTATAACAGAAGTTGTGCTTAATCCTTCTGGTTTATTGAGATCTCCACAAAACATTTAGGGGATCCTCCCTGTTTCTCAAGTTCTCTTCTTGATTGATTTGAATTGAATACATACTTACACAATAACACTGTAAAACTGCAAATTCAATTTCTTTCCTAGTCAATCACAGGGAGATTGTATCAAGCAATTCAATAAAATTCCATTAATCAAAAGAGGAATGGATTGTTAATGTATGCTTAGGGCAGAGACACACAGGAAGATTTGGGGATATTTAGTCACCCGGTGACTGATCGTCTCTTCTTCGAACGAAGCACCCCGAGTGCCATCCCGCCGGCAATATAGATTGTAGCCAGTGGGATGACTTTTCGGAAAGATTAGTCTCCTGAAGAAGAGGCGATTAGTCGCTGGGCCACTAAATCTCCCTGAATCTTAATGTGTGTCTCTGCTCTTAAGATTTTTTAGCCCTCACAGTAGCAGCACAAAGGTTATGCAACCCTAAAACTCAGGATCGGACTGAGGGGCCCGGGGCCCACAGGGGCTTCTGCCTCAGGGCCCCCCTCCGAACCCTGAGGGCTGCTGCCTCAGGGCCTGCCATCTGGCAACATGCCCCCTGCACGCACTTGTGCACTTGCGCATGTATGCCATCGCATGCACTATTTTGTCTCGACAAAGAGCTGCGTACACTCACAGGCATGCGCAAGTCAAATGCAGTGGTTGGACAGGAGGCCCTGAAGCAGTAGCCCTTAGGGTCCGGAGGGGAGCTCCGATGCAGAAGCCCTCAGGCAATCCAGGTTCTGGATCTGTGTTTTATCACGGTGTCCAGCCGGCCCATATATGTTATTATGATTTATTGTAGAGGGAAGTAAATCCTCTCTTTTGCCTAAAGTTGGCTGTATAAGCAGACGGCAATGTTCCAAGGACGCTGATCTGATTATCTTGTTTGTCACAAGGGTAGCCCTATTTTTACCTGACCTTTTTGGCCTACTGAGAATTGCCACTCACTGGAGTCCTCTGCTCCATTTTAGTTGGGATTTATTGGGAAATTAAAGCTTGACTTAAAGCCTGAAAACAAATAACTGCAGAAATGATAACACACAAACATACCTGCATCAAAATATAAGTATACTGGATATTGCCCAACCTCAATATTATCAAGCATTAATTACCCATACAGGGCATTTCACACTCCATGCCTGGTGATGGCAGGGGAACTGAGGTAGTGGAAAATGGGAAGTTCCTAGCAGCTATGATGCTGTTACTGACAGCCCACTGATTGGTGGAGAACTTGTTCATCCCTCATGTTTAATAGCAAAGCATATATTGACTGATAATAGATACAAAGAAAAGCCTTCTATGCAGGGCAGGGTGTTAAGTGCAAAATATAGGCACACAGTTGGTGGCGTAACTATGGGTGCCAGGAAAAACCTACCCAGTTCTCCCTCCACTTGCTCCCTAGAGCTTGTCTGTTTGTGTCCCCCACTCCCCAGCCATGTGCGGCTGGTAGGTGAGATTGTGACTGGGAAAGGGGGTATTCGTTACAGCTACAGTATATATAAAGTAGATATCTATAGTCATAGAACGGCACACAGTCACTAGTTTTGCACATTGTCACCCTTCCCTTCACTTTGCAGAACAACCGCAAGTCTTTGCACCTTACCACTGACCACAATTTCAGCAGCACTGTATTCATTATGAATGAGAGGGGTTAGCTATGTGTTAGCACTGCACAGGGATTTAAAAAAAAAAAGATTTAATTTTAATACCTTGCACTTACCTTACTAATAATGATTGCCATTTAACTTGTTGGTAGTGTCCCTCTGTGCTATTGTTTACATACAGCTTTCAGAATATATATATATATATATACATATATACAGTCCAACCGAGTCGTACTCCAAAGTACTTAAAACATAGCATTTATTTGTTCCAACGTAGTAAAATCAGCGTAGAAAAAATAGCAGATTCAAGATTACAAGCATACTTATCTGTTAGGAGACGTAACACAACGTTTCAGAGGTCCAATGCATCCTTTTTCAAGCGTGTCCCCCCATAGCAGTATACATCAGTAACAGAAAGAAAAAACAGTATTTCGTTCGCTCTATTATAGTGACCGCGGACGTACATAGTCCCGTGACGCAGTGACGTATATAGCGTGAGTGCGTCACAGAAGTAAGACATCTACGGCCATCAACTGAAGCATTCAACGCCATCTTTGTATCTGGCCTTACACGTAATTTGCATTATAGATAACATTTTTGTCCAAGGCATTCCCATCATCATCATGTTAAAACTACATTATTACGGGCTCATATTAACAAGGATATCTTTTAAAGATGTAATGTCGGATCTAACTTCTATCCCACTATGTTGCTTAAAACCATAAAACGTCTATAGAAAGAGATGTATATCAAAGTCCCTATTAAGACCAGAGGGACTCAAAGTTCTAAGCCTATGTACCCATTTTATAGGTGGTGGAGACCTGGGGGTCTGGGCAAATAACTTGTGGTGGAATTTTTTTCTCCATTAATAGACATAACAATAACCCCTATTTGCCCACCAGTGGAAGATACATCCCCTTCAATCTCACTTTTCATTATCTCACTTTTCATTATCGTCCCATTATCATCACTGTCACACGAATCATGTGATCTCTTGTAGTCAGACAAGGGTCATATTGAGCCTGTCCAAGACATCACCAAACGCTTCATAACATGCGAGTCAATCTTCTGGCCTGCTGGCCAATGTGGCTGCATTAGGGCAAGCTTATTTTCTTTTGTCGAGCAAGCATTCTTTTACATTTGATAACTTGTACTATCAATTAGCAACATGTATGTAAGGTATTTAATTCAGCTCTGCCTGGTATTAGCATTGACAGAGATGCATTGGCAGCCCTACATTCAAATCAAATGACCAGAGATGTCCCTTGTGCCTAGGGTTGCCACCTTTTCTTGAAAAAAATACCAGCCTTCCTATATATTAATCTTTTTTTCCTATTAACATTGGGCAGGGTTGCCAGGCAGGTGGCAACCCTACTTGTGCCATGACTATTCAGACTAACATCACTCCAGATGACTGAAGACTCCAGATGTAGCTCCAGAGCAGACTATTGCTCCAGCAGGGTGCTCATTCAACCCATGTGACTTGCAGTCTTGGCAACAGTCTTTGGTGTAGAAATGTCGCTGGAATTTTGCCCAGTATGACATTAGCCTTAAGAAAAAGAAACCTCATTGCAGGGTTTGCTCAGTAGTGTGCTATTAGAGATTAGAACAATGCTTACTGACTTGTAGGAACAAAAGTAAGCAAATAATATCCACTTGGCAAGAGAATGCACATAATTATACATTCATGAGCAATTGTCAGGCTAGGGATTTCTTTGTGCATGTCTGTATATAAAATACTTTGTCATTCCATTCTGTTGACTGCATATTTATAAGTCACTCTATTTAGCATTCAGGTAGGAACCAGTCAGCTCTGATGAGATATTAATTTAATCCCACCAGTGCTTTTCCTGTCACTTTTTTACATTAAGTCAGGGCTCAGTGAGATTTCTAGTTCTAAGTGATTAGATGTTGATCCTTCAACCCAAAAAGGCACTTGGATGTGGGTGAGACCCTCAGGGGACCTCACCCAAATAAGTTTTTGTGCAAAACATCTATTTAACGTGAATATGCGTTCATGTTCTTCCAGTAGACATCTGGGATCTTCAAGGCAGCTTCTTGATCTCCGCTACTCATTGGTGTGTTTAAACATGACAATGGCCTGCTGAGGGTGAAAGTGCCCCGGGCTAATCTCTGAGTCTTTAGCAGTGATCAAAAGATTTTTATGCACCCGAGTCACGTGATGATATTTGAAAAAGCAGTGAGAAGCAGTGAGAAGGTCCAGGAGGGATTGTCTACTTGGGACACATAATTTGTAGGTATCAGATGCTTAGTTATCTTATGTGTAATGTGCAGCAAAGTAACACCTTGGGAAGGCACAGCTAAATTCCACGGCTAGATCAAGGCAAGGAAGATTACAGGAGAAGAGGTGTGATGTTGGGAAAGTGCAATACCTAGAAGGCAAATAGGAGATTGTTTATCCAACAGAATAACAATATAAGAGGGAGCAGGATTGTTTAAGCCTTTATGGCTCAGTGAAAGTATTTGAAGTAGAAGGGTACCACCCAGCTCCCACAAATAAGTGTCTTTGTAGTTTAGGGAAAGGATTTGAAGTAGAACAGTAACCTATAGCACCCAATATATGTGAAGCTTCAGGCATCTGAAAATCAAATGCTTCTCTTAATGGTTCCTTTTGATGTACGCACCAGCTGCCGAGCAATTATCAGTATAAATAAGATTGTCAGACACCTGCATGTCAGTGCATGAGGAAGGGCAATCAAAGCCCCAAACACAAGGCGCCTGTGGAGAGAGGATGAGAGGACTGGCTGACTATACACAGCTGGTTGAACCCACCTCTGCATATATGGAGATCAGTAGCCAACGACACCAGAAATCCCCTATAAAATACCACTATCCTGCCTACCCCTAGTTCCAGCCCTTCTTTCACCAAAAGGACCACATACGAATGGCGTTTAATGTTGAGCTAGAGGTAACATAATACCCACTCTGAAAATATTAGCTGCAACTTGGGCCAATTTGTGAAAACACACACACAATTGCATTTGCTTTGATTGATTGCACACAATTGTAGCTTTCCAATGGCCATAATTAACAATGCATTTTGGGTAAGAAACATGCCAATTTGCATCTGAACTTGCATTTTGCACACTGCAGTGCCTTGATAAAGGACCCTTCTTGTGTTTGGCCAGGGCCCACTGATATTCTGTGCTAGGGCATCAGGTTTTGGCTCTTTGGTTTGGGTTACACAATGTCCATAACTTCACCAGATGGAATTTTCTGTTTGCTTTCCAGCTATTTTCTTTGCCTGTGAATCTATGAATGTATGATGTGTTTAACTAATGTATTAGAAGAGAGTGTTGCAATCACAGATGGGGAAATTCTTGTTAATCATTGGCAGATGAGAGATATCAAATATCCAGCGGCAGGATGAGATAGGTTCTCTATGTGACTGGAATGCACAGCCCTGGATTCTGGGCAAGAACCGGGCCTTTTTTTTAGCATTGTATTGTATTGATACATATTCATTGATTTCAGGAAGTGAACATAAGATTGAGGCCTCATGCCATGCAGCAAAACACGATAAAAAAAATTCTTACACAACAGATACTCAACTTTGTATTTAGGATACCAGCTATGAAACATCTCCCTACTGACAAATGGGGCCCAGAATAATAATATAAGGGGCACACCAAGAAAAGAAAAGGGCTGAGGGTCACAGGAACAAAAGGCACATTTAGAACCTCTTACCCTCACTGAACCGTCATACATGTGTAACCAGAGTGCATGCTGAGAAAAGTGTTGATTATTCATGCGTGTTCATGTGTATAGAGTTCGGAGAGGTGTCTAAGCATGTGGAGTAAATTAATGTGATAGTAGTAATTCAGTAAAATGACCACCAGGTGGCAACAGGTGGTAGTAGTGGGTGTAGTAATTCGGTAAAATGGCCACCAGGTGGTAGTATTGGGTGTAATACTCCTTTTGTTCACCAGAGAGCAATGGAGGGACAGGTAGGAAAGGGATAAAAGGGCAGGTTTCGCCCAGGGTCTGGTCTTCCAAATCTACAGTTTAAGGGTATGCAGGTCTTTGTAAGTTTAAGTACAGACACTAGGTGCAATAGCCAGTTGGGGCTAGTTAGCAAGGGTAGCTGGCAGGCCAACAAGGAGAGAGTGGCTTAGCAGCCATTGTTCAGCCACAGATAGTGAAAGCGAGTGAGAATTAGGACAGTGTGGACAACTCAGGCCAAGGTGATGGGAAAAGCCTACCCAGAAAGGTCAGAGGGGCAATGATGTGGTGTCCAGCTGACCGAAGCAGGGAGGTGGCACAAGGAAAAGTCCCACTGAGGCTAGGAGCATGGTCGTAGAGCTTATGATCGACTACCTTGTGCAATTAAAAGGCCTTAGGCTGGGTTCGCAAGTCCGGATTGATGTGGGGCATTTTGGAAAACCTGTTCACCTGAGTAACCTTGAATGTTATGTAAAAAAATTTAAGTTTTTATTATTCAGAAGTTCTAATGTACTGCGCCTTTAACTCTCAGAAGAGGCCCTAACACATGTAAGGCTGGACTCAGCCAAGCTACTGCCCCATAAGGTGTAGGGGTGAATGGTTTCTAATAACAGCCACTATCCAACTATTATAACATAGATACCTGTGCTAGTGTAAAGAATGTCTACCAAGAAGAAGAATGGCTAGTCAAAAATAGGGGGGCTCTGCAGAAAGTTACACAAGCTCCTTTGAAGTGCAGGTAATGTGTTTTCAGCTGAATTCATGGCAGAAACATCCCTGCAGCACATAGTGTTGGACTGGGATGTCGGGGACCCACCAGGACTGCTGCTTCTAGACATCCATGGAAACCATTGCAAATGAACATCACATACAAACAAATAAAAGAAATAAAATTTTTTCTTTGAAAGTCCCTAATTCAGAAAGTCTCTGTTCGGGAACATTATTTCTCCATTTCTATTGACATTCCAGTCGAGTTCAGGCAAAACGCTCACAGTGTCTGTTTGGCAAGTTTTATACTCACCTTTAATCCTAACTGGCATTAAGAAATCCCTGCAGAATGCCATATATATGGATGTGTTTAATGAATGTATGCCACCTGTACCATGTAATGCAGTCACATCTGCAGACACTCCATTTAAAAGCTCAAGGGCGTCTAGACATAAAAGCAATTAGCAAAATGAAAGTTAACTACAAGCATTCCCACTGCAGTGCATACAAGGAACATGTAATGTAGTCTTTATAATATTATTATTTGTGACAAAGATCCAAATACAATATAATGGTGCAGCTCTGCAGATGCATGAACAGGTATACTGCCATCTAGTGTGTGAAGCATAGAACTGCCCAAGACATAGTTACATAGTTAAATTGGGTTGAAAAAAAACAAAGTCCATCAAGTTCAACCCCTCCAAATTAAAAACCAGCATCTATACACACACACACCCCTCCACTCTTTTACACAAACCATATATGCCCATAGCTATACTAACTGTAGAGTTTAGTATCAAAATAGCCTTTGATATTATGTCTGTCCAAAAAATCATCCAAGCCCCTCTGTAAGTCATTACTGCACCTAAAGACCGGCAATTAAAGAGATAGTGACATAAAGATCGGCGATTATGTCATATAATTAACACACACATGTAAACCAAATTCTGAGATTCTAAGAGTGGGTTGAAAAGGAGGTCCAAGAAAGGGTGTCCTATCAGTCAGAGTGAATTGCTGGCTGTTTAATGTGAGTTGTAGTCATGTAGCCCATTGGGTGACTGACCCTATTAAGCAATATGAATGGGCAGTGGCAAATAAAGAGACCCAAGGGTGTGAGAACATGCAGCTTACCAATTCTATGTAGTCTACAAAGTCAGTTATGATGCCAGGTCTGCATACCTGCCAACTGTCCTGTTTTTGTGCTCAACTCGCAGTCTGAGTCTGGCATTTGTACTGGAACGTCCCGACTTTCTATTTGATATCCTGCACTGAACATGCAAGAAAAAGAAACAAAGGGGCAAATTCACCAAAAGCGCAAAACATCTAACGCTAGCGCTTATTCGCCAGCATGACATCATTTCACAATTTCGCCAATTCACTAAGATGACCATTTTACTGACCGTTACCTCTTGCACTAGACTTTACTTCTCCAGGTCAGACCTGGTGAAGTTCAATACAATGGATAGGAGTTTGAAAAAAAACTTTAACTTTTTTCTAAGTCCCAAAAAAACACTGGAGTCTTTTACTTTTTTTTTTAGGGTGATGGTCTGAAAAATTGCGTAATTTCCCCCCCTACATTTCCATATGGCAACTCAACTATACAGGGGGCACATGTTTAGGGCAATAGGACAACTTTATTTAATTTACTAAAGGTTTCCTGGGCTTGTGTAGTGTAATGTAGTGGCTGTAACATATACTTCTATTATACGTTTAACTTCGCACCGTATGCAAATTAGGCATCGCTAGTGTAAATGCGCTTTGCCTGGCGAAATAACGGTAGCGCAACTTTGCTACCGTTCGTCTCCCTGAGTGAAACTTCGCATTTTTGTGAATTAGAGGCGGACTGGCGAAAATTTGCTTGGTGAATTGTGGCGAAGCTGTCGTTAGCGCATTTTCACCGCTTAGTGAATTTGCCACAAAGTTTCTAACTTAATTGGCTTTTGGCAGAGAGCCCAGAATAGATAGTTAACTGCTTTTGTAACAGTTTTGTCTCTTGGGAGAACTAAGGCTCACTTCTTAAAGGGCAATTCACCTTCCTTAGCAAAATTGTAATAACATATAAAAATCACAGAAATGTGTTCAGACGTTCATAACCTTTTTGTAAAATGGGCATGGTAATTAGGGGGTGAGGCCACAAAAATGGGTATGGCCAAAAAAATGTTGCCACGTTCCGAGCAGCAATTCTTATTGTCCCTCTATCTGTTTCCAAAATGTTGGGAGTTATGGGTCTGGACTGGAATTCAATATAGGCCCAAGCATTTCAAGTACACCGTGGCCCAAACAGTCCTTAACCAACCCTTTAAATAGCGACTGATTTTTACTGTCAGAGCAGCCCCTCTAGCAATAAAAATCTGCTCCCTCTCAATGTGGTCTGCAATTCCCCACTCCTGCCTCTCAACATTTAGATGTATTGATGGTGTGTGTGGGGTGGGTTACAAGAACAGGGTGTCTGTAGATACTATGTCACTGGTACAATAGGTGGGCCACCAGTGTGGGTTTTTCCTGGAATAGCCCAAGCCTGCCCAAGTTAGGGTTTAGTCATTTTGCAAAACTGTTTTGGGGAAGATACACTATCTGGCTAAATCTAAAGTTTATGGAACTCATTTATGTGCACAAGTGCAGTGTGAAAAGTACAATTTTGGGTTCAACTAAAATATTTTTACCCACAATGCAGCACACCCTACTCTAAAATGTGTTATTCTGTATGTGCATTCTGTATGTTTTGTGGTGAATCACAAACCAAATCCTAATACTAATTTGCATATTCAAAACTGGCCAAAATATATATTTCATTTAAAGGGGCGGTTCGCCTTTACCTTAACTTTTAGTTAACAAAGTTCTGGCTTGTTCTAAGCAACTTTTCAATTTCCCTTGCTTTTTTAAACTGTCATGGGAAAACATGTTTTTTTTAAAGCGCATCAGTTAATAGTGCTGCTCCAGT
>CM044437.1:125535931-125564587 GCA_024363595.1 Xenopus borealis
CAGACGGAGCGGCGCGTTTTTAAAAGTCGCTCAAAATTGCTACTACTAAAGAGTAGCTGATTAAAAAGCTAAATAACTCAAAAAACAAAAATAATAAAAAAAAAAGAAAACCCAACTGCAAATTGTCTAAGAATAAGAAAAGTTCAATGGTTACTCTTGTGCCTAACATTTTATTAACTTTCACTAAGGATCTATTGAGCTTGTGGAGTAGGAGTTCTCTCTGCAGTCATTTATGTGGGAGGGCTGTCTAAGGTTTTCTTAGACCCATGAATATATATAGATCTTATTGTGGTGTTTATACAAATGGCCTGCAGGTGGCACTGTGCATACACAGGACTTTCTGTACAACTTGAAAGTGAAAGTAAGTCTTAATGCTGCACAACACTTATACAGTGGCGTAACTACCAGGGGTGCAGAGGGTGCAATTGCACCAGGGACCCAACCCCCTTCGGGCCCATCGGAGCCAAGGAAATAGTTATGGCAGGCGGTTATCTAGGGGGGAGATTGTACAGCACACATGCCATCAACACTCCAGCATGGGATTTATAGAGGTAA
This sequence comes from Xenopus borealis, assembly GCA_024363595.1. Taxonomy (NCBI): domain Eukaryota; kingdom Metazoa; phylum Chordata; class Amphibia; order Anura; family Pipidae; genus Xenopus; species Xenopus borealis. The sequence goes on from CM044437.1 coordinate 125,536,487, forward strand.
GGGCCCGACTGGGGGGCCCAGGTGCCCATCCTGTACCAGGGCCCACCAGGGAGTAGTTACGCCACTGATCTTATAGTGATCTTTATTAATAGTAATATTCATTTACATCATGTTAAATGTTAAGGTTCATCTGCACTTACTCCCTTAGCTTTGAGTGGTGTAAGTGCCTAGTGTTTTTTTCTAATTGCATTGCCTTGCAAGTCCATATATAAGGAAGTGAGTAGTAGGCCCAAGCTTTTTTGGATGTTAAAAGGAAGAAAATGAGTCTGAGACACACACCACAATTTCAGGCAACCCCTGCAAAGTTTATTGTATAAAGTGCAACATGTCAGCAGGTGCAGCCTTCATATGCTTGAGGATGAATATCTCAAAGAATTCTTAGGGGCAAATTCACTAAGTGGCAAAAATGCGCTAGCGTTGGCTTCGCCACAATTCGATGCACTCCGGCAGGCGAATTTTTGACAGCCCGACGCGTAAGGGTGCGAAGTTGCGCTAGTCTATCTACTTCGCTAGCGTATTTTTGCCAGGGACACTGTAAGTAAATTGGCGAAATTGCGAAATGACATCACGCTAGCGAATTAGCGCTAGCGTTAGATGCTTTGCCCTTTAGTGAATTTGTCCTTTATTATCCAACATAGAAAGGCCAAAATGTGCTATTGCAGCTTCTGATTAGCTCACCTTAGCTGCCGTGAAATCGTAGACCAACTAGCTGACTCAGATTCCCAGAGTCACAACACATTTAAAGGAAAGGTAAAAACCTTTCTTGGAGTGCAGAGTACTCTTTTGAACACATAGTTTTTTGTTAAAATTTTCAAGATATTAGCAGTTCTTCGGCGCCTACATGCATCTGTATGAGTACAGCCACAATGAAAAAATCAAGTGCGTCTACTCTGAACAGAACAGAACAAAACAGAACATAGGGGAGCACAGGTAAAAACGCCCATGTGTAAGAGCCATAACTTTTTTTATGCATTGCAAAAACGTGAATTTTCACATTGTATGTAGAAGGAGAGAGAATTTTTTTTTTGTGTATTTAATGTGCAGCCCCAGACAATGTTTCTTTTTCCAATGTGGCCCAGGGAAGCCAAAAGGTTGGACACACCTGACTTAAAGGGATCCTGTCATGGGAAAATAAAATTTTCAAAATGCATCAGTTAATAGTGCTGTTCCAGAAGAATTGTGCACTGAAATCCATTTCTCAAAAGAGCGAACAGATTTTTAAATATTTCATTTTGAAATCTGACATGGGGATAGACATTTTGTCAATTTCCCAGCTGCCCCAAGTCATGTTTTCCCATGACAGTTTCCCTTTAAGGGTAGCAATAACTCCAAAACTGTTTCCCCTAGCAGAAGTGCAGGAAAATAGCCAAATTGTGTGTAGTGCATATGAATGATTTGTGCTTCTCCCAGGGTGCTCCCAGCAGAAGCTGGTGCATACATTGCCAAATGTCTACCTGGACCAGGAGCTCTCTCCCAGGGAAGGTGGCCTAGTGCTTGTGGGGGCAAAATGTTTCCCCTAACAGGGGTGTGGAATTCATTAACCAGCACCTCCAGTGGAGGAAACAATTTGGGGGCATGACAGGGGTCATTTAATTAGTTGCAAGGGTTTATATGTCATTTAATAATAAGCTAATGTTTGCTGAGGGGTGTGAGCAGCAAAAAAAAAAAAAAACAAAGACACTTATCAGCCAGACTCTTGAAAAGTGGATTTCTGTTCAAGCAGTACAGGGAAATGTGCAATTAGATTTTTCACATTCCAAACTGGAACACCGCTGGGTTAGGATCATTATTTTAAAGGCTCGTTTAAATCAAGGGCCCAACTGACAGTGATTAATAACCGCTCCATGGGCAGGCGTAATGCAGGCCTTGAGCACTGGGAACTGTGCAGCAGCAGCACAAGAACCAGAAAATGTATTTATAACCTCAGCTTGCATTGTTCTGCACCCGGACATGTAACTGCCATGTAACTGCCATTTGGTCTATAAGTTATTAGGCACTCACTGGCAATTTCCAGGCTGCTTCCTTTATAAAATGATTATAAAGTTCTTTTTTCAGTTTATGACTTGCAAACACACACAAAGCAGATCTGCTGGAGGCAGGGTTATGGGGACAGGCATGGACATAGAAATGCTTGTGTGCTGGGAAATGGGATAATAAGACTGAGCAACTGTGGTACTTTGTTGCCATCTCCTGGTCAACTTGTTCAAGAAATGGATGTGATTTCATGGGTTTATTATTAGGGCTCTTACACACAAGCGTTTTTACCTGCGCTCGTGTGAGTACAGCCCCATTGAAAAGCATTGAGTGCGTCTATACCTGCGCTCCCCTGCGGCTGAACGCAGCAAAACGGAATACAGGGGAGCGCAGGTAAAAATGCTTGTGTGTAAGAGCCCTTACAAACATGCACACTCACTGATTACACACATGCACAAATATATATAGAAAGAGAGAGAATACTTACCCCCTACTGTAAATTAGAAGGATATTAGAAGTCACAGAGGAGTTCTATGACCATATAAAAGCATGAGGCTACCAGACAGTTGCCTCTATAGAGGTCACCAACAGGCCCGGACTGGCAATCTGTGGGTTAGGGCAAATGCCAGAGGGGCTGCTATAAGGTGCCATAGCAAGTCAGTATTTAGTGGGCTGGTGAGGACTGTTTGGGCCTCTCTGTGGGCTGATTGTGCCTCTGTGTACCTGAAATGCCAGGGCCTATTTTAATTCTCAGTCCAGTCCTGGTCACCAAACTCTGAGTTGAATATCACCTCCTAACAAGCTAAAGGCAGATAATGTGCTAGAATCATAGACAAAAAAACCACAGCAGGATAAGCACATTAGGGGGAGGATATACATTTTCCTGGATTTTCTTTTTAGGCTGGGGACAGACAGGGAGATTCGGGGAGATTCTGTCGCTTGGCGTTTTTAGCAGGCGACAATCTCCCCGAATTTCCTTCTCCCTGTCTGCCGCTAGTATTAATGACAAAGCGCCAGCGCCTGTGCACACACAGCGCGGCGATTTCCAGAATCGCCCGAAGTTTCCTCACAAAGTATCTTCGGGCGATTCCGGAAATCGCTGCGCTGTGTGTGCACAGGCGCTGGCGCTTTGTCATTAATACTAGCGGCAGACAGGGAGAAGGAAATTCGGGGAGATTGTCGCCTGAGTTTAATAGCAGGCGACAGAATCTCCCCGAATCTCCCTGTCTGTCCCCAGCCTCACACTAGACAATAGGTGCTACTGTAATGTTGCAGGAGTTATAACTGGGGTATTTTTAATAAAGATATTTGATTTAAGTAATATTCTATTGTACTGAAACTGATAAACAGCAAAAATAGGAACAAAAAGTAAAACAATTATCATTACATTAGACCAGGAGTGCCCATACTTTACTCACGCATGGTCTAATTTGTGATGTTGTCCAACTATGATCTACATCCATAGTTTTGTTTCATGGAAAATATTACTTAAATACTGATTTATGAGAAAATTTATATTGTTATATTTAAGAAACAACTATTTCTTATGTTACCATTACCTTATTAATAATAAATATCTGAATGAAAAATATGAAATAGGCTGATTTAGTCAAGCTGTTTGTTGACAATGTCTTGAGATCTACTGATCACCAGCTAAAGGTCTACTGGCAGATCCCGATCTACCTTTTGGGCACCCGTGCATTAGACTATTTTGTTAGCAGGTGTTCATTAATCAGAGGGATTATCTGTGTACTGGGAATGTAATTATCTACCTCGCAAGAACCAAACATAGAGTTGCTTCAATTTACCCTGTTTAGCATGAAGCTAAAACAAAAAACATAGATTTTTTTGGTGATTAAAACAATAGGCAAAATGTATGTTCAGAAACAGTCCTATTCATTGCACTCATTTTGATCATTGGGGTAAACTGCTCCTTTATGTGTCTCTCTAGAGCAGTGATCCCCAACCAGTAGCTTGTGAGCTTGCCAACCCCTTGGATGTTGCTCTCAGTAGCCTCAAAGCAGGTGCTTGTTTTTTAATTCCGGGCTTGGAAGCAAGTTTTAGTTGCATAAAAACTAAGTATACTGCCAAGTAGAGTCCTCCTGTAGGCTGCCAGTCCACATAGGGGCTACCAAATGGCCAATAACCGCCCTTGTTTGACACAGCAAGGGACTTTTTCATGCTTATGTTGCTCCCCAACTCTTTTTACATTTGAATGTGGTAAAAAAGGTTGGAGACCCATGCTCCAGAGTCTATAAAGGAGAACTAAAACCTAACTAAAGAAGCAGGCTAGAAATGTTGTAGATGTTTTTTGTTGTTTTGGGTTTCTGTACCAGCCCAAGGCAACCACAGCCCTTTAGCAGTAAAGATCTGTGTCTCCCCAGTAGATGCCCCAGTAGCTCCCCATCTTCTTTTCTGCTGATTCACTGATTCACATGCTCTGTGCTGCTGTCACTTACTGAGCTTAGGGACCCACTCACAATATACAGATAGAATAGAAATGTCACAGTATAAGGCTGATTAGTCATTAATACAGATAATTACTACATGGCAGCACAGAGACCAGTGCAATTGGCATCGGAATTTAATAATCAGCCCTGTAGCATCAGCTTATATTACAGACAAACCTCATTTTCTGCTGGATAATTAGTGACGACCCCTAAGCTTAGCTTCTCAACAGCTGCTCAGTGCCCACTGAGCATGTGAGTGACACAGACACTTTCCAAGATGGTGACCCCCTGTGACAAGTTTGAAGTCCTTTATCATTGCTGCTATTGACAAGCTGAAATGTTGGGTTGGTGCAATACCTTCAGTATATAAAATATGGTATTTTTAGCCATATTAAATTTTAGGGGTTATTTCTCCTTTGAAGGGGATGCTTAAAGGGAATTATCCCCCAAATATGTGTTCATTCAGCTGGGAGTTATGTAGCAAAGGTGCAGAAACACTATCTACTAAAAATATAATTTTGACACAGATAAAACTAATTCCACAGATTGAAAGAAAACATCAAAGTCAGCCCCCCCCACTGACTTTGGGTGATCCACACCCTCTCACACCTTGTTCTGTTGTGAAGTAAGGGATTCTGGGACTTGAAATCCCACTGCCTTCCCAAAATCTGTGTGATACCCACTATAGAAAGAAGAGGGAATCAGTTCCCAGAATCCACTAATTCACAATGGAACAAGATGAGGGAGGGGATGTGTTACTCCGTTGAGTTGAAGCTTTCCATACAAGAGGTGGGCAATATCAGGCTGATGCAATCATGGGGCCTACGGCCCAATGATCAGATCACAATGAGTAGAAAACGGATGGTTGGACCAAGGACTACATCATTGAACCCATGCGGTCCTTGATCCGACTGGATTTTTAAGCCCGGCCAATCGGCATCTGGCTGACTTTCCCCTAGATATCAATCAGGGAAGCCCGTCGGAGGATGCCATACACTGGGCGACTTAATCTGCCTTACGGGTGTTTAAAACTGGTTAACCAGAGTATCACGGTTTCCTTTCTACAGAAGCGCAACTGAATGAACTGAATGAATGTAAAAAGAGGGGTATATTTTGCCTTTAATGGCCAATTGAATGGTTATTGCATTGTTAACTACAATATTTATTGATACTGTATGTATGATAGGCATTGTATGATAGGCATTATGCCATCTTTCCCCCCTAGCTTAAGGAACACTGGACTATGAAGGCTGAATTAGTGCCAAAATGTTACCACCGTACATGGCTACCTTGTGCCTTGTGACTGTTGCACGCTGTACCTCGTGCCAGATTGCATCTCCCCTGATAGCCAAGCTGTTTTTCTTTATCCTTTATTAATATTTGTTCCCTGTGACATATCTGTTTACTAGGTAAAGTGCCGGATCCTTTGGGTGTATACATTAGCATAAAAATGAAAGTGTTTGCACAGTGCTGATCTTACATATATTGTAGCACACATAATGATTTCAGTTCAATTAGAGACTTCCTTACTGAGGCTTATTAATGCTGACACACAAAAAATTCAAAATGAGTGCAATTACAGCTAAAAAGAGAAAGCAGAAGAATGAGCAAGCTTAGCGTTTCTACAAATTGCTGGCCTTACAGGTGTCGGACAAGAGAGTAAAGTAAAGAACAATAAATCTGCACTTACACTGACACTTTTGGCCTCACGTCTATTGGTGCTTTACTGCAATTGCAATCAAAACATCTGTACCTTACTGGGGTTGCTGTGGACCGTACCAGTTGCTCTATCCGTTAGCTCTGATACTAGAGACTTCTAGATTTCCAGAAGTATTCTGAAGATTATGAAGAGATCATGCTGCTATGCAAGAGCATGCATGGAATGAATTTTGCGACCACTTGAAACAGTTTGAGCAGATCAATCTCTTGCATAGAAAACCTGGTTTAGTCGAGATGTTTTTTTTCTTGCATTGTCCCTATGGCTGTTGATTATATTCAGGTTTACCTTCTTGAAAGCAGCTGCATCACAAATTTCTTGTGGCCTACCAATAAGATAACATAATATGGTCCTGTTTTGAAAAATTATTTTTATAGTGTGGATAATGGAGTTGAGCCCGCAGTACAGTGATCCTTAAACTGTGGCTCATGAGCAACATGTTACTCACCAACCTCTTGGATGTTGCTGGCCTAAAAGCAGGGACTTCTTTTTGAATCCCAGGCTAGGAGACAAGTTGTGGTTGCGTAGAAACCATGTGTGCTGCCAAATATAACCTCCTGTAGGCTGCGAGTCCACATAGGGGCTAACAAGTAGCCAATCACCAACCTTATTTGGTACCCACATTAACCTTTAACATGCTTGTGTTGCTTCCCAACTCTCTTTATATTTGTGGCTCATGGGTAGTTTGTGTAATTCAGGGGATCCTCGTCAAGTTTTAGGAAGCCAAACGCTATTTTGGCTTAAATTAAATATACCTCCTGGAATAAATAGGGAAAAAGCAAATTGGAAGATTCTAGATATAAAGTTACAAGAGCCTACTGAAATATGTTTTTTTACATACCTTAATGCATTAGTCCCCAACCTTTTTTAACCCATAAGCCAAATTTTAATTTAAAAAAATTTAGAGAGCAACACAAGCATGCAAAGTGTTCCTGTGGGTGCCAACAATGGGCTGTGATTGGCTATTGGAAGCCTCTATGTGTATTTTTTTTACATCTAAAGCTGGACATAGACATGCAAATTATAGCCTATTGTCAGACAAATGACTGTCCGTGCCAATCTTCCGACTTGTAGTAAAGAGAACAAATAACACAATGCTTGGGCCATTTATCGACAGACAGCAATTGCACCAAAGCTATGTCTGAAAATACTAGTGACAATCCCCCATTTATATCATCAGATAGATAATACATGCAGAGATATTATTGGTAGCCGATATAAATCTTTTAACCTATCTGATCTGCTAAATGACTGATTGCCACAGTATGAAAAATGTTGGGACACTCCATACACAATACTAAAATCATACAAACAGTGATTTAATGCAATGGTATATTTGCGTCTATGGCCAGCTTAAGGCTTGCCTTCAAAAACAAGAACCTGTTTTGAGGCCACTGGCAGCAACATCCAATGGGTTGGAGAGCAACAGGAAGCCTGCGAGCCACACTCTGGAGATCACCACCTTAAAGCATTATATACCTTAATGTCCTTTATCATCACTTCCATGAATGCTTTTTCGTGGTGGCATAGCTTAATCTGGGTACAAAATATGAGATCCCCTGCAATTACATGTAATGAGTATAGGTCCCTATGGGAGGTTTATTTGTCTGTTTATAGAACATGAGCATCATCATGATCAGCATGGGCATTTACAAGAAAACAATCTCACGCTGTACACCGGCAAACATAAAAACAGAGGTAAACGAAGCAATGGCAGGACTATGTGAGTTTTGCATTACATACAGTAAGCAGAGGCCTTTTCAATCAAAACGTGTGTGGAACTATACAGTCACATACTCAGTTATATGCATGCATGTAGCCAATATCTTTGCTGTACCTTAAAAGACTCAGTGACGATACCATTGCTCTCGAGTCCATGCATTGGTTTAATATTAACTCACATCTATATTAAATTTCATTAAAGATTCAAATTCTGAAACTATAAGTGTGCTCTGTAGTGATGGGTAATCTGACCTGTTTCACTTCGCTGAAAATTCGCCTAACGGCGGAAATTTGCTGTAATGCATTAAAGTCTATTTTATTTCATGCATTGGAGTCTATGGGTGTCATTTTCACTTGCCAAAAAAATTTCACTCATCACTAGTGCTGTGCTTGTTTCTGGTCGGAAAGGGCAAGCAGTGTGTCTGAGTACAAATGCTACTAGTGTTGATGAGCTCTTTTTACAGGATAGAGATGGCTTAGCACAAATCTCTCCTCTCTGGACTCAGCGTTTACACAGATTTAAGATAAACCTCTTCTGTGGATAAGGATACCCATCTCTCATGGGCAATAAACTTCAGCTGAGCTCAGCATCTCCCACACCTGCTCAGCCCCTATACCTGTCCTTGCACCCAATAGGCCAAAGTAAGTCATCTGACCACTTGGATCTGTAAAACCCTTTTGGGAATTAGAGCAGATCAGCTTTGGGAGAAGGAGAGGGGGCAGAGCACTCTAAGTGGTGGTCAAACAACCAGGCTGCAGGGACAACATCAGCTCCCCGTTTGGAATTCCCCCCTCTTTCAGGAAACCAGGAGGTCAGGTTCAGTCATCTCTCTCTTGCACCTCACTTGGTATACAGGAATATGGGGGCTGGAGCCAGTGCTGAAGAGAAGCATTCTCGGGAGTTAGAAAAGAAGCTAAAGGAAGATGCTGATAAAGATGCAAGGACTGTCAAACTGCTCCTCTTGGGTGAGTAGCCATGCTCATCATAACTAACTGAACAAAGTACAGCTGGTCAGCCTGTTAAGAGATCTTTCATGTTCTTCTCTTGTTGGCCACAACAGACTTTTCCCAGACAGGAAACTGTACAGTGATGGAGAATCAAATGAGGGAATGAGAAAGAAAAGGTCAGGGCAGAGGAGAAAAAAAGAAAGCAAGATCAATTAGAGAACTTCGTTTGGCAGACAGTAACTGGCTAAAGCCCTTCTCTTTTTTGGGAGTGACATCAATTAGAGGGCTTCTGCTGGAAAAGAGACATCAATTAGAGACAACCCATTTGTAGAAATAGCCTGTCAACCTTTTTTGTCACAAAAAAGGTAATATTCTAAAAAATAAAGCAGTAGGAAGGAAGAAAGGAATAGAGCCATTTATAGTATACTATTATTTAATGAAGGCATACAATGGCACCAACTTAGTGAACTATTACATTATATTACATTGCTTTACTCTCTGGTGCTGTAGGCTAGTTCCGACTGGTTTCTAGGGGTTGCCACATGTTGCAATGGAGAGTAAAGCCATTGCTTTCTATTGGATAATATGGACAATTAACATGGGTAATGCAATGCAAATATTTGGGACAGTCCTTAATTTTCCCACTAAAATGCTCACATTTGTGCCTGCACTATTAGAATCTGGGAAGAACCACAAATATACAAGACAGATGTCAATGGTTTTCTTGGTCTGTAGGCCTGTCCATAAAAGTATACATTGCAATTGGGGATGAACCAAATACAGGATTCTGTTCAGGATTCAGCTGATCCCAGCACATTTTGCAAGATTTTGGAAATGGCGAATCCTTAGGCTTTTGATTTGGTTCAGTGGAACACTTAAAGCCATGTGGCTCTCCTTGCTTGGTTATCAGGGCACAATGTGCAAGATGATGCTGGGAAAATGACTAAACAATTTGGTCTAGGGCTCTACATTTACATTTACATACTACTACATTACTACTACATTTACTAGTATATTCCGTTACTCGTGCAATGCTCTCATTTATATGGTCCATTGCAAAAACAAAATATAAGGCTTGGTTTGGACTTCAAATGACTACCATCCTCCCAATCTGCTCCTAAACCTCAGATCCTTCAGATAAATGTATTAAAGAAAACCTGTAAACTATAGGTTATTTTGAATTCTACCACCTCCCAAGAAAGGATGTTCAGATAATAGAGGAATATCTGAGTTAAACACAAATAGAATGAAAGTGATGAGAAGAGAGATCAAGTTCTAACAGCTGATCCCAGCTCTGGGTCTTATCTCATTAAAGCTGCCCAGCCCCTAGAAAAGGAGGCTTAATCCTTACACCTTGAGAAGGTACAAGGTCGGTTTGGTAATCCCAAAGGAACACAGACAGAGTGCCATCTGTACCTACTGCAGATACAAATGCAAATTAGTGTTACAATACCATCTGACACAGAAGGGGGTCTATATCTCTAGATTTTGTAGAGATCTCACTGTTCACACATAATTAGAAGCATCACTATTAACAGCATAATTAACATATATTAAAAGGGTACAGGCAGGTTTATACATCGGGTGACTGCATTTTAACTTTGATAATGTAATCATTGGGTCCTAGATGACACCTATAAAACCAGGTTAGGTACAGTGTTACTGCTCCTATTTTTTTAAGCCTCTAACACAGGGGGTCCCCAACCTTTTTTACCCCTGAGCCCAGTAACGTAATTGGAGGGGGGCGGGCCCTGGTTTGGGATGTGCAGCCGGGCCCCCTACTCCCCTCTGTATGAGATTTTGCACCCGGAAATTGGCCGGACCTATTGGAAATTGGCAGAGTGAGAGCTGCCCGGGGGCCTTGATGGTGTGCGGACCCTGGCCCGAGCGCACCCCCTTTTCCCCCAGGCAGTTCTGCACTGCGTGTGGAGAGCAACACAAGAATGGAATAAGTTCCTGGCTGTGCCAAATATGGAATGTGATTGACTATTGGTATCTCCTTTGAGGACTGGCAGCATACAGGAGGCTCTGTTTGGCAGTACAAAGGTTTTTATGCAACTAAATTTGCATTCAAGCCTGAAATTAAAAAAAAAAAAAAGCACCTGCTTTGAGGCCACTGAGAGCAACATCCAGGGGGTCGGAGAGCAACATGTTGCTCAAGAGCCACTGGTTGGCGATCACTGCTCTAACAGATACCTATAAAATGTGAAAAAGCCACCCCACTCCCCCCAGCCAATGCTGGAGTCTAGCTTTTAATCTGCATCCATTTATAGTCTCATATTACTCAGCTTCTAGGTATATTGTTCTGTAATCAGGTTCATTGTTCTGAGACCAAAACATTCTCTTTGTGACTCAGAAAACAGTTACAATACTCTATAATAGTGGAGAAGTGGGGTGCTCAATCTAAAGGTCAGGTAGGGTGAGAGTTGGGAAGAATGGCCATCTGCTCTCATTGATACACTCAAAAGTCCCAGTTTTACTATCAATTAGGAAAACATTTGGGGTGAATATGTATTTGCTGTTTTGACTGATTCTTGATACTTTGGCTGATTGACCTATATTCTGAGATTTTCCTATAACTGTACCCATTTCATAAGTTAAGGGTTGCTCAGACCAAAACTTGGACTTTCAAAGTGGGCCTTGGCCAAATGTTGGACTTCACAGTGGACCCTGCCCAAATATTGGTTTTGAAGGGGGGGCTTGCACTGAAAAGTTTTGACAACCCTGTAGTTATGCTATCAATGTAGATGGACTGTAATGTAAAATCTTGCAGCTTTTTTCGAGGAAGTTTGCTGCTAATTGGCACAAAACTTACAAAAGAATTGCTTTGGTGCCCCTAGATACTAGTGCCACATGTCACTATTGCAACATGTCTCATATAAATAAATAATTATAAATATGGCTATACATTGTCTTTAATGTTTATTTGCACCACTAGACCAATAAAAATATATATGTGGTTTCCTATTAGACAAGCACACTATATCATGTATACCTCAGTTATGTTTGCTCTAAAAATGTTGACAGAACAAAAAAGCCCACTGTCTGTAGAGCTTCCAGAGGAGACAAATGTCTCTTCTTGGTATCTTATGCCCAAATATGACAGTTTTTTTTTTGTTGATATCTCTAGCAATGTTCCCTTGGTTTTGTTGAAAATAGGCCTATGGCTCAATATAACCCAGCATTCTAAACAGATGAATATCAGAGAAAATCAATGGCTGTTATAAGTAGAGAGCAGTCTTATCTAGTCTACATCTTAGCTAAATGTTACTGGGGCCTACAGCAATTTTTTTTCAGAGCTCCCATTCTAAAAGCCTACATGCTACAAAAGCTATTCAACTAGAGGCCTGTTGGCTGGATGTGGATGCTCAAGACTTTTTTGCTCCGCCCCAGTCTGCATATGGGTTCCACAGACTTCTTGACATCTTGATTCAATCTGGCCCATAAAATTTCTACTAATTGTTCCACTGCATAGAAACAGTTCTGCAGGAAAAACTTGCTGCTTGTGCCTAATTGCTAAACCCATGACAACCTGTGCCAATTTCACAATTACACCTATTTTCTCTTTTGGTTACAGGAGCGGGTGAGTCTGGAAAAAGCACCATTGTAAAACAGATGAAGTAAGTTCAACTACAGCTTCACATTCCCTTTCACACAACTGCCACATGTACTCCCACCTGCCACACAATAAAGATGCCATATGTAGGAAACCTGTGCACAAACAGTCTTTACTTTGCACCAAGCTCAAGAACTTTCCACTACAATAAACACAGTAATAAATGATATTTCTGTCAGAGTTGTACATGCTTAGGGATACTTATGGTGCCTTTCCTAAATTGTTTCAGCTACAGATTCACCTTTTGCATATCAAATGCTTCTATCAATCCTCACAATTCAAACATTCCCAATCTCTTACTTAATATGCTACACTGACCAAATTCTCTTCATTTAGCAAATTCAACACCAGTTCCCTCTCCTGTATAGCCAGCATGCTTGTTCCTATGTGCTAAATATCCACCATCTGATGTATTGTTTTCTCTGACCAGAATTATTCACCAGGATGGGTACTCCCTTGAGGAATGCTTGGAGTTTATTGCAATTATTTATGGGAACACACTGCAGTCCATGATTGCTATTGTGAAAGCCATGAATACACTTAACATCCAGTTTGGGGACCCAGCAAGGCAGGTGAGAACTTTACAAATATCTTTTCACAAAATAATTAGATATGCACTAGTACACAAGTTTGTCAGGTCAGGTCATTTATGGCAACTCCTAAGTGCATCTACGGACATATAGGAACCCCCTGAGCACTACCACCTGGAAGGTATTTGTAGTTCCAGGGCTGCCAAAGCTGGCTGCTGCAATACGTGCGTTGTACTTGTGGCCAAAGACTAACAAACAGAAATCATTTTGACACCAAGCATCCTGGCTCATCCCCCATCAGATGCCATTGCACCAACCACAACTTTCCCTCGAGCAATTATGCTTGAATGGTGGGAAACCACAGCTGAAAAAAAAAATGTAATCAGCTATAAGAAGTGTGCACTGATATATACAATGTGCCACTCAATTTATTGTAGTTTTTTATTTACCTAATAAATAACCTGAGGATTTACTTTACAAGGTAACTGATCTTGTTGACATTTCCCAGCACTCACTGAAACATGTATTTTACTCCTAAGGATGATGCTCGGAAGCTCATGCACCTGGCAGATACCATTGATGAAGGATCCATGCCAAAGGAGATGTCCGATCTCATTGGGCGCCTATGGAAAGACACGGGTATCCAGGCATGTTTCGACCGTGCATCTGAATATCAGCTCAATGACTCCGCTGGATAGTAAGAAAATATTTTTTCTTCCTGCATTTGTTTGTGTGGCAGTGCCAGTTTTAGCCAGCACCATTGTCTGCATATTACAATATATTATATTGGTCATCTATGTCAAAGCAATTCCTGATCTAGCCAGTACTACACTTACTTTTACCTGATTCATTCAGATCTTTTTGTAGGATCTAATTTTACCTCCAAATTGCTTTTTCAAGCAAATGAAAGCAGTAAACCAACAAGAAAAAAGCAAATATCCAAGGGCCAATGTTAGTTTATGATTTTCCTTAAAATTAAAGGCAAAAGTCCTATATACAGAACACTCCTTTCCTGTATATTTCTATATAGGTGGTACTGTTCGTATTACACCATTAGAGAAAGACCTTAGCAGAACAGCATTTTCCAGCAGGCAAAACTAGACGGCTTTGTTTTGTATGCAGAATGCTTTTGTCAAGTCAAAAAATGTGTTGGCTTCCATTACTATGTATAAGAGAAAATGTTCTTACACTCCTGCATGTTAAATAAGCCCATAACTGGATCAATTTGGTCATAAAACTCTTATAAGGTTAAGTTGTGAGATGTGTGACAATCACTGGCCAAAATAATTTTTCTATTGAGTGCATAAGATAGGAGGCAGCAAATTTAGATTTGGATTCTTATCTTGGCATTAGAATCATATATATATATATATATATATAATTTTATTTTATTTATTTATGGCTTAATTTTAGATAACAGAATTCTAGAATAGACTAAAACTATGGAAATTGACCACAAACATAAATGTTCTGTATTTTGCTTGGTTGTCAGTTACCTGAATGACCTGGAGAGGCTGGTGGTTCCTGGGTATGTCCCAACTGAGCAAGATGTGCTGAGATCTCGAGTGAAGACCACGGGTATCATTGAGACACAGTTTGGCTTAAAGGATCTCAACTTTAGGTACTACTGAAATTCTTCTGCTGATTCTCTGCTGGGATCAAATATGTGTTAATAGTTAATGCTTGGAGTACTTTCAGCCTTACATCAAATTAGGGATGCAACAAATCCAGGATTCAGTTTGGGATTAGGCCAAAATTCTGCCTTTTTCAGCAGGATTCAGATTAGGGTGCAGTTCAGGATTTGGCAGAATCTTTCACAAAGGATTCGGGATTCAGCCGAGTTCTAAAAAAGTGGATTCATCCCTACATCAAATATGCATTCACTCCAATCTCACCTTTATGGCCTATGTGTTGAGCCACCATGCTAAAGGACCCCACTGTTTGGGAACCACTGCTATATAATATGTTTCTTCTTTAACCTCTACAATATATTTGATAATAGAAACTTAAGTGTATAGTATTAGTCTCCATGGATCTGCTGTCATTTCATCTATCATGCCCTTTTTAAGGTCTTTCTTCTTTCTTTTAGTTTCCTTCTTACCCCCTTCAGTTTAGTTATTTCTGGCAGGTAGAGTTCATAAATATTGCTGTTTGTAATACTTCCATCTTTGGTCTAAGACACTGTTTTTTGCTCACAGGATGTTTGATGTGGGGGGACAGCGCTCTGAACGTAAGAAGTGGATTCATTGCTTTGAGGGTGTAACCTGCATCATTTTCATTGCTGCACTGAGTGCATACGATATGGTTTTGGTTGAGGACGATGAAGTGGTAAGTTAAACTAAGGCCTGGCTGGTTTCAGTAGGGTTTGGTCTGCATAATAAGCAGTTCATTCAAAAAGAGCTTTAGTCTGCCTTGTAACGGGGCTACCTGCTTAATGCAAGACGTCATGTAAAGTTTAGACTTCAGTGCAAGAAATAGGCATGAGACACAGCATTGCGATAAACCAGGGTACACTTTTATTGGACAGCTTCTTGCAGAGGCAGGTTACAGACTGGGTCTCTGATTACAGGCTCAAAGTACATCAGTTACACAGTTAACACTATTTCCAATAATTTTAACTTATTCTGTTATACGTACAACATTCCTTTCCTGAAGCCTCCATGATTAGAGTGCCATAACCTGTTCAGGGGGCCTTCTCTCCCAATAAAGCCTAGATCTACTCCTCTGGTGTGTCCAACATACAGTTCACAAGCTTCCCTTGAGCTTCCTCACTGCAGCTCCCTTAGGTATTCTCTAACATACACCGGAACTCTCAGACCCTATCTGGCTCTAACTCTAAATACTCACTCCTCTTCAGAGCAACAGGATGTTTTTGCTGACTAGCCTCTGTACCTCTGTCCATTCACTAGTCCTAAGGATCCTCCTCCCATATAGTGTGGCCACAATGGGTTTCAGTCCTGCTTGCTTGATGTTTTTAGGCCAAAGAGGAAGTCCCCTGCTCCTTTGCTCCCTTATATAGGTTCCTGAAGGAGAATCTCCCTTCACACCAACCTTAAGGGTTGAAGCTACCTGCTGGCTGAACTGTAATATTGCCCAAACTACTTACATATTACATAAATCTTTATTTCACCTCCTTACAGCCTGACACATTAAAATGAAAAAGATAAATGGAAAACTGTGCAGACATGCTAATCAAAACTTTCTAAGAGCAAGGAAATACATAGGCTAACAATACATACCATCTTAGTTACGTTTTATTTGGTCAATAGCATGTTAGATTCTTTTTTAACTATTTATCTTTTCTATTTTCATCACAGAATCGTATGCATGAAAGTCTGCACCTTTTTAACAGTATCTGCAACCATCGTTACTTCGCCACAACGTCCATCGTACTCTTCCTTAATAAGAAGGATGTCTTCACAGAGAAGATCAAGAAGGCCCATCTGAGCATCTGCTTCCCAGACTATGACGGTGAGAGCAACAGCTAAGGACATTACACATATCCAACACATCAATGCAATCCAATTTATGTTTTCTTGATTGCTCTCTGTACTTAAACACAGGGCCCAACACATATGAGGATGCCGGAAATTACATCAAGACACAGTTCCTGGAACTGAACATGCGACGAGATGTCAAGGAGATTTACAGTCACATGACTTGCGCCACTGACACAGAGAACGTTAAGTTTGTGTTTGATGCAGTCACAGACATTATCATCAAGGAGAATCTGAAGGACTGTGGTCTGTTCTAAGGAGGTATGAACCACTCTTATTGATAAGCCTCCTAGAAATTTTGACCGTAGAATCTTAAACACTGCAACAACGAGGACCATCTGCCTGAAGGGTTGGGATGGAGGCCTGCAGTTTAAATAAATCCTGGAGTTATTCCAGTACTAGTCTTCGTTATTCAATCTGAATTTGATCTTTAAAAACACCAAATGGTACATTACCCATCACATGGCAGATTAAATTAACATTAAATCTTGATAAGTCATGAAATCAATGAATGTATAACTGCTAGGGAAGTATGGAATCAAGGATTTGGGTTGTTAGTATTTACCCAAGCTGTAGGATTCAAACAAAGCCCAACCCTGTCATGTGACTTTAATGTCCTCAGCAAAGGAAGGCAACAGATTTTCTGCCGTTTTATCAAATTGTTTAGATCTGAATGAAGGAAGAGTTTGGATTAATATGCTAATATGCTACTTTATTCTTTCACAATTGTCTTTATTGCTATTCTGACTTTCATTTCTATTTTCTCCCTGCAGACTGCTACAGCATTTACCACGGTGACTCTATCCTCAGCCCTTTACCCCATCACCCAATGGTGAGCAACTCATCGATGGAGCATTGCTGCTACCCTTGTGGGGCCCCCACCTCCAGCTGACAGAAGAGTGACACCAGACTATTGTACACAGTTCCTTCACACCCATATAAAGGAACCCTAAGCACCCATAGAGGACCCACGACAGTCCTAATAATTTGCCTCCTCGCATGGTTATAAAAAGCCAGAAATTTCATATTTTAGAGAACTAAGTAAAGTAAATTAAAGCACTGGATATAAACGAGACCTCAGTGAAGGAGAACTTTTATAGGTTCAAAATTGAAAATGAAACTCTATTACTCCAATTGAAAAAAAACCCTTTCTCTGTCAGAGATGTCTATAATGTTTCCCAAATACTGGTTATTGTGGCAGGCGAGGGCTAACTGGCTGCACCTTATAAGAAATATTCCAGATGCAGGTAACACTTTGACTCAGTCTAGTAGTTGTGCAGCTGTTGGTTATGATGGGGTGAAGGGCTCTGGTTTTAGGAACGTAGTGGTTAAAGGAGTATATCAGAGTGGGAAGAATTGCCAGTCTGTTTATAATGCACTTTTTTTTAGCAGACAGGAGAACTTCCCCGGATGTGAACCTTTAATTCTCACATTGGGCAGTATTTGGCAATTGGAAGATGGGGCTCAATTCTTGAAGAGAACCTCACTTCCATTTCTGCCCCACTTTCATAGAAATTGATAATTTAACCCCTTCTTTTATACAAATATGATATTTATAACTTAAAAAAGTCCCCAGCAATAATCCCACTGCTAAATCACCAGGGTTTTAATAAAGAGGCCTAACCTAATGTATATAGACATAAATATATATATATACATGTAGAGGTGTCCATAATAGAATGAGAATCTTTCTTTCATCAAGTCAGTTGGGAGTCATTTTCCTTTCCTCCTCAGGAATCTGCTACTTTGAAACCAGGAGAATGTGATATAAAGTCAAGATGGTTTTGTCCAACCACAGTCAACTGAAAGGCAACACAAACAGCCTTGCATATGGCAATGTGGTGTATATTCTCAGTATATGGATAGCTTTACATATATAAATATATATATATATTTATTTAGACCCTATTTGAACATCTTATACTAGTTTGTCTGGCTTCCCCCAAAAAATATATTCATTGGATGCATCTGCAGATCAGTAGGAGGGGATCAAACACTCTGCTACTTCTGTAGGGTTTCAGTACTAAATGCATTTAATTTTTTTGTAACTATTAACTGTGCTCCTACTTATCCCTCACTGTTCCCATTGACAATTGTACAGATAGAATGTAGCTGCTCTTTACCAGGCTTTCGATACATTAAATGCCGTTGTTAGGCGGAATGATGTCACAACATGCTTGTCCTATCATTGCTGAACTATTCTCATCTTAGTTGAGTCTTAAGGGCATGGAATAAGACCATTAGCAGGTACACTATGAGTGGGCTTATAAACAAGCAGGCCACGAAAAACAACTATCAGCAAAGTCATCAACAATTGTATTATTTGGTTATTGGTGAAGATTAGCTTCATACCTTACAGCCCCCCCCTTGTGCCACCCAAAATGAGCACCATTCTGCACAGCATTTTGTACACAGATAGCACTATATAAATCAATATTTAAATCTCAGTACCTGAAGTTACTCCCTTTTTAAGGCCTAAAAGGGACTAATTAGACCTAAAATGCATTGTATAGGCACAACCAATCCCATACTAAATCATGCACAAAGCAACACCAAGTTTTATTTAGTATGTAGACTTATATCGACATGGAAAACCCACACACAACTTAGTTGCCAAAAGTGGCAATACTACAAAATATGATTAAGTTTGATGTGTGGACTTCCTGTGATATAGAAACATGTTCCATACAAGGTCCAGTTTTCTAATACTCTCCTAATTCTCTGCTTGGCTCCAGGTTGGTCTCTGCTCTGATATTCTTTTCCATTCCAGGTTGGTCCTAGCAATAGACACTTCAAAGTTATTTATATATGAACTCAGAGCAATTAGCATTAGGTGCTAAAGTTGCAGTGAGAAAAAATTAAAAATGTACAAAATCAACTTTAAAAAAACCAATCTGCATTCTAATTATTATTGTTAATAATAAAATAAGTTTTTATAAAGTGCCATAATCTTACATAGCGCCCTACATTAGTGGTATGGCATATACAAGCACAAATAACATAAAAATAAGATTATTACCACTGTTTTAATATCAGTTAAAGGGGAATTCACAAATATAATGATTTGTGAAGTTACTCTGTACTTTTCCACATTCAGTTTTCTGTCTCTTTACATGTAGCTGTGTCAGAGTTGGCTATTATAAAAGACAGTTTTTTTACCCATGAGTCATATTTAAATGTTAAAAGAATTAGGGAGCCACACGTGTTAAAAAAGTCCATGGGGATGTCAAATAAGGCACACAAAGGACAGGGCTCTAGGTATTAACTAAGTGTTGAAAGAGGTCCAGGTGCACTGCCCTGAGCCTTCAGCTAATCGCATTGTAGTGGAGCAGGCACTCATGGAACAATCTTCCAGACAGATGTGTAAAAAAATGTAGTTTAGGCTTAAGGCCCCCCATACACAGACCAATAAAAGCTGCTGACAGACAGTGTGTGGGGCCATCCAACGGCTTCCCCAATCAATATCTGTCTGAAAGTCAGCCAGATCTCGATGAGCAGGTTGAAAAATCCTGTATCAGATGCATTATGATCTGATTGTTCGGGCCTAGGGCCCACGATCAGATCAGCCAGACACTACCAAGCGAGCGGATCTCTTTGTCTATGGCTACTTTTAGGCTAGCTTAGGCTGTGCCTTCTTGTACCAAATAAACAACATGTTTTTTACACATCTGTCTGGAACATTTGTTCCATTAGTGCCTACTCTACTAAAATAGAATGTCAAACAAAATCTGTGGTTGGCTGTTTGGTAGTCCTGTGTAGACTGACTGCCTGCAGGAGGCTCTGCTTGACAGTACACATGTTTTATATGCAACTAAAATTTTCCTCCAAGTCAGGAATTCAAATATAAACACCTGCTTTGATGCCACTGAGAGCAAAATCCAATGGGATCCTGAGTTGTTGCTCATGAGCCACTGGTTGGGGATCACTGTTCTAGGCAAATGGAGCACACATGATATTGACAATTAGAATTTGATTCTTGCATGGAAAGAGGCAGATTTATGAGAGGGGGATATTGAAGTTTAGTCAAAATCTCTAACTGACTATATTTAGGAAGTTTCTTATTTCCGTGAGTGGAAACTCATATAAATATTTACTTGATCACTTTTTCACAGACCAGAGTGGGGCACTACACTACAACCACTAGGCTTACAGTATATATGATATTTAGTACACTCCACCCCAATTTGAGTTGAACCAGAATTCCCGGCATCCTACCAACAGCTGAGAGCTTTAGGGGCGAATGGCAGAAGTAGACCAAGTAGTATAACCAGTTCATTTTAGAATATACTTTTATTTGCTAAAAGGTGTGTTACAGTCACCAACATAGGACATCACATTGGCCTACCCATTAGATATCTGCCTGAACATTGCCTATTGGGAACCTCCCTAAAAAAGTAAATCTTAAGTTGAAGCTTAAGTCAAGATGGATGTAAGGGAAGGCTGCACTGAGATCAGTGAGTGATTGGCGATGTTTTGCCATCACTTGGGTAAGTGGGGGACATGTAGTGTTTGGATAATAAGATGTAAGAGCTTGAACCTTGGTAACATAATGGAAAACAATCAGTACTGCAAGCAGATTGAGGGGGGGGAAACTATAAGAATATGGTGAGAGGTTAGAGACTGCATGGAGTTAGGGGAAGGAGATGTGGGTACAGTGATCACTCTGGGGAGTAGAATATCTGTATGGAAATTGGGGAAGTAGCTGTGGGGAAGTAGCTGTGAAAGCCCAGAGATTTGTGACGGAACAAAAATAGATCAGGGAGTGACCTGTGATGGCATCAAGATTTTTTACAAAAAAGTTTTCAAGAAGACATCGGTACCTCCCAAGACTATCCTCAATATAAGATCCTATTGTCTTGGGTATGACCTGGACAGAGTTCATATCTAATGTTTGACTTGGTTGGTAATATACAGTACATTTTACACTACAATGACTTTCCAGTAACTAAACAAAAAATGGAAACTCACACAGGTGATAAAAATGGTTCTTTTTGTAAATCTCTAAAGGTGTTAAAGAAACTAATGGCACGTCTAGGGCTAGAGATCATACAATGTAAATATATAACTTAATGTTGGCCACACAAGGGAGTCATTTTTGGATTTTCTCACTGACAGACTATACTTTATCATTGCTCGCTGATCTCAAGGGTTGCAGGAGACTGAAATCCCATCTCCCATGCAGATTTTTCTGTGCCCCTCTTATATGCTAATTGGGCAATGAGTCCACTCCTTTGAAATCAGCTAAACTGCTTGCCGTATTTCTTTATATATGACTTCAAGGGCTCATCACCCTGAACAATGCATATCCAGGACAGAAAATAAAGGAATCCTGACAATCTTATATAAGTAATTAAAAAAAAAAACAACTGGACTTCATCAGATGAGCAGTGAAACATCTTCATTAAAATTTTTCAAGTCCAGTTGTTTTTTTGAATTACTTATATTAGATATACTATGACCTGAGAGAATCCTAGTCATAATCCTGACAATGCTGCTATATCCAAAAAGGCAGAATAATCACCTTGCCGTGAGACCATTGTAGGCCATTCCCAGATTATTCACTGGTTCCCCTAGTATCTGGCTGGAACATGCCACATTTATGACTTCATTTAAAATCAGGCAAGAAAGAAAGATCCTAGATTGTGTGAATAATGTACTCACATAGAGGATGGACACAGCAAACATATGTATATGGTGACAACCTTGCCTGCATCATGTATTATAAAGTTACAACTCTGGCATCCAACTAGAATCTAACTTCTTGTTAGGATAGTTATAGTACTGCAATCTAGAGAATCAAGTTATTGTATGTATATACCTGGCTTATTCAATTCTATTTGGCAGTTTAGCTTGTGTGGTAATGAATATTTCCATGAGGTGGCAGCAGAGCTTGGGTTAACTGCCGATTAGTCAAGTTCTGTGCAGAGAACATAATATAAATTAACCTACAGGTACATTTTACATCATCCGTTCCACTGCTGCCACATAGAAACCTTAAACCATGAACCCCCAGTTCTGCATATATCCTCTAACACACTGGGGTTCATCTCACTGGAAAGCTGCAGAGATTCATAGGGGGAGATTCATCAAAGAGTGAAGTTAAGAGTGAAGTTCCGCCACTAGAGGGAAATTACACAGCTCTCCATTCATTTCTATGGGTATTCATCAAAAGGTGAACTTTCACTTCACCCATTGATGAATACGCCTTTCAAAATCCCATAGAAATGAATGGAGAGCTGTGTCATTTCCCTCTAGTGGCGGAACTTCACTCTTTGATGAATCTCCCCCATAGTGGGGAATTCTCGACTGGGCTTCAATCAGCTGTTGGGCATCATGCAGCCTGGAAGCCAGGCAATCTGGAATGTGTCAATCTTTATCAAGTAAAGTTGCTGTACCTTTACATGCAATTACAATGGAAGATACCAGGACATACCGGACACAAATGAAGCTCAAGACCCTGCTAAAGAAACTGGCTCATCTGGATAGTGACATCTTCTTCCTCAAAACCTGCAAAAAGGAAAATCTCATTGACACCTCACACACAGTTGGATATTCCTTTTTGTTGGTCATTTGATCTATGAGCTAAATGTTGTGTATATATACCAGAGAACACCACAGCTTCATTGTAATCAGCTTGAAAAAGGAACTAAAATGTTCTGAAAGCTTGCTATGATTATATTAGTTAGCCAATAAAGGTATCACCTTTATACCATTTTGTTATTTTTTATTTCAAAAGGGTTGCCCAATAACATCTTTATCAAGTAGAAACTCAAAGCATCTGCTAAGTTCTGGCAAAGCTGAGCAGGGACACCCCCTTCCCTGAATTAATGGATGGTCCTCTGCAGCTCCTGTATCCCTCACGTTGCAATTTAAGACTTACTAACCCCCTCATTTTTCCCCCAGTCACATGTGAACACACACATTATCTGCTTATCAGGGAAGAGCTCCTATATTTACCTCTACTGAGTTATCCACCATGAACATTAGTAATAGCACCATATCTAGACTAATGCTCCTGTCCCACGTGTTTTAATCTGGCAGCTCAGAAATCCAGTTGCAGATTTTGAACTGTTACAATTTAAAGGGGTTGTTCACCTTCCAAACACTTTTTTCTGTTCAGTGGTTTTCAGACTGTTCTCCATAAATAAAGACTTTTTTCAATTACTTTCCATTATTTATTTTTTAGTGTGTTGGTGCTTATTTTTAACATGCATAATGCCCGATGAGTGGGGAGGATTATATAAAATATAGATATGGGACATGTTATCCAGAATACTCAGGACCTAGAGTTTTCCATATAATGGATCTTTCCATAAGTTAGATTTTAGAAAAAGGTAAAAAAATCAATAACAGAAAGTTGAAAAAAGTCTTTATTTCTGGAGAACAATCTGAAAACAATTGAACTGAAAAAAATGTTTGGAAGGTAAACAACCCCTTTAGGGTAAGGCCAGATGGGGAGATTCGTCGCCTGGTGACTAATCTCCCCAAACAGCTTCCCCCTGCCTTTCAGCTGCTTAATGAATAATCGCCTGTGCCTATTCACACGCTGCGCTTTGCTTTCCCAAAATCACTCGAAATTGCCTAAGGATGCAACTTCAAGCAATTTTGGAAAACATAGCACCGCGCGTGAATAGGCCCAGGTGATTATTCATTAATCAGCTGGGAGGCAGGGGGAAGCTGTTCGGGGAGATTAGTCGCACCAAAGAAGAGGCGATTAGTCTCCCCGAATCTTCCTGTCTGGCCTTACCCTCAAATAAACCCAATAGGCTGGTTTTGTTTCCAATAAACATCAATTAATATCTTCGTTTGGATCAAATACAGGGTATTGTTTAATCATTAAGGCTCTTACACACAAGCGTTTTTACCTGCGCTCCCCTGCGGCTGAACACAGCAAAACGGAACGCAGGGGAGCGCTGGTAAAAACGCTCGTGTGTAAGTGCCCTTACAGATAAAAAGGAAAGCATTTTTTTTAACATTTGGATTATTTGGATACGATGGAATCTGTAGGAGAAATTTAAATTTTTTTTGAATATTTGGATAAAATTGGAGACAGTATTTCTGTAATTCAGAGCAGACAGCAGGTTTCCAGATAATGGATCCCATAGCTGTACTGAGAAATAATTATATTTGATAAACTGAATCTCTGTAAATGGCACATTCCTGCAGCACCCACAATCCCCCTCTTGTACAGATTAGGAGATGTTCAGATAAACCAACACCCAACCCAAACTGCATAAACATTATTGGTCATATATTTGGGTTCCAATATCTGTTGGGCTGAATGTGCACTCTACACCTTGTCTCTTTTGGGGGGGGGCAAGTAGATAGAAAAAGGAAACAGCCCTTGAAATATTTAATTGCTGGGCAGAGAACAACAAATTGTTCCTAATGAAAATACAGGAAAGTGCTGCCCGGTGACCGGTATATACAAGTTCTACTTAATGTGCTCCTGTGTCTTTCCATTGCTTGTGACATCAGGTCAGGGCCATGTCCCTGTCAGCCAATAGCAGTGAGTAGCTGGGGGGAGTGCCTAAGGTGGAGCTCTCAGGGGGCCCGGCACTCATCTCACCCACTGACATTGCCGGCATGTGATTGTGTTGGGCGGTGTGACAGCAAAATGTATGTCAACACACAGCACATATTTATAGAGAAATACCTATCGGTGTACTTTTTCTATTTATATATAAAGTTTTATGTGCACCTTGTGACTTGGGGGCAGAGTCAATTATAGGGT
Source organism: Xenopus borealis (assembly GCA_024363595.1). Lineage (NCBI taxonomy): Eukaryota > Metazoa > Chordata > Amphibia > Anura > Pipidae > Xenopus > Xenopus borealis. Next base: position 125,561,675 of record CM044437.1, read on the forward strand.
ACAATGTGAATCAGAACCTAAAGAGTTGAATGGTGTTCATCAATCTATCCTTTGCTCTGCACTGCTGGTTTTGACTACACGAGCCATGGAAACTATGCAGCAGCAGCAGCAATCACTCTCTCATCCACAACTCCAGTTCCCACAAAGCCTTGCACACGTCTGTGATTGTTCTTGCAACAGGTATATTAACCATAGAACTCACCAGGCTTTGTGGGAAATAGAGTATGGCTAGAGGAGTCACTGCTACTGCATTGCTTCAATGGTACATGTAGTCAGAGCAGGGACAGGCAGTCTGCTGTCAATAGAAATTATATTTATAATTAACTTAATACATGAATTCATTTGATGTACTTTTATACTGAAAATGTGTATATTCAGGTATAAAGAATTGTATACCAATATTTCTGAATAGTAGTGATGTGCTAGGGGGTTTAAATTTGGGGGCACTTCCCCCCAAAAAAGTATTTCTGTGTCCTCTCTGTGCATAATCTTGGGCGAACTGCGACTCACCACTGCACATACTTGTAGTTAACCAGCAATCCCCTGCCGCACATTCTTGATGGTCACCCATCACTGCTCATAATTCCAAGGAAGCAGACCCCCGCCACACCCCCTAACCCATGTGTCAGACGTGATGAAACTGTGGCAACCATTGAGTTAAGTTAGGGTTGAGGGAAGTAAACTCATTCTCTGCTCCTGATCAGTATGCTGCAGGTAAGGGTTGGGCGTAGGTCATACCATGGCAACATTTTGTGAGCGAGCGTCAGTTTGAGTTGAGTGCAGGCTGAGTTTGTCCTGATCGGCACATCACTAATGGTTAGGTATGTTTTTGGCATGGCAACAAGCCATTTATCAGGTTTTTCCAAAAGTCCATAGAGGGAAGAGAGGTAGGTTTCCAGCATGGGAGAATGGCCTTAGTAGCATAGTAGTATATCTGCAGGTAACATAGTTATTGCATATGGCAGGGCAGTATTTTTACCAAGTAAATAAATACTACAGTCAGGAAAGGCTAACAGATGGTCAGTAAATTTCAGGATTTTGCCCCAGATACATTGATATTCCCAAAGAACTTGGAAAAAATTTCCAACCACCAACACTTAGCACATAGATGTGCTCGCCCTTGATAAAGTTGTTCCAACTGACATGGAGTCAAGTAGGTCCAACCCCCCAGCACTAACCCAAAAACCCAAAAACAAGGAAGTCAACATTTTTTTTAAATTAACTTTAAATGTTTTTTTTAATGTGGTTCTCTTTCCCCCGTTTGCCTAATTTGCATTCGGATTTCTTTCTTTCACAAAGGATTCAGGGTTCAACAGAATCCTAAAATACTGGATTCAGTGCATCCCTACTATACTGCAGTCCTACTGGCTGTGGATGATGGAAGCTGTCGTTTGTAGTAGGAAATCTCTGGTCTACATACACTACAGTACATGCACCGCATTTGGCAATAAACGCGTATGTGTTGAATAAGTCCTGTGTGCCATTGGATTTTTCTGTTGCTACATACAGTACTGACACACTTGCATTTCGGCACCCACAAAGCATGACTATTACAGGAGAATTTAACATTAATCATACTGACCTTGACATTTATATGACAAGCAAGCAGCAGGTGCCTAGAATCTGGTGCCTGTAGATATGGCCTGGGCACAGGAGTAGACCCTTGTATTGAATGGGTATGCACTCAATTAAATACAGAACGAAGTGGTATTAACTCAAAAGAACATTTTACTTCATTGCACTGTTTAAAAATACATCAGCAATATCATCTATACATGAATCACATGTGTTATATACCCCCTTGGGGTAATTCTCTCTTGCAGGCAGGAGTATCTGCTTTCCATTCTGTATAACCAATATTTATCTTGTTGTGGTGGTATGTATATAACACATGTGATTCATGTATAGATGATATTGCTGATGTATTTTTAAACAGTGCAATGAAGTAAAATGTTCTTTTGAGTTAATACCACTTCGTTCTGTATTTAATTGAGTGCATACCCATTCAATACAAAGTACTATTTACAATTTTTTGCCCTTGATGGAGGCGAAATATTTCTGGGTTAACTGCACCAAATGCTTTTTTGAATGAGAAAAGTGTATTTGTCTATTAGAGTGCCATCCGAATCTTTAAAATTCACAGGAGTAGACCCCTTCAGAAAAAGACAAGGATAGATGCAAAGAAAGTACTCTAGAAATATGATAATGCCTTGCTCTACTGGAAAACCATTATATTAGACATGCAGATGTTGTTATAAAAAGAATATAGCAACAAGAGATTTGTAGAAAATAGTTGAAGTACACACATGCCATTGTGCATTTCAGATGGTGGTGTCTAACAGCTAGATCATCTACTCACCAGACACCGAATAAAATTCACATATTAGTCAGTATTCCAGAAATCCTCACCATAAATGCGGAAATTTTATCATGGATTGATAAAAGAGTCTGTGAAGTACGTGTCTCTATGTTATGCTGATTTGCATTCATCACACCAAATTATTTTGTTCTAAACATTTTAAAGGCTTCTCTGGGCGCTCTTTGGTATATTGTAAGGAGGCTACTTTATGGCATTTGTGCAGCAATTGCCTTTTTCTTGCACCTCTACCATGCAGCCTTAATTTGGTTGCGCAAGAATCTCTGTAAGCTGGCCATACACAGGGAGATCTGCTAATTTCTGCTCCGCTTGTTGCCAAATGAGCGGATCTCCCCAACATGCCTTTATTGAGATGGGCGATTTTGATCTGAATGGAAGAGATACCGGCAGTCGAATCATGGGACAGCATCAAGCACAGATGCGCTGGCGATCCGACAGGATTTTTTAACCTTCCAGATCGAGTTTTGATCTTTCTATATTGGTCGGAGAAGCCCGTTAGATGGCCCCACACACAGGCCAATAAGCTGCCAACTCGG
>CM044437.1:125567110-125580554 GCA_024363595.1 Xenopus borealis
ATTGTGTTTTACAGTATATGAAAATGTATATTTAATAGGGTTGTCCAGGAAACTTGCATTTTCAGTCACACTTAAACTCAAACTATCCATATCAAAGGGTTTCCTGGAAATGGTAGTTTGTCTGGGTGTTGCCACTGGAGCCACATAACTTATTTCTTTGTGTATATCACCCAATAGCCAGGGATGACGACAGGAGCAACGTGGGACAGATAACAGAGTAGCCTGGGAGCAACATGGGAGCAGGAGCCATCAGATGACCCTGAGAGAGAGATGCAATAAGAGCCTGGTAACAATAATGTAGACTAGATAACACATGTGTAACTGTAAATATTGTAAATACTGTGTTAGTTTACTTGTAATTGCTTGAGGCCGGTATTTTTTTCCAGAAAAAGTGGCAACCCTACTCAGGACTGGGATGGGGGACCCCAGGGAGGGTGTAGGGGACCCCTGAGGTGGCAGTCCGGTGGGCCCCAGATCCCACTAGTCCGACTTTGGATACTGGTAGAAAATGGATTGTATGGTGCTTGTTGTAGAGTATGACTACTGCTAGCCTACAAAACCCACATAAGATAAAATAGAAGCAGGTGCACATTACATGACCATTTTGGAACAGAGACAAGTGTAAACATCGACACCTCAACAAGAACACGATGCTGGGTAACACATAGACTCACCAAGTCACATAACATTCCCCATCAAACAGTATCACGCATGCATTCCCAATGATAATTAAACAGCTGTATAGCATGCATCCAGTAACATTAGGACTGTAACAGTTGCTCAGCTTAAACCGAAGGGCAGAAGGCCGTGCCTCAGGGGCACTGATATTGGCCTCCCTGATACAAAACTGTAGCACCTATTTGGCGGTATTTATGCAAATACCCATTAGCAGGATAGAGCATTTGCTACATGCGACTTACACAACAGGGTCAGGGCCTTCGCCATGTTGAAGTATTCCCTGTAAGATGTAGTGCAACTACCACCCTCAGGCTACTGTGCATACAAAACATACAAAAATGATTTGGTTGCCAGGAGGTTCTTATGATGCAAGATAAAGAAACTGTTTATTAATCTAAAGATAATGTCCCCAGGTTTAATCAAATCAGAGGAAAAGTGTGCAGTCACATCACATGCAGTTTCTCACATGCTGACACTCCCTTAGGACAGATTTGGCAGGCATATAGTCACAACCCCGCTCACACAGAACTTCCAGGGTAGATGTAGACTATACAGGAACACCTCAGCAACATACTCCGGTAGTGGTCTCTGTATCAACCTCAGGGAAATCTCTATCCTGATTCCCTCTCCACTGGGATCCCTGTACTACAGGCAATATGGCCTGGGAGAGATACCTCCAAACTGTCACTCCTGTGTTGGAGCTCAGAACTGCTCTTTTTAGCTCACCCTGACTGACTTACCCTCCAAGAGTGTACTAGTACTGGGAGCTCACCTGCCACTTTCTATTCCTTATTCACAGGGTTGCCTGGTCCCCGACTTGGACACATGCTTTCTGGGCCTTTCTGCATCCAGACTCCCCTGGCCACACCCTACTGGATCACCATCCATAGGCCAAATATTAAGCTGCCCCTCCCTTCCCAGCACTATACAGTGTAAGGCAGGAAATGGGTCACCACAAACTTTGACCAATAACTACAGGGATGCAAATACTTAAATTGCAACACAGGCTTTAACTGTAGGTGCTTGTAAAAGAAGGTTTTATACGGATGATTTAGCTTTCTCAGATGTTACAGGTGGTAGTTGTCAATAGTCTGCACTCTTGCCATGTAAAGTGTTTATATTTTGACCTTCAGACAAAGAAGGTGAACCCTTATTATTTTAGATAACAATTGTATTGGAGCCTGTATTGTTTCACTGATTCAGATATTTAGAGAATGTGGCAGCATATGGGCCAATATGTCCATTAGACCAATAGGATAAAATGTTATGAGCGAGTAGAATAGGGCTAGAAATGCTGTATTTTGTATACTAAACATAAACATGAACTTACTGCACCACAAGTCTAATTAAACAAATTATTTATGCTTTCAAAGTTGGCCACAGGGGGCTGTCATCTTGTAACTTTCTTAAACATCTTTGCACATGCTCAGTGTGGCCTGCGCTGCTTAGGGATCGTCATAAATTATCAAAACAGCATAACAAGTCATATAATATCTGCCAGAAGCCAATACAGCAAGACTGATTAATAATCAGAATATGCAGACTGCACTGGGTCCTGTGTTGTCATGTAATCTAATGTGGATTTTATAGTTTTTTGTATTGTTTAATACAAACTTTCTCCAACTCTGCAGAAAAATAATCCTCCAATTAGAATCCCAGTTTATCTGTTTAAATCCGGATCCATGATCTTTGCCCTGCAGCTGGAGTTGGAAACAGTAAAGGGGATTTAAAGGCAAAAATAAAATCCAATACAAATCTCTTCACAGTTGCAGACTGCTCTACAGGGAAACAAAGCTGCTGGTGTTCTGAAAAGCTGGGAAGTAAGACAGGGGCTCCCCCTGCAGTTCATAAGTATGATTGTTTCCCTGCACAGCAGTTAGGGACTGTCTGACAATTCCTATCCACAGCAGTAAATAAAGGGAGAATTTCACTGCATTCAATCAGGTTTCTTATAAAAACGGTACACATTTTTTAATTAAAGTATATTGGAGATAGATATATTTTTCATTAAAGAAAGTAAAAATGGGATTTAATTTTTTTTTTTGCCTTTACATGACCCTTAAAGAGGTTTCAAAAATATTGAGGCTGCAACTTTTCCACAGGTGCACAAAGCTAGGGGAGAGGGGTCTGCATCTACACCTGAATAGCATTCACAATGACATGATCTATAATCTATTTGCTCTCTCTGAACCTACATAAACAATAGCGAGAAACATACAGCAGGAGAGAAGAATTATCCTTACTACACTACATATCACTCTTTGCATTTTGCCGCTGCCTTTGCTCCTGTCGTGCCTCGGAATAAGAATGTACTACAGAAATTATCAAGCACTAAAAAGGCATCATTATAATAAAGATCAAATTGTCTTTATTTGTATTTCAGCTATTTTAAGGCAATGTCATCACGGCCATGATATCTCCATGGTAATGCTAATTAATCCTGCCTCTAACATGATGCTCTAGGCTGGGAGAAGGCGTTTTTTAGTCTGTTTGTAGTGATGACCAGTGTCTGGTTGGGGGGTTTGCAAGAATGCATTTTTGTGTGAATGTACCATACTAAAAAATAAATATGCGATAGGACTGTGAAAGGAAAACAGAAGTGAGAATTTACTGGAAAGCACAGGCAATACAGGTTTTTTTCTACTGGAAAACAGCCCAAGCAGATATGATAACCCCAACACAAATACATTCAAGGCCAATACAAACAAGCCTTGGCTGATGCATTTACTTGCAGCTCTGTACAGGTGACAAGTGCCGGAGTTATTTTACCTTGAGCAACTGAAAATACAGCAGGAAATTCTAAAATTCCCAGGCTGAAGGGACTGCCAATTTATTTTTTATTATTATTATAAACATATATTTATGAAATGCTAAAATATTTGGCAGCCCTGTACACTAAATTAAAAATATGTTTATGACAAACCGCAGAGCTAGATTCAAATGGCTTTATTAAATAAGGTTATTTACGTATAATAAACAAAAGCCATGAATATCTTGTAAATGATATCCTTATAAACGGTGAGTAGTGATGTCATCAGTTATAAACGGTGAGTAGTGATGTCATTTTTCCACAGGACTCACTAAAACTTGTGATTTATAATAGATAAAGTACCCCATGTTGCAAAGGTCGAATGTTATAGTTTTTTTATAGCTCGAATGAACTCCCAACTCGAATATCTTATTTAAAGGAGAAGGAAAGGCTGTTTGCACATGGGGGTGTCAAATGTTCGGCACCCCCAAGTGACTGTATCGATTTATCTGAAACCGCGGTCTGGTGCTCTTATCGGAAGAAAACTGCAACTGCCCGGGGTTATATCAGTGAGCACCACAGAGAGATTGTCTTCCTGCTTCCTCTTTGTTCGCATGGTTGCGCATACACAGTGGAACGAAAAGCCGAACTTTAACTAAAAAGTCGGCTATTTAGTTCTTTTGCGCATGCATTTTCACTGGGAAATTTGAAGAAAGAAAAAGACGGAAGTCAATCTCTCCGTGGTGCTTGCTAGAAAAACCCTGGGGCAAGTGCAGTTTTCTGCCGATAGGAGCACTGGCCTGGGGTTTCAGGTAAGTCAATACATTCACTTGGTGGAGCCTAACATTTGGCACCCACAAGTGCAAACAGCCTCTCCTTATCCTTTAAAGGACAAGGAAAGTTACACTAAAGAAGTAGCCTAGAAATGTTTTACATTATGTTTTGTGCTTGTGTACCAGCCCAGCACAACCACAGCCCTTTAGCAGTAAAGATCTGCGTCTCCAAAGATGCCCCTGTAGCTCCCCATCTTCTTTTCTGCTGATTCACTGCATATGTTCAGTGCAATTACTGAGCTTAGGGACCCACTCACAATATACAGTACAGTACAAGTAGAAGAGAAAGGCTGATTAGTAATTAAAACAGATAATTACTATATGGCGGCACAGAAACCAGTGCCACTAGCATCAGAATTTAATAATCAGCCTTGTAGCATCAGCTTATATGATAATTTGCGACAACCCTTAAGCTTATCTTCTCAACAGCTGCTCAAAGCCCACTGAGCATGTGAGTGTCGGAGAAACTTTCCAAGATGGTGACCCCCTGTGACAAGTTTGAAGTCCTGGATCATTGCTGCTATTGACAAGCTGAAACTTTAGTCTGGTGCAATAAGTTCAGTATATAAAACATGGAATTTTTAGCCCTATTCATTTTTAGGGTTTATTTCTCCTTTAAGAAAAAACTCAAATGGAAAAAAGCTAGATTCTGCAAGTTCAAGTTGCAAAACTAGAATTGAGAGCAACACCCTCTGAAAAAACCTACATGAACATCATAAAGGCTATTAACATCTTCAAATGGTTCAAGGGACCTCTGCCATTGATTTCTACATGACAGGTTTTAGATGTAGATGTTTTAGTGTATTTTTTGAAAATTTTCCATTTTTTTTACCAAAAATGTGAGTTTTCACAAAAGAAAAATTTACCCGAAAACTCGAATTTTGGTGGAGACCAAAACTGCACAGCATATTCTAGATTGGCCCTTACCAGTACCCCTTTTAATACAGCTCAAGGCCTTATTTGACCTTGAAACTGCTGACTCGCATTGCTTGCTACAGCCCACTTTATTATCTACAATGACTCCAAGGTCTGAGAAAATCAGAAATAGGGGCTGGTCTTAAACTGAACCAAGCTCTCTTAGAACTCGGGGGGGTGTATGCCATCAGGCCCTGGAGCCTTGTTTACATTAAGTTAAATTACATCCATTAATAGTGCTGCTCCAGCAGAATTCTGCACTGAAATCCAATTCTCAAAAGAGCAAACAGTTTTTTTTATATTCAGTTTTGAAATCTGGCATGGGGCTAGAAAAAAGACATGTTTTCCCATGACACTGTCCCTTTAATAAATAAGCCCCATAATGTTGTAGAAATACAAAATTAGGCCTGTATTTACATACACTTCCTCACAAATCTATGCTATGTATCCAAGGAAAATAATGGGGGCAGCTTTGAAGAGCAGTGTAAAACCTTGGATGCATAACCAATGTTTCTTTTTTATATATTGGGTTACTGTGAAGCCCATTATGTTATGGACTAAGTATGAAAGGTATAATGATGAAAGATATGTTATGAGAAAACATAGTAAATGATGAGTAACGTGAAAACGGGGAAAGGGCAGTGGTGTAATGTTTACAGCCTTGTGTATCAGAATGACTTTCCCCAACACTAATACAGTCTAGGCAATCATAGCTTATTTATTATGTGAACATTAAAAAACAGAGCCAATGGGGTTGGAGCTGAAGAAAAGGGGAGTTGGAAATGCAACAAGGTAGGTGCCCCCATCAGAAAAAGGAGGAGACTACTGTACATAAATCAGAGATGTTTACAGAGATGTTTAACCCAAAGGACTTCAGCTGTTCATTGCAATTTAATAAAACAATATTACATGTACTTTCATCTACATTTTCACCCCATGCCCTACCTTGCAACCATAGCCAACAGATGTATGACATTGGAAGACCATGGACTGACTGAAAATTGTACACATTTAGAACAGGATTTGAGACTCTAAATTGACAGAACATGTATTTTTGCTCAGGGTTTTAAAATGAAATTAGTGGAAAAGTCAGTTTTTATGCCCTGTAAATCAGTCAGGCAGTTATATATTATTTTTGACATTTTTAAACAGCCTTATTTTAGCATTAATCTCATACAATGAAATCTATCAAATCATAATAATATGAGATACATTTCGCAAAAGATTACTTTTTTTCTTTATCGGTTAAGATACAGCTAATAATTATGCAGCAGACGGCTTCAGAGCATATCCAATAATTACCTCTATAATCTCCATTATGTGGTATGCACCAAAAACGTCTTTAAAAGGATAACATACCTTGTTTAGGTTAGGCCTTGTTTGATTTTAATATGATCAGTAAAATATATTATTGCAAATTATTGTCCACAAGGAACCCTATTTATTTGCATATTTGTGTTTATTCCTGTGAGAAGGAGCACCAGCATCATATTATGTCTCTATTGAATGCCATCTGTTATCAAATTATCAGTCCAGTCCAAACTCTCCAGCGCTTTTAATGAAACATTTTCTTTCCCCATTACACACAGCTTTATGAAAAGCTCCCTGACCCAGATCAACCATCGTCATTAATGTACCATCCTTAATTAATGGTTAGCTTGTGTTTATTTTGGAGAAATATTTACCAAGCAGAAAATATTTTTCCTAAACCATGAGGGAAACACTGTCCTGTCATTGTGACAGGTACCATAATATTTATGCAGAAAGAACTACTAAACCCATTACCTGACAATGAATAGCAATGTTTTCTGTCCCAGTATTTGCTGCTCAGTGCAAATGAGCCATGCATAAAGCCTACTATGATCAACTGCCAGCTAGCACCAAGGTCAGTACAGTATTGAGCCACAGTAGCAACTCCGAGAGGAATCCAAGACTTGGAACATTTCCTGTGGCAATATCTTCCATTGTGTTTGACACTTCTTGAAGGAAACTGTAGATATCACCAACCAAAGCCAGGCAAGAGTTGGCCTTATTTCACTTTTACACAATCAGCTAATATATAAAATAAAAAGGCTGGGATTTAGTTTGGCTGATATGGCAGAAATATAAACTAAGTTATAGATTCAGTAAATCTCTAATTTTCCATAAAGACTTTTTATTCTCATGACAATCTTTAATATTCTCATTTTTGTCCTCCGTTTCGATCTTTGATTTCTCTTTTGCTCTACCCCCTCTATGTCCCCTAGTATTTCTATTAAGGTCTCTCTTCAACCTTCATCCTCTGCTTAATCCTTTATTCACTCTGTGATTATATCTAATGTATCTAGTCGGATTATTGCAATATCTCAGTATTAGGCCATGTTAAGCTTGCCTTTCACAATAGGAAACCTAAATGTAAAGACCTCATAATGGGAATGCATAAAAAGGTATATTGGGCAAATTTATATTTTTAAATAAAAAGAGCAACAAGTCAAAAGTTAAGCCATTCTCTAGCAAAGGTATGCCAAATGTACAGCCACCAGCTGGTGTGGACTGCACATTAATGCAATGTCCCTGCTGTGTAGCACTTTGTATGTATGTATATATATATAAATAGGTGTTTGGACCTAAAGATAATTTGTTCTTTATTCCATGTGTTTTCACTTTTACTATTTCTGGGATGTTTATGTAGATTAAACCCTCAGGTGTACAAACATTCTTTTTAATGCATTTCATTCTGTCCATGCGGTGCTGGTGCTCATGTTGGATTTTCTGCAGCTGGAGGCTCAACACTACCACAATGCACCATAGGTCAACCGGGTGCAAAAAACCTGCATATAGAGGCCCTTGTTGTCTTAGCTTGTCTAAAATCAATTTCTAACAGCAACCCAGGGCTTAAGGTTTCCAGGATGCTGCATGACTGTGTACCTTTGATCCTTGAAGAGCATGAATGAGCTGTGCAAGGGATGGAAAAGTACATTGCAGGAACAATCTCTTCCAAGTATGTGTATATTAGGCAGTATATGAATGGTGCATTAAGCAGAAAAGCAGAAAATTTTATTTTTCCATAATGGTATTTGGTGGAACAAGTAAGACTTGGCAATCTGTGGGTTCGGGCAAATGCCCGATGGACTGCTTGTTTTATAATTTAAATGGGCTGCTCACCTAAAAATGCAAATGAAGTTTATCTTTAATATGTAAATGAGCCGCACACTTTAGAAATGTAAATGAGCTGTCCATAACAGCCAGCCAGAGCTAAGCCGTTGCCTGCATTTGTTGGTGCACATGCATATGGTCGGGACCAGGCATTCTGACCAACTTCAGTTAGTAATATTAGATTTGCCTTCCATCCACCCAATCCCTTATGCTTATGATAGGTATGTTGTCAACAGGAGGATCCATGCTCAGAACAATCACTTCAGCCTGTATATAGAAAACTTTTATATGTAGCATTAATTACATGAGACAGACTAGTCTCTTCAAGTATGACACACTTTGGCCCTGTGATACACATGGGAATTAAAGTCCTCTTATCTGCCAGGGTACATGGTCTAGCTGGGGGCACACAAAGGAAAATTTAGAATATACTGTAAGTATAGGGTCACTAATCCAACTGATAGAATAGTTGTGATAGAAACTAGGTTGAGATATTTGTTGCAAGGACCAGTTCCAGCACATAGGGTGAATAATATTGCTGGGGATTATATGGTAATGGACTCTTAAAATATCTATTAATAAACACTAGTTATAGTTAACCTTGGGTTTGAAAATATAAATCATGCTTTGCATGCACGTGAATACATGGGCTGCTTTGATACTTTTGCCAGAGCTGCCCTGGATGGTATGGTCTCCTTCAGTTTATGCGCTAAATTGCACTAGTGCAGTTATTAATACAGTTACTAAGCAGCTGCTCCTGGGACAACTGAGCTTACAGGGGAGCATTTTAGGGTATAAATAAACAAATTATTTAGAAATTGAGTTGCAGTTATCTAATGATTTAAATGGCTTTTACGCTTCTAGGATTTACCCCCAATGCCATTTCTGCCCACCTTCTCATCTAACTGGGTAGTCTTGTAGCTATAAATATAACTGGAAATGTAAAGTTAAATGACTCTTTAATTGCAAAATATCAGAGATGCTACGCTGGATCATTCCATTTATAATAATAACAAAATAAACCTGCCAAGACCCAGGTTATGCCTGGCTTCCCTGTAAATGAAACATAAAGGAAAGCTTAAGACTGAGCTAAACAACATTCCTTGAGTGTAATTAACAACTGTAAACTGGAGTCATTTTATCACACTAATTTATCATATCTTGATAAACAATACTTGTCTATAGAAAGGATTGTCTTTGAATGGGCGAGAGGTTGGGGGAAAGGAACAAAATGGCAATGGGATGTGCGGGCAACAATCGGATAGGGACAAGTGTTAGAAGTGAAGAATCCTAGTAGCTTAGTAGAAAAAATAGTTCAGTACATAAGTGCATGCACAACGGAATTCATTAGCAAATGAACTGCAGCACAATATAATGAAAATGAAATAATTAATGGTGTCTAGATCCACTCCCATGAAATCCCATGATCTTGAGGATGAAGCATCCTGCAACCAATGTAGAAAACAGTATTCAGATGGATTCCCTGTCATGCCCTGGTAAGATTCTCCACCAATACAAAACATTCTCATGAGTTAGTTCTTGAAGAAAGGGATCCCCACTAAAAGGCACAGGTATTGATCATTAGCCAGTGCAGTTTATAGTTGGTTTTCATGATACTCTTTAAAGGAGAATTCAACCCTTCTGTAAACCCCCTCCCTGCAACCCCCCAGCCTACTTGCTATCCTAGGCAAATGCCCCTAACTTTTTACTCACCCCTTGCGGCAGGTTTAGTCGTTGGAGTTCAAGGCAGCCATCTTCTTAATTTTCTGTCATCTTCATGTCTTCTTTTGTCTCTTCGGTGATTCTCATGAGTTTTTGAGCATGCACAGTTGCCCGGAACCAGAGAATTGCTCCAACTGCACATCAGCCGGAACACCATTGAATACACGAAGAGGAGAAGATGGCTGCCGTGAACTCCAATGCCTGAATCTGCCATGAGGGGTAAGTAAAAAGATAGAAGCATTTGCCTGGGGTAGGAAGTAGGATAGGTGGGTAGGGTTGCCACCTGGCCGGTATTTTACCGGCCTGGCCAGTAAAAATGATGGCTGACCCCAATGTCACTTACCAGCACTCCTGTTAGCAGAAAGCTGCACCAGTGAGGAGTGCTTCTGCATGAGCACCATGGAACAATTCTCTTCTTCCACATCTTCTCCCTTCAAAATGCCTACATTTTGGCACTCCCGTCCCAGTGATTGAAGTTTTCCTTCTCCTTGAATACAGTGAAATACCTTTGCATTAGACAATAGTAATTACAAGTAGATAACTGATTCATTCTGTTGGGTCCTAAGGTGAAATCATAGAACCAATCATTTGAACCCATTAATTTGAACCCATTCAAAAAAGATAATGAAACCCTGGCGTAGATAAACAGCATGACAGAATTCTCCTGGCATCACATGAAGTCCTCAGTCTTCCAGACTGCAGTTCTACCATAAAGACAACCTCGTTATAGAAGAATTCTCATTTTGAGTGTGATACCATGTAGAGAAAAATATCAAAGCTTCAGATTTCCATTTAGTATAAATAGTTCCCTAATCATCATAAAAAGAATTATACATTGTCACAAGCACTAACACTAGCAATTTCATTACAACTTAGGGATCTACTATATCCCTTATCCAGAAATGACGTTTGAAAAATAGTCTATTTTAAACAAATAATTCTATTTTTTAATGATTTCCTTTTAATCCACATCAATAAAAACTTGGTGACACACATTTCAATTGGCCTTATACAGATCACAAACATACTGGACAATGAATACCTGTATATGTTTTCAAGCTCAGCCTAATATTGATAGAACTATCTCACTGTAAGCTACCTGACCACAAAAAGTCGCAGATAAGGTGTGCAAATCCCTACAATCAATCTTTATCAATTTTTATAAGCAAGTTTCTGCTCTTCAAAGTACACCAGTCACTTCCTTTCAAAATACTTCATCAAACTGATTGCAGTAGGAATTCAATATTTCTGTTTTTCTATGGGTTCTTGCAAAATGTGACCTGATTACAGTTCTGACGCAGTTAGATCTATCTCATTATTATGGCTAGTGGAGACTATCAAGGTGCACTTCAGCTGAATTAATAACTACAATCTCATAACTTTAAACAATCTTACTTAGCACAAACCCAACTTGATGATACTAGTTTTCTAAGCAACTTTCATATGTTAAAGGGATACTGTCATGGGAAAAAAAATATTTTTTTTCAAAATGCATCAGTTAATAGTGCCACTCCAGCAGAATTTTGCATTGAAATCCATTTCTCAAAAGAGCAAACATATTTTATAATATTTAATTTTGACAAGGGGCTAGACATAGTGTCAATTTCCCAGCTGCCCCAAGTCAAGTGACTTGTGCTCTTATAAACTTCAGTCACTCTTTACTGCCCCCAGCAGAACAATGCGAAGGTAACCAGATAACAGCTCCCTAATACAAGATAACAGCTGCCTGATAGATCTAAGAACAGCACTCAATAGTAAAAACCCATGTCCCACTGCATTCCATTCAGTTACATTGAGAAGGAAAAACAACAGCCTGCCAGAAAGCTGTTCCCTCCTAAAGTGCTGGCACAAGTCACATGACCAGGGGCAGCTGGGAAATTGACAAAATGTCTAGCCCCATGTCAGATTTCAAAGCTGAATATAAAGAAATCTGTTTGCTCTTTTGAGAAATGGATTCAGTGCAGATGTCTACTGGAGCAGCACGATTAACTGTTTTGAAAAAAACATGTTTTCCCATGACAGTATCCCTTTAATTTTGTTTTTTAATTTTGCCTCACGCCAAAATGTAAATGAAATTTGAATTCAAGCATCAGTTACTAAGCAACCTGAAAGCAGATTCTCTTGACATATTCCTACATGGGCCACACAACCAACATAATACATGGTGGAGGAATTAGAATAGCCACTTTATAGCAATGCCTTTAAAGATGAAGGCATTGCAATCGAACCTATTACCGATGTTGCATTTACAGATGAAGCTCCTGTAACCACGTGCAGCTGTCCTTGTATCCTTGGAGAAGGAAAACTTACAGCCTGAGTTGATGTCAGAGAATGAGAATTTGCTCCTGCCTGACAGTTCTAGTAATTCAAGTACATCTATAGGTGTTGAAGAAGCTCCTGATGTTTTGATAATGCCAAGTGTTACTGAGCTAGATACCTCATTGGAGGTCAACTTTAAAACTGAAGTACCAACAACCTCAGAGGAGGAAGAATGTAAGACTGTCTCAGAACCTACTTCAGTACTATGCACTAAGGAGAACGCTTCACCTCGCAAAGTGTTGGTGAGTGATTGGGACATTGTGAAGATCTGACTGTTACCATTTATACTGCTCTTGCAGTTCCTACTTCTACTCCAGTCCTAAGATGTAGATTGGAGAAAATTCTCATTTGGCCGATTAGGACCCATTGCACCAGTGGCTCCAACTGTTGCAGATCCTCCTTTGCTAGAGAAAGATGAAGATCTTTTGGAGAAACTGATGGCTATAATTAAAGATAGTGATGAAGAATCTGGATCAGAGGTTCCAGAACAGATTCAATGTGAAAGTCGAAGAACTACAAATAGTGACCCAGTGTTGCCTGTACATCCCAAAGTGATGATACTCTTAGTGAGCCAGGAGAAAGTACTGCTGTGGCTAAACTATATCACTACGAGTGGGGCAAGATATCTCTCGAGAAGGAAGAAAACTTAACAGCTTCACTACCCAAACCTAGAGATGATCATTCCTTGGGAACTGCTCCAGGATGGGAGGAGTATGAAGCAGAGACTATTGAATCAAATGAGAAATCAACTTCTACTGCAGTTGTACCCCGCAGTTTCATAGCCCTCCCCCGATTGGTCCAGAGGAGGAAAAAGACTTTTGGGTTTTGCCTGGACGTGCAGACCCTAATGTATTTACTTCTGTTTCCAGAGTACAGAGGGTGATAAACTTTCATGTGCCCAAAGCTTGGGGCTATTTTATGCCTTATGCTCCCTTGTGGGTGTATGAAAACTGGCTTATTGATGAGATACTTCGAAAAGAAAAGATGCATAATAGTTGTCTCACAAACCCAGATAAGGTGAGACAAGAACAATATTGGCAATATCTTCGCTCCATAGAGAGAGAATGGTGGTATGGCCGTACCATATTGGAGA
>CM044437.1:125582766-125597533 GCA_024363595.1 Xenopus borealis
TACCATTTGAAAGTAGCTATAACTGATCCCTGTCACATTAGTTTACTATAGCGCTACACTGTATAGTCTAAAAACTTAAATTGGCCATACACAGGCTGAGTTGGCAGTTTATAGACACGTGTATGGGGCCCATGGATTGGCATGCCCGACTGAAATCTGTCTGAAAAATCAGGCAGATATTAGTTGGTCTCTTTAGTATTTTTCTGACCATCTTATTGATTCAGTGCTCTACTGAGGACCTTCGTCCAGGGGTGAGATCAGCCCAGTATCAACCAGCTCAAGGTGGTCATGTAGGAAAAGATCCGCTTGTTTGTCTGCCTTGTCAAATGAGCTAATCTTCAGGTGGAATTTCACGTAGAAAACTGTCTGAAAGAATCCACTCAGGCACGTCGTTTTCAACGGTTTATTCTGTAATTGGATAAAATGGCATTCATCTGTTACTGAACTACATTTGTGTCGACACTAATGCGGTGTCTTGTAGCTCTGTGTCTGTAATTCATTTAATGGTCAGAAAGGGATGATGACTAATGGGTTGATTGCACAGATACTGGTTTCAATTCCCTAATATACATAAATGTTATGCTTTCTTCACCTATTTAAGGAGTAGCCATCGTAGCATGTAATTTTACTATGAATGCACCGTAATGCATTAGCGGCTGTGGAACATCGAGTCTGGCACTTCTGATGCACACTAATAGTTGTTTGTTCCAGACATTTGCTGGTTATAGGGATGTATTCTGCATCTCTGCAGGAAAACACTAGGGGTGTTAGGAATAATCCATTGCTGTGGAACCATTTCATTCCTAAAATCTCCCTTGTAAAGCCATGTTCTTGTTAATCTAATCCATGTATTACAGAGTAATGTGGCACTCATTCATGGCTGGAGGGTAACAGGTAGGGATGGTGCGAACTGTTCGCCGGCTGTTAGTGATTTCTGGGACAGTGGATAGTAAGTTTGCTGGCTAGTAATCTACTGTACTTCAAACAACTGCCATCTAGCTGTGTGAGCTTGTTCACATTCTGTCTAAATATCCATAATATTACCCTCTCCAGAAAAAGCACCCGAGTGATTTTTTTCAAGCAGCCATAATATATTTTACGTAATCCGTATCCACCGCTGTAGCAGTGTATACGTTGACCTTGTAGCCATTATTTGCCCTGTAGGCATTTTTTGCCCAGTGTGTTCTTCAAACAACTGCCATCTAGCTGTGTGAGCTTTTTCACAGTCTGTCTAAATATCAATAATATTACAGTGTCCACAACCACCACCTGAGTGACTTTTTTCCCTTTACATCACAAAACGCAGCGCTGTGTCAACAATGGATTTTTCAGATACATTTTTGCCCTTGATCCCCCTCTGGCATGCCACTGTCCAGGTCGTTGCACCCTTTAAACAACTTTAAAATCATTTTTCTGGCCAGAAATGTCTTTTTTAGCTTTTAAAGTTCGCCTTCCCATTGAAGTCTATGGGGTTCGCGACGTTCGCGAACCGTTCGCATATTTTGTCGCAAGTTCGCGAACTTTTTTTCCGCGGTTCGCGCCATCCCTAGTAACAGGGCACGCACACCATACTAGGAGGATATGTATATGTTAAAAGTGCAGATAATTCTTGCTGACAATGCAGCTTCTCTTATTACTCATATTTATACACTATGTTTGGACCTGATGTAATTAAATATGGAATACTTTGACTGTATTTGACAGAATTTGATGACCATGTCTTTGTCCACTGACACTTGTTTGACCCATCAAATACACTGAAACATGATCCAATAGAAGTGTATTTGAAACAACATTGTTTCAAATTGTTTTTTTCCATCCAAGTTTTTGTTATTAGGATGGAAAATGCAAATTGGATGGCCTTTCTACACTGCACACCACATCCCAAATGTGTCAGGCATGACCAGGCTGTCAAGTAGCACAGTCACCATTGACAAGATTGTCCCATCAATGTTTGTTATGTTTGACCACCATAAACCTTTGTAGCTGTGCCTTATTACATACAGTTTTCTCAGGAGTGTAGAGAGTCATTTCCAAGCATTTTGTTCAGTTACAATATGTTTGAGTGAAAAAAAACACTTAAAGGAGAACCAAACCCCCCCAATTTGTATCCCCCTTCACCCTACCCTAAATAGGCCGCCTCCCTCCTCCCCCTGGCCTACATGGTACCCTGGTAACCAGTTTGAAACAATGTTGTTTCAAATACATGTAACGCTTTATTGGGCTAGTTAAAGCACCAAGTGTCCAGCTACTGCGGGATGAGCATGGTTACACTGCCACCTTCACACCAGGGCAGGTCCTTCGCCATGTGGAAGCAATCCTTTAGGAGGTAGTATAACTACAACACCCAGGCAAACTGTACAATAAAAGATTAAATGGGCGCCAGGAGGTTCTTTACAACAGGTAGATGTTTATTAGCATAAGCAATGTCCCCAAGTTTATTACTCACACAGGAGCATCCAGAGGAAATAGCAGAGGTGCACACAGCTGTAGTTGAGATATTAGCAGAACTTTCAAACACACTTCAATAACATGATTATTCCTCAGAGTCTGATTAGCCAAAGGGTACATCCATTCCATACAACCCTCCTGCTGCTGCAATGTGCCTGCCCGGAACACCAGTGTAAGGCCAGAAGCTGCCGCCAATCCTTATCCCTACCACCTCGATGTCCCTGCACTAAAAGCATCACAGGGGAAGGTTTGTAGGAAGATCTCTTCCTGCTAACACTCCTTGTTGGAACACAAACTGTTCATACTAAATACAGCTGACTATCTTTCTCTCCCTAGAGAGACTATAACAGCACTACCCTGCACTTGCTATCCCTCATTCATGGGGTGGCCTGGGCCCCAACTTACCCACTAAAGGTGCTGGTCCCTTTAGGGTCACGTGGCATTACTGGGGCCTGCCTGCTCCCAGTCTCAATGGCACATCCAGTCGATCCAGACACCAGCAGCCAAAGAGGAAGGGGCCACTCCTTTCCAGCACTATAAGGGTAGGGACAGACAGGGAGATTCGGGGAGATTCTGTCGCCTGGCGTTTTTAGCAGGCGACAATCTCCCCGAATTTCCTTCTCCCTGTCTGCCGCTAGTAAAAGGGACAAAGCGCCAGCGCCTGTGCACACGCTGCGCTGCGATTCCCGGAATCGCCCGAAGTTTCCTCACGAGGTATCTTCGGGCGATTCCGGAAATCGCCGCGCAGCATGTGCACAGGCGCTGGCGCTTTGTCACTTATACTAAAGGCATATATCCTATGTATGGTGTGTGTGCCCTGTTACCCTCCAGCCAAATGCCCCTAACTTTCTACTTACCCCCAGGGCCGAATTTATATAACGGGTGCCCTTAGGCCCGCTGTCGTTTTTCGCCCCGTCCCATCCCTTTTATTTGCTCAAATTTTCATCATCAGGACAGAGCAATGGGAATTGGCACAAGGCAAATTTAAATTTCTGAACCAATGTGGGTGTGTTTGGGCAGCATGCCACCCCCTACAATCCTGCCGCCCTAGGCCCGGGCTTAGATCCCGTGTGGATCTACTACTTTTTTGGAAATTATGTGACTTTCGGTGCATGCTCCAACTGCGCATGCACTTAAATCGCCGGTCACTACAGGAAGAAGCCCGAAGGAGACAAAATGGCTGCTGTGAACTCCGCTGGACAGGACCTGCAAGTAGGGGTAAATATAAAGATATTGCCATTTGCCCAGGGTACCAGGTAGGCTGGGGAGGAGGAGGGAGGTGGGAATATTTAGGGTAGGTACAAATTAGAGGGTCTGGTTCTCCTTTTAAATATAATTTCAATGTAAAAATAATCTTGTGTGACATTGTCCTAAGGAAAAGTTATCCCCATAAGAATCTTACCAAACTGGAATATATATTTAAATTTTGCCCTTTTACATCTCTTGCCTTGGACCACCATTTGGTGATGGTCTGTGTGCTGCCTCAGAGATCACCTGACCAGAAATATTTCAACTCTAACTGTAACAGGAAGAAGTGTGGAAGCAAAAGACACAACTCTGTCTGTTAATTGGCTCATGTGACCTAACTTTATAGTTTGTTTGGTATGTTTTGTGTGCACTGTTGGATCCTAGGATCCCAGGGGGTGACCCTTATCTTTTTTTAAATGGCTATTTTCTATTTATGATTACCCAATGGCACATGCTACTAAAAAAGTATATTATTATGAAAATGGTTTATTTACCTGAATGAGGGTTTTACATATGAGTTGTTTTATGCAATATCTTTTTATAGAGACCTACATTGTTCGGGGTGTTTAGTTTTCCTTTAAATTGTAAATTTAGTTATGATGTTTCAAATGATTGAGGCCTAGGTGTTGGTTTTGCTAAGCATGTGAGACCCTGGGGACCTGCTGATATAGATGGTCTTAAAAGGGATTATGACATAAATGGGCTTTATCTCAAATAATAATCTGTTTAAGTATGAGCTCTACTGTCTGTGTACAAGCAAAGGGAGCACACACCAATGTATTTGACCTAATTGTCTATCAACATCAGACTCCTGCATATAGAGAGACAGATTGCTGGGAGGGGGATAGTAAAGATTAACTTGATTATTTCAGAAACGGTACAGAACGTTGAACTGATTATATTTAGAAAGTTTCTTATTTCCACAGGAGTAAGCTCATATTGAGACATTTCTCTTTGTCTGTAAAATTAATTGGCCTTAACCAATTTCAGCACCCTCCACTACCGTAGTACAAGGGTTGCAGGAGTTGTTATTCTGCATCAACTGGATATCTGGATCAGTGGATTGTGTATTACAAGCTTCCTTCTGATTTTCCTTCTTACCATTTTTTCTGCTTAATTACAATGTTACAGATATAGAAAAATGAGAATCCACCTAGTGTGTTCTTTCCAGAGCCAACACAAAAGCAATGTGCAGGTAGGCCCGAAACCCGCGGGACCAACCTCGCACCCCTATTCGCAGGTGGCTTCCGGCTTTTTCTTTTATATATGTGCGCCTGCTCGCCCCACATCACCTACAACACAATGGTTACAGATGCAAATTAAGAAATCATATTCTGCTCGTGGCAGAGGCTGAAATTGGCTTGCGGATATCAGCAGGCTGATTTTGGCCCCGCCTGGCCCTAGCCTAAATCTCAACACAAGCTTGGCCTTCAAGTGTATCTAGAAGAACAGGTCTTAATTGTCCTGAGCCCCCCTGCAGCTACTCCAAGACCCCCCCAAGTCATGTGACTTTGAAGACATGCAAACACACAGCAAAAAACAGGGTGATCTGTCACTCTGAGGAATCCACAGGGCCCAGTGTTTATTAGTTATAGTTAAAAGTATAAGTGCATCTCCATGGGCCCTACGCATTTCATATCTACAAGGTACTTAAAGGAAAACTATACCCCGAAAATGAATACTTGAGCAACAGTTTATATCAAAATAAGTGACGTATTAAAGAATCTTACCAAACTGGTATATATATTTAAGTAAATATTTCCCTTTAACATCTCTTGCCTCGAACCCCCATTTGGTGATGGTCTGTGTGCTGCCTCAGAGATCACCTGACCAGAAATATTTCAACTCTAACTGTAACAGGAAGAAGTGTGGAAGCAAAAGACACAACTCTGTCTGTTAATTGGCTCATGTGACCTAACTTTATAGTTTGTTTGGTATGTTTGTGTGCGCTGTTGAATCAGGAGTTGAATCCCAGGAGGCTGTCCTTATTTTTAAAATGGCTATTTTCTATTTATGATTACCCAATGGCAAATGCTACTAAAAAAGGTATATTATTAAAGGGGTTGTTCACCTTCCAAACACTTTTTTCTGTTCAGTTACTTTCAAATTGTTCCCCAGAAATAAAGACTTTTTTCAATTACTTTCTATTATTTATCTTTTACTGTTTTTCCAAAATCTAAGTATAAAGTTGAATGTTGGTGTCTCTGGTGTTAAAGCTCAGTAAATCAGCTCAGCTCAAGTGGATACATTCCCCAGCAGCATCTCTGGAGTATTAGCAACTATTGTATCAAGTCTAACAACTGCCTGTAATGAAACCCAGAGATTCTGTTTAGCAGGGACAAAGAAAAGAAATGTATCCATTAAATGTATCAGTTTAGAACAGTTGGGGGGCGGTCGGTGACCCCCCCCCCCCAGAGCTGCTTTAGAAGGTGAAAAATGACACTTTACACTTCAATATTAGAGAAACTGTTACAAATAGAAAATAGACAGTAATTGGAAAAAGTCATTATTTCTGGTACTCTATCTGAAAACAATTAGTTGTTTGAAGGTGAACCACCCCTTTAAGAACATTTATATTCTTTCTTTAATCATGGGCTTTCAAGACTTGGACAACCGAAGGAGCAGGCTACCAGGGTTGGCAGAAAGGTATGTGCTGACTGGCAAGAGGGGAAGGCATTGCAGGAGCCACCAATAGCAGCTCCAGCCTCAAAATTGCTGCTGCAGACAGTTCAATTTTAAATTACAAAATTAGGAATTGGTTCCTTATTCTGCTGTATCTTTTGGGGAGAGTTTGGAGTTTGTCTGATTCCAAAAATTAACAATTCTATACATCCCATCTTTTTGTGAGCTCATTAACATGTGCTTTTACTTTGTTACTCACTGCTAACTCAGAGGTATCCGCTTTAAGTGGGTGTCTTTCACATTATCTATATGATATTAATCTCATAATTGTCTGTTTTACGTTTAAGTAAAAGGATAGCAGAACCTTCCTTTCCTTTTCCTCCCTTGTAAGGAAAAATCAATGACATTCAACAACGAAAACTACATTTTAAATAAATGGTATTTTACAAAGCAACGCACACTACTAATTTAACCTCAGTAAGAAATTTTTAAAAAGTCACTGTATAAACAATGGGAATTTTCATGACAAATATACCTTTGACTCTTATTTGTGAGACTGATGCTTTCTATTAAAAATGTATAAATAATCAACACAATTGCAGGTACTAAGTCACTACACTGCCCCCCCCCCCCAATGACTATTGCAGGGATCAAAATGCTGCATGTGCAAATTCTGGTCACAGAAAATAAAAAAATATATAAGCTGAAGGACCTTCTCCCCAGCCAGCAAGGGTAACAGTTAGTGGTGGAATAACAGTATAACTTGGAGCACCCCTGCAACTATTCCAAGGAAAAACATGTTTACTTTCTCTTTATTCTACATACTTCGAAACAACAGTTAATTTGTAACTGCTGAGATGGAGTATAGAGAGGAGTGCAAGGAAGTACAAGGGGCGGCTGAGGTATCCAAACTCTTCATTGGGAAATGTACACCAATATTCCAGGAACACGGTGACTAAATTAATCATAACAATGGCGATGTCCCGGAATGAAGTTCAGCTTAATTATATTAGAATGTCAAAGGGAGACTGGTTCAGTATTCACTAATAAATGCCTTGTGATTCATGTTGAATGTGCCCGCTGCTCAGCTTTCCTCTGGATTAATAGTAAAACATGTCACATGGTACATGCAATTTCCCAACTGTGCTAATGTGTTACATAGAATGTGTCAATGTTCTTGCACTAATTACTACTGCCGTGTATGTGGAATGTGGGGCCTGATTTGGAAAGTGAGAAAATGAGGTCAGTAATGAGCTTGTTCCCTTCCTACTGCTTCCTGAGCTGTGCCCTCTGGCATAATAGGAGGAGTTCATGCAATGTAAGGGCAGGGGCACACAGGCAGATTTGGGGACTTGCAGTTCAGGGAGATTGTTGCCCAGAAGAAGAGGCTTTTAGTCGTCAGGTGACTAAATCTCCCCAAATCTGCCCATGTGACCTTACCATAAGGGATTGGTGCAGGAGGGAAAGCTGAGTTAGATTCTTTGTTTCTCCCACAACCAGGGTCAGACTGGGAGGAAAAAGCAGCCCTGGCCAAAGTATCGAAGTAGCCCATTTATTCACGCGCATACAAAGCATGATATATATTTCCAACCCCAAGGTTAGCTAGAACTAGTGTTTATTAATATATATTTTAAGAGTCCATTACCATATAATCCCCAGCAATATTATTCACCCTTTAATTCCCATGTGTATCACAGGGCCAAAGTGTGACATACTTGAAGAGACTAGTCTGTCTCATGTAATTAATGCTACATATCACAGTGTTCCATATACAGGCTGAAGTGATTGTTCTGAGCTTGGACCCTCCTGTTGCCAACATACCTATCATAAGCATAAGGGATTGGGTATATAGCAACTCTAATATTACTAACTGAAGTTGCTCAGAATTCCTGGTTCCTCCCATATGTCAGTACCCACATGAGCACTAACAAATGCAGGCATCAGTTTAGCTGTGGCTGGCTATTATGGACAGCTCACTTACATTTCTAATGTGATTGGTTAATTTACATATTAAAAATAGACCTAATTCACTTTTTTAGGCAAGCAGTCCATTTACATTTCAAAGCAAGCGGCCCATCTGGCATTTTCCCAAACCCACAGAGTCCGGGCCTGCCCAGAATGACTCAGCAGAGCTCTATGTGCCCTTACCTGTTCCACAAACACATAGGGGCAGATTTACTAAATTCGTGTGAATGATTCGAAATTCGATCAAATTTTTTTAAAAATTCGAATTCGTATAGTTTTTGTGGCCACTTCAACCATCGAATTTTACAAATTCGATTGAATCGAATGATTCGAATAGATCGAATAAAAATCTATTTGATCATTCAACCATTCGATGGTCGAATTGCTTGCCCTTAAAATTTTTATTTGATTGCCTAGTTCGCCAGATTAAACCTACCGAATTGCTGTAGCTTATTTAGATCAAATAAAAAAAAATTCGATTGAAGGGCTAAAATTTTATCGATCGTTCAAATTTTTTTTGTTCAATTAATTGAACTGCATTAAAACCCTTCGAATTCGAACATCAAATTTGAAGGGTTAAAATTCGATAAAAAGTCAATGGTCAAATTCGAGGGTTTTTTAACCCTCAAATTTGACCCTTAGTAAATCTGCTCCTTAATGTATGGAGATGTAATGTTGCAGGGTAGGCCCACCTTTCTCTAGAATTATACATACACAATGCCACCTATGGTACAGAAACAAGGAAAATGAAATTAGGTGTCCAGGGCTAGATTTACAGTATATATGGGTATATATTGTATACATATCTATACATATATTATGCCAATTATATCTCAGCTATTATTGATCGGTTGTTTTTGATACTTTAGCTTATATGTATACCAACTTAGGCCACTTAAATGGGTGGTTCACCTTTAAGTTAACTTTTAGTATTTTATAAAAAGGCTACTTCTAAGTATCTTTTCAATTGGCCTTCATTTTTTCTTTTTTATAGTTTTTACATTATTTGCCATCTTCTTTTGACTGTTTCCAGCTTTCAAATGGGGATCACTGAACCCATCTAAAAACAAACGTTCTGTAAGGCTAAAATGAATAGTTATTGGTACTTTTTATTACTCATCTTTGTTTTCAGGGACTCTCTTATTCGTATTCCATTCTCTTATTCTTATCATTGCATGGTTGCTAGGGTAATTTGTACCCTAGCATCTGGATTGCTGAAATTGCAAACAGGAGAGCTGCTGAATAAAAACCTAAATAAATAAAAAAATTAAATAAATAAATAAAAAATTAAAACCAATTATAATTTGTCTCAGACTATCACTCTCTACATCATACTAAAGAAAATTTTAAGTTGAACAATCCCTTTCCGGACGCTGAAGCATTCTTGATGCACGTGATTGTATCAACTTACCTGAAACACTGGGCCGTGCTCCTATCAGCAGAAAACTGCAACGGCCCTTGGTTATAGTAGTGAGCAACACGGAGCGATCCACGTCCTTCTTCCTCCATCTTCACGCAGCTGTGCATGCACAGTAAAACGAAAAGCCGATTAAAAATCGGCTTTTTCGTTCAACTGTGCATGTGATAATCCTGGGAAATTTGAAGACAGAAGTCAATTACTCTGGTGTTCACTGGTATAACCCTGGGCCGGTGCAGTTTTCTGCTGATAGGAGCTCCGGCCAGGGGTTTCAGTCACTTGGGGGCAGTAACGTAACTAGAGGGGGGCGGGCCCTGGTGCAGGATGTGCAGCCGGGCCCCCCCGCCTCCCTCGGTACGCAATTATCTTTATGGAAATCGCCGAAGCGCAAGGAAGTCGGCGGTGCGCGAGCTGCCGAGGGGGCCCTGAGGGGGTGCAGGCCCTGGCCCAATTGCACCCCCTGCTCCCCCGATAGTAGCGCCACTGCTTGGGGGTGCTTAACATTTGGCACACCCAAGTGCGTCAACCTTTTCCTTCTCCTTTAAGCTATTAAATTAAATTAAATTCTTTGTCCATATACTGCAATATATTCAAGCTGGTTGTTTTTTTTCTCTTATATATTGTTTATATATTTGTCCCACTTCACTACACACCAGTGAGAAAACCTGCCATAAGCTCAATTTCGAAAGTTTGGCTGTGAATAGCATGGAAAAATACAGAGAAACATACAATAAGGCACTTTCATGGATGTCCTCAACATACAGTGTTTATAGCTGATTTGGGCTCTAGCAACCAGATTGCTGAAAATTGCAAACTGAAGAGCTGCTGAATAAAAAGCTAAATAACTATACAACCACAAATAATAAATTGTCTCAGAATATCACTCTCTACATCATAATAAAAGTTCATTTAAAGGTGAACAACCCTTGAAATTGCAATTTTCTCTGAGCCAAGGCAAGCAAATACACTGCTTATATTATTTTATTTGTGTAAAATGACAAATACCCCCTAAACACCCACATACCCTTTTACATAACTGAGAAGGATGACATTCCAACTAAGCTCCTGTTTCTCTCATATCCGCAAATGAAAGGGCCACATTTCCCTGCACTTCTGCCAATAATCTAACCTATAGGTCTGAGGGCCAGTGCACTGAATGAATGTAATTTGACTATTTAAGCATGAGGCTAAATTGCCCTAATCTCTAGCCAGTTGTAAGATATTCCTTTGAACAGTGTCGGACTGGGATGCCAAGGGCCCACCAGAAAACCTTAGACCGTGGACCCACTTTTGAAATTCTTATTCATCCTCTATTTACTCAGCCTCTTTATTCTCATAGTGAAGTCCTTTATATCTACAGTACTTACTATATTATTCCATTACTATGCATTTTTTTCCCATAAAGAAATAGGGAATGGCCATGAAATAGGTTAGTAGCAAGAGGGCCCACTGACACCTTGGCCCACCGGGAGTTTTCCTGGTATCCTGGTGGGCCAGTCCGACATTGCCTTTGAAGGAAATGCTGTATTTTGTATACTAAACATAAACATGAACTTACTGCACCACAAGTCTAATCAAACAAATGATTTATGCTTTCAAAGTTGGCCACAGGGGGCTGTCATCTTGTAACTTTGTTATACATCTTTGCAAGACTAGACTACATACACATGCTCAGTGTGGTCTGGGCTTCTTAGGGATCGTCATAAATTATCAAAACATCACAAGTCAAATAACATCTGCCAGAAGCAGATACAACAAGACTGATTAGTAATCAGAATATACAGACTGCACTGGGTCCTGTGTTGTCATGTAACCTAATGTGGATTTTATAGTTTTTGTATTGTTTAATATAAACTTTCTCCAACTCTGCAGAACCAGTGGCTGCAGCCAAATAATCCTCCAAATAGAATTCCAGTTTATCTGTTTAAATCTGGCTCCATGATCTTTGTCCCTGCAGCTGGAGTTGGAAACAGTAAACAGGATAATAAGGCAAAAATAAAATCCAATACAAATCTATACACAGTCGCCGACTGCAATCTGCTGGGAAGTAGGTGGGGACTCCCCCTGATGTTCATAATTGTGATTGTTTCCCTGCCCAGCAGGTAGGGACCGTCTGACAATTCCTATATTCAACAGTAAATGAAGGGAGAAGTTCACGGCATACAGTCAGGTTTCTTATAAAAACGGTACACATTGTGTAATCAAATTATACTGGAGATAGATTTCTTTTTCATTAAAGAAAGCAAAAATGGGATTTTATTTTTTTGCCTTTCCTTGTCCTTTAACCTTACCATGGCATGTGTGCAGCTATCTTTAGCTGCTAGAATTTAAAGGGGTTGTTCACCTTCAAATTAACTTTTAGGGGCAAATTTACTATTATTCCCCAAAATTAGCTCGACCAAATTGATGCAGAGAGTGATATTCTGAGATAATTTGCAATTGGTTTTCATTTTTTATTATTTGTGGTTTTAACTTTTTATTCAGCAGCTTTACAGTTTGCAATTTCAGCAATCTGGTTGCTGAGGCCCAAATTACCCTAGCAACCATGCAATGCTTTAAATAGAGACTGAAATATGAATAGGAAAGGCCTACAGAGAAAGGTGAGTAATAAAAAGTAGCAATAACAATACATTTCTACCTTTAGCATTTGTTTTTTAGAAGGGGTCCGTAATTGAAAAGCTACAAAAATAAACAATGTAGGCCAATTGAAAAGTTGCTTGGAATTAGCCATTCTATAAAATACTAAAAGTTAACTTAAAGATGAACCACCCCTTTAAAGTACATGAGTGAATTACTGTATATATATATATATATATATATATATTATAATTTACAGGTATGGGATCAGTTATCCGGAAGCTCTTTATCCATAAAGCTCCGAATTATGGGAAGGCCATCTCCCATAGACTCCATTTTATCCAACTACTATATAATAAAGCGGTACCTTGAACTTGATCCAAACTAAGATATAATTCTTCCCTAATGGAAGCAAAACCAGCCTTTTTAATGTTTACATGATTTTCTAGTAGACATAAAGTATGAAGTTTACGAAGGGTTTGTTATCCAGGAAAACCCAAGGTCCTGAGCATTCTGGATAACAGGTCCCATACCTGTACATGCATGATATTTAGCCAGTTGTAGGATATCCCCTTTAACCTAACAATGGTGTGTGTGCCACCAGCTTTAGCTTCTAGAATGTCAATTATTATATATATGTATCTTTTATTTACATAGCACTACTTGAGAGTGACGCAATATACAGCAGAACAATACATTAGTATAACAGACAGGGTCATTACAATAATAAATACAAATAAGAACAAAATATTATACAAAGAAATACAAAGTGCAGCTTAGGGGCAAATTCACTAAAGAGTGCAATTTCGCCAGCCTCCGCTTTGCTCACATCACAACACTTCACCAGGACAACGCTAATTCACTAAAATGCGAAGTTGAACGCTGACGAGGTTGCGCCAGCGTTACTTCGGCAAGCAAAGGGAAGTTGCGCTAGCGTTGCCAAATTTGCATACGGCGGGAAGTTAAACTTCAATGGATGGATATGTTGCAGCAAATACATTACATTACACAAGCTCGGGAAACCTTAATAAAAGAAAATAGAATTGTTATATTGTCCTACACATGTGCCCACTGTATAGTTTATGTTCCATATGTTGGGAAATGTAAGGGGGAAGCCGGGTACCCCTAAAAAATGTTTCAATCTTTTGCAGCCTATCACCCTGTTAAAAGGAAAAGATGCTATCGCCTTTTGGGACTTTTTCACATATTTCTTGACAAACTATTATCTACTGTATTGCACTCGCCTGGTCTGAGGTGGCGAAGTCAAGTCTGGCGCAAGAGGTAAAGATCAGTTAAATCTGCATCTTAGTGAATTTGCGTTGTTATGTCCCTTTGCCAGAGCGCAAACTCTCCTGGCATTAGCGAAGTTAGCGAAGTAACGCCAACGACCGTAAGCAAATCGGTGAAATTCCTAAATGACGTCACTGCAAATTTTCGCCAGCATTAGTCACTTCGCCCCTTTAGTAAATTTGCTCTTAGTGTCTAAGAGAAAAGAGGATGGAGGTCCATGCCCCGTATATGTGCTATAATATACTGTATATGTTGTATAATGCATATATTTTTTCCACAACTTAACAAGCTAATAATGGAGATTTGTACCCAGTGCAGCAGTAGAACTACCCCAGACTCAAGCAGGCTCCCACTAGGAGGCACCAGAGCCCAGCTGCTGCAGCAAGTGTCTGCCAATAAGCAGATTCAGAACAGCATCAGGGTTTGGGGCTCATTTATGAGGGTTTTAGGGTAAGGTCACATGGGCAGATTCAGGAAGATTTAGTCACCTGGCGACTAATAACCTCTTCTTCTGGGCAACAATCTCCCAGAACTCCTGCTTTAATGAGAAAATGCCAGCACAATGCACTTGCGGCGCTTCGATTTCTGAAGTTGCTCGAGGTTTCCTTGTGTAGTGAGGCAACATCGGCGACTTCGGAAGCGTCACAAGTGCATTGCCACAGGCGAATGTTCATTTTAGCAGGGGGAAGGCAGTTTGGGGAGTTTGTTGTCCCGAAGAAGAGGCGCAGGTTCGGACTGGCCGAGCCAGACCCCCCCAGTCGTGATATTTAAAATAACATAAAAAAATGGCGAGCTGCACCATCTGCGTATGTGCGTGGGGCAACTTGTGCAGCATTTGTGCATACACGCCAGCATTGGAAGCAACAAGGGTGCTTGCAGCATGGACGCCGCAGCAAGGAGAGGTGGGGTGCCCGAGGGGGCCCTGGACAGTAGTCTCGGTGGGCCCCGGGCCCCCCAGTCTGACGCTGAAGAGGCGTTTAGTCCCCAGGAGACGAAATCTCCCCGAATCTGCCCCTGCCCTTAGTGTAATGCTCAGTGCATGCTCCTTTTGTTCCAGGATTTACACACAGGGCACAAGTAACTGCAGCTGCAAATATTGTGGCACAGGCAATCATGCTGGAATGCTTTGTAACCAGGGCCGGAATTAGGGGTAGGCAGAGTAGACGGCCACCTAGGGCGCAGTCATGGGGGGGGGGG
>CM044437.1:125622635-125637990 GCA_024363595.1 Xenopus borealis
GAATCCACAGACATGAATATTAATGTGTTCTGCAACACGCACAGGAGTAATTGATAGCTGCTTTATAAGTTAAAGGGCACTTTTATCCCATGTGAAAGAGTATTTAGCAATATTCTTAGAGATTTCTACAATTTTTGCCTTAGTTTGAAATTCATGTGCAGCTGAGTTCTTGTGCTGGGAAGTCAGATCTTGGCTGCTCAACGGTAGCCTGACTTCAGGACACTCTGAGCAGCTTCGTTTTCTGCAGAACAGGGAGTGATACGAGGCACATGGGGACATTGGTTCAGAAATTTACATTTCCGTGTGCCAATTCGCATTGCTTTGTCCCAATGAAAATTTTAGCAAATTAAAGGGAGGGGTGACAAACAACAGCGGGCCTATGGGCACCCGCTGTGTAAATCCAGCCCTGCCGGTATCCAGAAAGTTCCAAATTATGGAAAGACCATCTCCCATAGACTCCATTATAATCAAATAATCCGAATTTTTAAATATATATATATATATATATAATCATTTTTCTCTGTAATAATAATAAAACAGTAGCTTTTACTTGATCCTGACTAAGATATAGTTAATCCTGGTTGGAAGCAAACCAACCTATTGGGTTTATTTAATGTTGATATCATTTTCTAGTAGTTTTAAAGTATGAAGATCCAAATTACAGAAAGACCCCTTGTCCAGAAAGCCCCAGGTCCCAAGCATTTTGGATAATAGGTCCCATACCTGAACATGTATAGTCAGCGACTCCTAATATCCTTATAAAACGGTTCATCTGAATAATCAGCTGCACATCTAGAATGACCAGAAAGCAGGGACCTGAATTCGTTTAAATGCAGTCAGTGCTAAGTGTATGTATTAGTCATGTGAGCCGAGTTTGGAGTGAGGATACATCATCAGCAAAGGGGGTTTAACAGGTGCAGGGCAGACAAGGCTTAGCCAGCTCTACATGTTTCTACGAGATGGAATTAGCTGTATTATAAAGAATGGGCGCTGTTTCTCATCATAAAGCTCTTGCAAGGCCATGCACACTGTGATTCCCTGTTCTATACATGCCGCACCCCACATTTGTAGGCAGTATATACATAAAGAAACAGTACTGGTGCTCTCATGTGTAGTACTGGGAAATGCCTGCTTAGTAGTGATGGGCGAAACTCCCGCGTTTCGCTTCACCGAAAAATTCGCGAATTTCCAGAGAAATTGGCGAAAAATTCGCGAAACGAGTCACGTCAAACGCGGCACGTCATTTCCGACGCGCGTCCCGTCGTTTCGGCGCAAATTTTTCCTGCCGTTTCGCGAATTTATTCGCCAGCGGCGAATCGCGGGAATTCGCCGCGAATTCGCCCCTGGCGAATAAATTCGCCCATCACTACTGCTTAGTGTTCTGGCCACAAACTGATTTTTGATGAATGCACCTCTCTCTCCAGCCTGGCGTGATGAATAGGGTATAGATTATTTGCTGTGTAGGGTTCCCATCATTTCTCATAGACCCAGTCTCTGTCACTAGAAATGATCACTCCTTAGTGGAAAAAAATAATTTTTCCCATAAACAGAGGGGACATTATAGCACGAGAAGCATTAACTCCATTCGTCTTGATCCCCATGTATGGATAATGAACTTTTAAAAAACAGGGTAAATAGAAAGTATGTGCAAAATAAAAGAAAAAGTTTCTTAATATAGTTAGTTAGCCAAAAATGTAATGTATAAAGGCTGGAGTGACTGGATGTCTAACATAATAGCCAGAACACTACTTCCTGCTTTTTAGCTCTCTTAACGCTGAGTTAGTCAGTGGGCCGCATAGGACATAACTGTTCAGTGAGTTTGCAATTGATCCTCAGCATTCAGCTCAGATTCAAAAGCAACAGTTATGACCCATATGCCCCCCTCCCCAGTCACTGAATTGTTATGGCCTGGTAACCAATCAGTGGAAACCAAGAGAGCTGCAAAACCGGAAGTAGTGTTCTGTTCTGTTACACATTCACTCACTCCAGCCTTTATACATTACATTTTTGGCTAACTAACTATATTGAAAACATTTTCTCTGTACCCAGTTTGTATACACTGAACAATTTCTTTAATGCAGTGATCTCCAACCAGTGGCTCATGAGAAACATGTTGCTCCCCAACCCCTTGGATGTTGCTCCTAGTGGCCTCAAAGCAGGTGCTTGTTTTTGAATTCCAGGCTTGGAGGCAAGTTTTGGTTGTATAAATACCATGTGTACTGCCAAAAAAAGCCTCCAATAAGCTGCCAGTCCATACCTCCCAACTATCCCTTTTTGTCCCCCTTTTTTGGAGGGACAGTCCCACTTTTGACAGCTCAACCTGCAGTCCCTCATTTGTACTGGAAAGTCCCTCTTTTCTCTGCACTGAACAGCCAGAAAAAGAAACAAAGTTTCTAACTTAATTGGCTTTTGGCAGAGAGCCCAGAACAGCTAACAGGTGCAAATAAGATAATTTGTAACACTTTTGAGGTAAGAAAATAAGTAATTCTAACAGGAGAAATCTTTTCAAACTTTCATCTGCCAAATTTTGTAAAATTAACATAGTAATTAGAGGGTGTGGCCACAAAAATGGTCGTGGTCAAAAATTAGTGGCTGCGCTACTTGCGAAAAAAAAAATTCGTCCCTCTTTTTGCTTCCAAAATGTTGGGAGGTATGCAGTCCACATAGGGGCAACCAAATGGCCAATCACAGGACTGATTTGGCACCCCAGGGACTTGTTTCATGCTTGTGTTGCTCCCCAACTGTTTTTGCATTCCAATGTGGGTCATGGCTACATAAGGTTGGGGACCTCTGCTTTAATGCATTCTAAGGATTAGTTGTGGATACCTGCCCAATGCCAGCTCAACGTTCATGGGCTTAAAGGGACAGTAACTCTAAAATACTTGTTACATCTTCGTAAGCGCACATTGTAAAAATTCTGTGGATCCCCAAAGAAGCTGTGGGCCAATAGATGGACTGCCCTCCTTTACAGAAGTTAAACTGCTCTTGGCAGGGCAGATGAATATGGCTTGTTTTCATAAATGACCAAGGAAATATAAAAGTATATTTAGAACTGCATACATGGAATAGAGGCTACATATATCTGTGAGCAGAACACTCCTCTATACTCTGGTTACAATGCGTCACTGCAGAGTTGGGGGTGTGTGGAAAGGGACGTTCCAACCTTTATCCTATAAATACATAATGGGGCCAGCACTGGGCAGAGAAGCCAGCATTCCACTCCCACCCACCTATAGCCATGCTGGGGGTTAAGCTAGGTCACTGTGACTGTGTGTGTGCTGTGGGGGGTAGGGCCCATATTGTATCCTGAGGATATCGTATGTCTGTGCACATGAACCTGTGTCTCTGTGTCATTGCAGGGAATACAGGAACAGATACTTTATTTTCTGCTTTTGTTTATATAGAACTACACATTGCTATTGGTCGTTCGGCAGGGAAACATCTTTGCGTCTATGGGGACCGTAAAGGGCACCTATCAGGAAAAACAGTTACCCCCCAACCAAATGTGCGGGCTGATAGAGCCTGCATTCCTGTTGCGGGTACTGGTGTTTAAATCCCCCCCCGCCTGGTGCAAGCTGCCAGGACAGTATCTGCGCATGCGCATTTGGGTGCGCGTGACGTCATGTGCATGAAGAAAAGCGGTCAGTGTCGGGGCAGCTTTTCTTAATGCACATGCACATGAGGTCAGGCGTGCGCAAATGCACATGCACAGAGACTGTCATGGCGGCTCGCACCGGGAGCTCCCTCCCGGTGTGAGCGTGCTGGCGGGGGGCATTTTAAAAAAAAAATTTAAAAAAACACCAGTACCCCCAAGCTGGCTTTTTAATATTTGTCTTTTCCTTCTGACTCTTTCCAGCTTTCAAATGGCCCCATCTAAAAAAGCTAATTGCTCTGTAAAGATACACATTTATTGTTATTGGTACTTTTTATTACTCAGCTCTACTATTCATATTCTAGTCTCCTATTGAAATCAATGTATGGTTGTTAGTGTAATTTGGACCCTAGCAACCAGATTGCTGAAACTGCACATTGGAGAGCTGCTTAATAAAAAGCTGAATAACTAAAATAAAAACACAATTTTATAAAAGTACTGAAACAATTTAATAGATGTATTTTGGAAAGTTGCTTAGAATTATGTTTTCTTTTAATAGGCAGATTGTTATTTTGGGCTTGACTTTGGAGTTATTTATCAAAATCCGAAAAATTATTTTCTGAAATATACTCCGACCAACTCTGCATGGGTTATTTCCCATGAGTTATCATTTTCCTGAAAATTTCCTGTGTAGGATAAAACTCAAAAAAAATTGTGAAAAATTGTGAATTGTATGAATCTTTGGATTTTCCACCCGAAAACCACAAAATCTCGTGCAGATCACGATATCCTCAGGACTTCTCCCACTTATTTACACCTCGGCAGGTCTGCAATGCTGGATTTTTTATAATAAATCACAAAAAATTCTAGGTTTTTTTTCCACTAAAAATTCAGATTTTAGAGCAAAAAAAAAAGCCAACAAATTTTTTTGTTCAGACTTTGATAAATAACCCCCAAGAAAAACCTTATAGCAGGGGTCCACAACCTTTTTTTTGGCCCGGGGCCTGGTTTGGTGTGCAGGCCTCATTAAAGGGCAAGGAAAGTCTAAAATAGAATAAGGCTAGAAATGCTGTATTTTGTATATTAAACATAAACATGAACTTACTGCACCACAAGTCTAATCAAACAAATGATTTATGCTTTCAAAGTTGGCCACAGGGGGCTGTCATCTTGTAACTTTGTTATACATCTCTGCAATATCAAGACTCGCACATGCTCAGTATGGTCTGGGCTTCTTAGGGGTCATCATAAATGATCAAAAAACAAAGCTGCTTGAGCTGGTAAGTGAGGCAGGGGCTCCCCCTGCTGTTAGAATTATGATTGTTTCCCTGCCAGAAGTTAGGGAGTGTCTGACAATTCCTATCCACAGCACTAAATGAAGGGAGAATTTCACTGCATACAGTCAGGTTTCTTATAAAAACGGTACACATTTTTTAATTAAAGTATATTGGAGATAGATTTCTTTTTCATTAAAGAAAGTAAAAATGGGATTTTATTTCTTTGCCTTTCCTTGCCCTTTAATTTGGCGCTAGGCTCGCGGCCCAGTTCAGGACTGGCCATGGCCTGGCGTGATAAAGAGCCTTGGTGCTCGAAACATGTTGTGTTAAATAAAGGCACTTTTGCAGCAGAACCTCTGCACTGTTTTGTATCGACACCTATCATTTTTGAAGTTTGGATATATGGCTCTGAACTATTAGGCTGTAGCTATAAACCAGCGGTTCTTGATGCATAGTTGGCCAAAGGGACATAAAGAAGTGATTTACATGTCTCCGCCCATGATGCCTTATTGGAGAATTGAAACTCTCAATTTTAGCATCTAGGCAATGCTATGTGTATGGCGTGAGACAAGTAAATACCTTCTGATTTCAGAAGGCTTCCCTTTGCAGATAACAAATACAGGCATTCCTGCAGATGGCTGATGTCAGCCCTTTGGAGCCTGCACGTGCTAGTGCATATTTTAGCTTCTCTTGTGTTTAAGTGATAACAGATAACAGGTGTGTCAGGGTTTATGAGTTTACTGAGTTCCAGTAGAGGTAAAGCACTGGCAGGACACATTGTTACAGGTGGAAAGGAGTCATGCGTTGCAAGTAGCAGCTCTGTGTTGGGGAGTTTTCCGGATACAAGAGGATTTTTATCTGATCACACGGCTTCTCTGTTCAAACAGGTTTGAGAAGAGGAGAAGGTCAGGATTAGTTCAGGGGCGCAGGGTGAGAACTGTTGCAACTGGCCAGAGGCTGGAACATGGCGTTCTCTTGGCAAAAGTGACATTGCCGACGGTTTTGCTTTTGTATGAAAATGTTCCAGTTTCTTTATCAGTATTGTTGCAAACCATTATCAGCAGTATGATGTCAGGTCCAGCCACAGACTGAACAAAGACTGGTGCAACATTGTCTGTGTGTACTCACAAAGATGCAACCTTACAGCAAGATCATGTGCTTAGCAACAGAGAAACTAAATACAAAATGGGAAATAATTCCTGTTCAGTTCAACATCGGGCACCTCTAATGAAAAATTAACCAGACACAAATGATAAGCTGTTGGTAAGGGCATCACTTCTGTTGTATAATCCAGTTCTCTCGAGTGCCCTTTGGGGCCAAGCTGCTTGTAAATGAATAAGAATTCAACTGTCAGTATCCAAGGGCTACAGATATGAAGAGTGACAAGTGGGCTCTACGTGACTGCCAGTCATGTCATTGCTGATACTTAATATCTAGCTGAAAAGAGAGGTATCAGTTCAACATAATGTTACTGCCTTGCTCATAGAGTAAGGAATAAACTTTACCTGCTGTATCACCATTAAAGTCCAATATGCAGAATGGCCATGGATTCTGATTATTTCTAAAATTCTGAAATTACCCACAGGGAACCCAAACAGCTTGTCTGGCTGATGATGGGCACACCCATGGGTCAGACTTTCCATTATGTATGGTGAGTATCTATATGACTCCAGGGACAGTGCTGTGCATGCTTACATACAGTCAGCTGATGAATCTTGCACCCAGGGCATGACAGTTATTGTGCTAGTATTATTATTATATTTATTCATAACTTATTCCACAGTGCTGTATATAAGGGTACGGAACTAAAAAAAACAGACAGATAGAGGCCCATTTTTTTCCAAAGTCAGAATTTATTTCATTATTTGCTGAGAACTACTTACATCAAATCCGCTCAGGTTTTTGGCCCCTTACTTATCAATACATTTTCCCAAAAACTTCTTGTGCAGGAGAAAAACCCGGATTTTCCACTCTAAAACCTCCAATTTTTTTCAAGTTTTTCCCTGTAAACCACAATATCTATTTCACTAAACCCACTGCAGATCGTTATCTTTGGGACTTCT
Organism: Xenopus borealis; assembly: GCA_024363595.1. Taxonomy (NCBI): domain Eukaryota; kingdom Metazoa; phylum Chordata; class Amphibia; order Anura; family Pipidae; genus Xenopus; species Xenopus borealis. The sequence continues at coordinate 125,629,568 of CM044437.1, forward strand.
CCAATTGATATATTCAACCTTTGCAGTTCTGAGGAGCAGGATTTTTGGATTCTGACTTTTTCCATCCCTGGGGTATATACCACAATATCAAGTTTTTTTTTACCACTAAACATTCAGATTTTAAGTAAAAAAAAATCACAAATTTTGTTTTTTTTTTACATACATAGAAGATAATGAGAGCCCTGGCCGCAAAGGTTTACAATCTATTTTACAGTTGTACTTGCCCCCCCCCTTATTCCTGGGGCCCTAAAAAGCAATAATAGCAGTTATTGAGTAAGTGATAGGGAGTCCCAAATGTCTGTTTATTCAAGACTAAAAAGCAATAATAGCAGTTATTGAGTAAGTGATAGGGAGTCCCAAATGTCTGTTTATTCAAGACTCCCGAGGACCATGTGGCCCTGCTGAGTTGCTTCCCTGTCTGTCCCTACCCTTAAAAGCATTCAATAAACTTTGACCATTAGAATGAATGGAATAGGAAGCAAGATTAAGGACATAAAACTTTGACCATTAGAATGAATGGAATAGGAAGCAAGATTAAGGACATAGAACCTATTGATCACTAATTAGGTAGAATGGGAAGAATTTCCCACTTTGGTGTTACTAAGTGAGTATTACTAAAGAAGGCAGATAGGTTTGCTCTCATGATACTCGCCTTAGTGGTGTCTACAAGAAAAAGGTGCTGATGGCACTAGCAAAAAGTTGAAGGTATGTTCGTCCAGTAATTCTTGGGCTTCATCCCACACTCCAAAAACATACTTTCAACTTAATTGGCTCCTGATAAACTGAGTGTGTGTGAAAGTGGGCCCTTAGAATGTAAGTCGGCAGCTTATTGGCGCGTGTGTGGGACCATCCTACGGGCTTCCCGATCAATATCTGGCTGAAAGTCGGCCAGATCTCGATCGGGCAGGTTAAAAAACCTAGTCGGATCCCGGGCGCATCTCTGCGTGTATGCGGTCCCGCGATCCGACCGCCCGTATCGCCTCTATTCTGATCCGATCGTTGGGCCCTAAGGCCCGATATTGCCCACCTCAATGTGGGCATATCAGGGAGAGATATCGCCAAACGAGTGGATCTCCCTGTCTATGGCCACATTTAGCTCCACTGAAGCAGGGACTTATGTGTAATCTCTGTAAAGAGCTGCAGAATATGTTGGTGCCATATAAGTAAATACAAGCACATCCATACATTTAACCTTCCATGCAGGCTTAATATCAGCAAATAACACAATGATGCAGTGACCCCATAATTATAGGGTCAGAAACTTTGTGCTAACAAAGGGGGTGCATGTTAGTCACGCTCAGTGCAGAGGGAGTGGATAATGGGGGAGGGAGACAGAGGAGCTTTGTCCGTTCTGCCAAGCTTTTCAGTGGATTAAGTATGTGGTGGGGGTGAGAAGCTCACCCCATTCTTTGTATCAGTTTAGGAGCAGATTTTAATCTTCTGGAGGGAAGGATGCAAAAAAAAAAAGGCAAACGGAAAGCTAACAGACACACATAGGGACCTTCAAATAACCAATAACAGCCCTTATTTGTTACCCCAGGAACTTTTTTCATGCTTGTGTTGCTCCTCAACTGTTTTTACAATTGAAATAGTTCACGGGTAAAAAAGGTTGGGGACCTCTGGTTTAGATGAACAGGTGCACATTATCTCTTATCTGTATCTGTATTGTAGGATAGTGCAGAGAAAGCACAGAACAGGATTTTAGCCCTGACAAATATATGGCAAATCGGGGATTTGTAAAATTTGAACACCAGTTGGAATGGCACCTAATGCTGGATTTCTGTATAATGGATCTTTCCATAATTTGGTTCTTCATACCTTAGGTCTACTACAAAGTCATGTAAACAATAAATAAACCCAATAAGCTGGTTTTACTCCCAATAAAGATTAATGATATCTTAGTTGGGATCAAGTACAAGGTACAGTAACGTTTTAATAGCATGGAGAAAAAAGAAATCATTTTTTTTAAAACTGGATTATTTGTTTATAATGGAGTCTACGGAAGACAACCTTTCTGTAATTTGGAGTTTTCTGGATAATGGGTTTCCGGAAATATGGATCATCAAATTGCCATTTTACTGTTAGTTACATGAACAAGCATGATATCCAGGTGGCTCCTTGACAGAATACACATAGCAGACATATTGCTGGCATATTACTGGCCCAGTGAATGACCATGCAAAAACAGGGATGGTCATGCACAGTCATCAAGGCTCGGCCTGTTCTGTCGTGTGTGCGTCAGAAGAATGACAGTGCAATGGCTTTTTAAAGGTCAGTGGGCAGTTTATCTGCACCAGGCAAGTGCAATCCATCTCCCTGTGTCAGGCCTCGGATCCTACTTGTAGATTGTCATCTTAGAGGCACAGTCAAGCAGCAGAGCCCAGGAAAGAGTCTCTAATCTGACTTCCATTTCTATGTTTGCATGCATCTTAATTGATCTAGAGATAATTGTATACTCAATGACATAAGTTGGACCCACTCCATGGTTAATTGTTACTGTGTGTCATTAACATTTGAGGAGTGATTTTATTAGTCTGTTTGGTTTGATGACTCTTCTCAGCCCTATCCCAACCCCTTTCCTGGAAGGCTAAAACATCCTGCTGCCTTTATTATTAAGGTGCGCCTGAATGCATGGGCCGGTATAGAACTAATCACAGCAGGAATCAAAGTAGGTCTCTGAGCTTCCTTACCTCAAAGCTTTTTACCTGCCTGGATATTATATACATTATAGTACACGCCCAAGGGCTGGGATATAGTAAAACCGTTTGGTTCTTTAGTTAAATAAATTCTGTGCAAAATAAGCACAATATCACGTCTACAATGTCATACATTACATAATTAATCAATCACTTTCTTTCCGTAAGAAACGTACACCGAAAACAAACAAAACCATTATTGGGTGTTGGAGCAGGCAAATGTGTTATGACTCAAAGGTAAAACATTAATTAAAACAAAACTAGCTACCCAAATAAACCATCCAAAGCCGGAATCGTGAGGGGTGTGGGGATTTAGATCATGTTTCATGATGTGTTCCACACAGTATAGTAAGGCAGACAGGGAGAAGCACAGAGGATATAAGGTAAATCTTTCTTATCTTTATTCTTTTATTACTAATCGCAAATTTCCAATGTTCAGGCCATAGTCTGCTTTGCCCATCAAATTAACTTTGGAGACATTTAGGGCAGGGGCACAGGGGCAGATTCAGGGAGATTTAGTTGCCTGGCAACTAATTGCCTCTTCTTCGGGGAGACAATCTTCCCAAACTGCCTTTTGCCTGCTAAAATGAAAAATCGCCTGCGGCAATGTACTCCCGGTGCTTCGATTTCCGAAGTTGCCTCGAGAAATAACTTCCGGCAACTTCGGAAATCGAAGCACCGCGAATGCATTGCGCTGGCGTTTTCTCAATATAGCAGGGGGAAGGCAGTTTCGGGAGATTGTCGCCCAGAAGAAGAGGCGAATAGTCACCAGGCGATTAAATCTCCCCGAATCTGCCCGTGTGACCTTACCTTTACAGCCAGAAGTGGAAGACGAGAAACAAAGGGGGTGAATTATCAACATTCAAATTTTTACCACTATTTCAAATTTTGCCCACAAAAACTCACAAATTTGAATGATAGTTTTAAAAACTGTAATGGTATTTATTAAGCACAGAAAAACTCGAGTGTAAAACTTTAGCTTCTAAAAATCTTGCGAGTTCATGTAGAAGTCAATGGAAGTTGTCCTAGGCAAAATTCAAGCCACTTTTTTTTTAATTCCAGATTTTTGAGTTTTTCTGAGCTTGTAAACTTACACATTCAAGTTTAGTTGTTTGAGCTTGTAAACTCATAAATAGGATTTATTAAGAGTTTTTCCACAATTGTATTCAATCAAGTTTTTTAGAATTGGATTAAACTAGTCAAACATTTGAGTTTTGTTTTTTTTTAAATTGTGAGTTTTTTGAGTATAAAAATAGAAATTATTTTTACTTTTCAAAATGCTTAAGTTATGTTTGTGTGGAGTTCCCCTTTAAGGTCCCTTGAATGAAAGGGCACCTGTCATCTAAAAATGTATGTGCAGGTGCCTTGGCACTCACAAGGGAATTTTTTTGGAAAAAACTGTATTTTCACCTACCAGAGTGCAAGCATCCCAGTTAAAAGGTGCCCTTTAAAACTGGCAGGAATAAAGGACCCAGTTACAAAGGGTTAGGTATAAGAGCAGAAGTGCTAATTGTAACCACTTCTTGCACTGACTAGTAGTGCCAAGCCTTTCTAGCGCTCCATTGCCCTTCTCCCTATGCTGGTAGCCGCAGCACTTTGGGCTCCATCCGAGCGGTGCCTCGGCACAATGTGGAAAATTCGATTGGGGCGAGGTGCAAAGTAAAAGACACTTGACATTCGTTCATTGCACTTTTCACCTTTTCACATGTTTGGAAATGTTGAAATGCACAGGCAATAACATTTTCCATTTTATGGCGGCAACATTTTGCCTTTGGACAGCATAACATGAATCACACAGGAAGATGTGATGTTTAATGAGAATTTTAAAGGTCTGTCATGTTGCCTTTAGTGCTGATGTAGCCCATTTGTTTATGAAATGACAATTGCACTGTTAATGCCAGTGTGTTCCAATGGATGAGAGTTCATGTTGAAAACTAAGTTGTAAATGATGTTCAGGATCCCCCAAAAGTATCTTAATATGGGCAACGTTGTCAAACAACCTCACACAAACACTTGAGCCAGCCAGATGAACATATGATGGATAAAAATGAATTGGCGAAAGTAGTCTAATAACCTGGCAACTTGCCTCCTGATAAGCAACGCAACAAAAGCAGCAAAGAACCTGCCAAGCCTCGATCTTCCTATAGGGAGCCAGCCATGCAGGAAACAGCATACTAACAAATGGAACTGGTTTCATAATTGTAAGACTGATCATGCAAAGGAGCAGTGGCTGGGCAGTTTTTAAGGAGAAATCCTCTTTGTTTTTCTAGATACAGCTGGAAGCTAAACACAAAGGTTAAACAGAGTGAGATTTTGGGGAGTGGAACCCACACTATATATTGTCACTATGACTAAAGAGCTGATGGAAGGTTTCCATTTATATGTATATAAGCTAAGGGGGGGTTCTCACCAAAGGTTCAACTTCCACTTGGTATCTGAACCAAAAAGACCATGCCAACCACTGATTTACTGGAACTAGGAACATCACGTGCCAAATTCTATGTATACATGTCATCAGTTTTTCTTTAAACCGAAGCTGACAGAGTGACAGAACTAAAAATAAAATTCACAGAAAAAAAGCATGTTTATTGGGAATGTAGCCTGAAATGCTGAGTTTGCCATCTGGGTTACGAGGTGAGAATAGTAAAGTCTTATTGCCCCTGGGTGAGAGTTCCTGGCTACTTAATGGTTTTCTTTACAAAAGAGCAAAGTCTACTTCCCCACTTGTAACCTACACACAAACCCACACCTTGCACAAAGCAATATGGGAGCAATATTCACCCAGAAAGGCTATACATATTAGCACATATGTAATATGCCTGTAAGGAAGAAGGTGTATATATATATATATATATATATATATATATATATATATTGTGAGATTCAGGTGAGCAGGGTTCATAAGCACAGCACTGTTTTAGCACATAAACTGGAGTTGAAGGCCACCTTTAACAGTTGTATGCAGCTTGGCTGGCTTTTATTATAAACAAAATGAACAGGCTTCAACATAGGAATAGCAGTCCCGCTTTAATGCCCAGAACGGTGCATATCAGGGGTCCCCAACTTTTTTACCCATGAGTTACATCCAACTTTAAATAAAGGTTGTAGAGCAAAATAACAATGCAAACATTTCCTGCGGGTGCCAAATATGGGCTGTGAATGGCTATTGGCAGCCAGGCTAGGGTCAGATGATTACTTACTTTATCTTCTGAAGGCAGGGCAGATTTCAGAGAGAAATATAATATGGGGAATTTCTGTGCCAAAATCCACCACTTCTGCTTGCACCCGTGCAGAGACAATTTCAGGCACAACGGGGGAACGAATTCTCTTCCAAAATCTGCAATCGTCTGGCCCTAGCCTAAGGCTGATTTCAATATATCTCAGATAACATTCACATCTAAGTACTAACTGATTTCACTTCTGAAACTGCACCCAATTGGCATTGCTCACCAGATATTACTAGTGGTTTGGGTGCCCGTACCCTGAACCCTTAGCTTGGAAATATCTATTCAACAACACACTGCCTAAATGTGAAATGAGCTCTTTTGTATGCTTCAGATTGCCTGTAAATGTTTTAAGGATAGAATTGTTAGCTTTGATGATAAAACACATGTGACTATTTAAATATGCTGAAAATTTGTTACTCTTTGTTACTGAAACAGAAATAGCTACTGTAGCATTTAAGACAAATATTCATATGACTATGTCATATTAACAGTGTTACAAAGAAATGTAGCTACATTTGTAACTAATGTTCCTGTAGTTACATCTCTATTAGTGATGTGCGGGTCGGCCCAAGACCAGTGGGTTGTGCTCCTGCACAAAATCTTCCCAGGCGGGTCTGGGTCCAGCTCTTTTCCTGCTCTCCCTGCCTGCGGCCTCGCACTGCCGACTTCCGGCCCCTAAATTCATAGAATTGCACCTGCCCCTTTTGTAACATCACTGCCGGACAGGTGCGGATCTATAAATAGTGGAAGTTATGGTTATTTATTTCACATAGGTTGTGTACTGAAATGCATCAAAGAGTTAATGCTTGGCTGGAACTACATAATTACCAGAATTTGTCATGATTTTTATGATGTATTTTTTATTTCTAAATTACATTGTTTACATATGCATATAATTCACTCTACAATATAAAATGTCATTCCTGAACCAGCAAGTGTATTTTTTTAGTTGTAAAATCAGTGTGTAGGCAGTCATCTCAGGTAATTTTGCCTGGTCATGTGATTTCAGAAAGAGCCAGCACTTTAGGATGGAACTGCTTTCTGGCACACTGTTGTTTCTCCTACTCAATGTAACTGAATTTGTTTTCAAATTTGATTTTATTACTGAGTGTTGTTCTTAGATCTACCAGGCAGCTGTTATCTTGTGTCACGGAGTTGCTATCTGGTTACCTTCCCATTGTTCTGTTGTTAGGCTGCTGGGGGGGAGGGGGTGATATCACTCAGACTTGCAGTACAGCAGTAAAGAGTGACTAAAGTTGATCAGAGCACAAGTCACATGACTTGGGGCAGCTGGGAAATTGACAAAATGTCTAGTCCCATGTCAGATTTCAAAATTAAATATATAAAAATCTGTTTGCTCTTTTGAGAAATGGATTTCAGTGCAGAATTCTGCTGGAGCAGCACTATTAACTGATGCGTTTTGAAAAAAAAAACATTTTTTCCACGACAGTATCCCTTAAATGATATTAGTCTTGAGACCTTTTAAAATGTGTAACAGTTTTTAAAAGTGAATGCCTATAACACACGAAACATGTGAAAATACTGGTTTTATCGCTACTCTGTGGAGTGCGTCTGTCTCACATTCAACTGCTATCTTCCCAGCTAAATTCACTCCTCCCTTCTCCAACTCAGTTTACTTACAGTACTTTATCTTATTTGTATTCTGGGATTGGGACAGGAAGGAGCAAAGACAGAGCTTGGATATAAATGTCTACTCATTTGCAGCATATTCATATATGGCACATACAGTATACAGATATGGGGTCCATGCCATACTTGTAGACTTGAAATTCTTACAGGTGCCAGTTCCTTGACTTTCATTCCCTTTCTTGTTTGCGTCTTCTGAATGCTGAAGATGAATTCATGTGTATCTCTGTATATTTGTTTTGCAGGGAGGGGAATCTGATTGTGCTGTAGTACCATAGCGATGGAATTTCCTAAACAAACGGAAATGGTAGATATGGGTCTGAATGGAAAAGGGGGTTTAGGAACAGAAACCCCAGAACCCAGGTAAAGACAACGTGCTAAAACTCATGACCCTGTTTTGGGTTTTTCTCACCCTAGTTCCCATGTTTGTGACTCCATTCTATTTATATGACTTAAATACTTTACATTCCCATGTTGGTAACCTAGTTTATCCATGACTGACATTTCTTAAATACAACTGTCCCAAATATGTGCAACCCTACATTCCCTACATCCTCCTACTGCCCCATATATGTGTCATCTTACATTCCCTGCATCTTCCAGCTGTCCTCTATGTTCCACCATAGATTCCTAATTGTATCCAACTGTCCCCTATATGTGCCACTGTACATTCCTATGTTTGCACCCTCCAACTCCCCCAATTATGTGCCACCCTACATTTAAAACTTTGCACCCTCCAACTGTTCCATATATGTGCCACCCTACATTTCCATCTTTGCACCCTCCTACTGCCCCATATATGTGGCACACTATGGGGTATATTTATCAAAGAGTGAAGTTAAGAGTGAAGTTC
>CM044437.1:125718643-125730441 GCA_024363595.1 Xenopus borealis
TTTATTTACATGAAGCAGTTTTATGCAATGTCTTTTCATAGAGACCTACATTGTTTGGGGTGTATAGTTTTCCTTTAAGCACCATAGTACACACATTGAGAAAAGAAGGATAAATACCACACATAAAGAATAGAAGGCAGATTAATATAGATATTTTTATCACTCAAAAAAATTATTGATATCAACTTACTTTGAGTGCTTAAGTTTTACTTTTAAAATTTTAATTCATTTTCTATTTTACATGGTTTCTGAGGTATTAACAGTTTTAAATGAGTTTAGTCAAATAATGAGCGAATTTGTCCCTTTTCGCTAAAAAATTAGCGATACTGCGAAAAAATTAGCAAAACGCATTGAAGTCAATGGAAGTTTTTTCTTGTGGCAACTTTTTTTTTGTCATTTTCACTTATGTCTTAGATCTTTTTGTCCAAAGTCTGTTAGCTTTTTTTCTTTTTTGTCCAAATGCATTAACGTCGATGGGTGTTTTCTCTTATGGAAACTTTTTGTCACTGCAACTTTTTCCACTGACACTAACTGACTGGGCTTAGATCCCCTTTAAAGTTGCACAAAGATTATATTTATCAGAATATACCATGGTTGTATTGTAACATATATATAATATATTGCAAACATATTTTGCACCCTCATCCCTGCAAATAAAGTGAGATATTGACCATTTTAGAATTAAGCTGCGTAAGTTATGTATCAGGTATTAAACATGAGTATCAACGCTTCCACCTCTCCAACTTCAGGGCACTATGATGATCAAAGTAATAACCCACTCTGGGTAACAGAACTTGCTTAGCATATACCCTGGAGATCGTACACCAATATATATTCAATGTTTAATAAGGAAAATATTATTGTTAGCCTGGTGTGAGATAACAGAGGTCTCAGAAGGCCTAAATGTTACTTTCAGTGGTTTAGAACAAGAGCACATTCTAAAAAAACAAACTTACTCCAAGACCAGCCAGAGACAATAGGAACCTTAAAGGGATGGTCCACCTTTAAATTAACTTTTAGTATGTTATAGAATGGCTAATTCTTTTCAAGTTTTAAAGTGGCCTTAATTTTTTATTTTCATAGATTTTAGAATAGAAATATTTGCCTTCTGTTTCTGAAACTTTCCAGCTTTCAAATGGGGGTCGCTGACCCTATCTAAAAAAACAAAAACAAATGATCCGTAAGACTACAAATTTATTATTATTGCTACTTTTTATTACTCGTTTTTCTATTCAGGCCCTCTCCTATACATAATCTGTCTGTTGTTCAAATTAGTGCATGGTTGCTAGGGTAATTTGGAACCCAGCAGCCAGATTGCTAAAATTGCAAACTGAAGAGCTGCTGAATAAAAAGCTAAATAATTAAAAAAACACCAATAATAAAAAATTTAAATCGAAGGCAAATTGTCTCAGAATATTACTATCTATACATCATACTACAAGTTCATTCAAAGGTGAACAACCCCTTTAACTAGATATGGTGATCTTTAGTAGAGACTCACCCTATATGGTTTGTGTTTGAAAGAGTGGAGATGTGTGTGTGTGTATGCTGGTTTTTAATTTGGAGGGGTTGAACTTGATGGACTCGGTCTTTTTTCAACCCAATTTAACTATGTAACTATATATCCACCTTCTTGCGCTTACCATGTGATCAGTGCTCACATTTTCAAATACAAGATCTTAACATTCAGAAGACAAAGGACATTGGTGAATCAAGAAAGGGATTTGAGAACATGTCAGATAAAGAACTGGTATCTGCATTTGCTCTATAAATATTTCTCTTGCCTAAAGGCTGCCATAGACACACAGATAATATTGCACAAAACAAATTTTCGTACGATATTCGGTGCGTGTATGGTGGGAAAGTACAAGGTATAGAGTTACAGTTTACCTATTATTAATGTTATTAATAGGAAAAAAAAGCTAAATATATAGGAAGGCCGGTATTTTTTTCAAGAAAAGGTGGCAACGCTAAGCACAGAGACAGACCCTTCCTGGATAAAGGAGAATCCCCACCCTATGAATATATTTCAGTAGTAGGGTAGTAATGTAATAAAACACTTCTTTCCTACTCCACTTGGGTTTAAATTTCTATGTTGATAAGAGGACTATAAATTAGCCATAAAGCATGACAAATCTGCTGAGCCACAGGTTGGATAATTATCTTATTTTAGTTTTGCAAACATAAACGTGACTAGTTTACAGTTTCCCAGATTCTCATGACCAACCATACTTTACTAAATATTACTGTTTTCAAGAACAAATACAAACGTTATTTGTGCCAACAGTGTGCCTTAAAACAAATTAAACAGCCAAAAAAAATTATTTATAAATTTAATATCAATTATGTGATGTGATTATACAGGAAGACTTTAAGGGGAAGACTACATCACCCCAAGTTTTAATTGTGTGCTGTTAGGGCTAACCCAGACCCAAAAGGGCTAAAGTTTATAAAAACTTGGTAAGCATCCAAGCCCTTCCCTAATCTAGATTTCATCTGGTGACTGGTTAATACTTTGACTGAGATACACAGTGACCAGATAGTTAGAGGATAGAAGATAGATGGATTGATAGATAGATAGATAGATAGATAGATGATAGATAGATAGATAGATAGATAGATAGATAGATAGATAGATAGATAGATAGATAGATGATAGCTAGAGAGATAGACAGAGGATAGTTAGATAGATAGATAGATAGATAGATAGATAGATAGATAGATAGATAGATAGATAGATAGATAGATTATAGATAGAGGATAGATAGATTATAGATAGAGGATAGATAGATTAAATAAATTATAGATAGATATACAGAGGAAAGATAGATAGATGATAGATAGATTGTAGATAGGCATACAGAGGAAAGATAAATGATAGATAGATGATAAACAGAGGATAGATAGATGATAGAAAGTAGATAGATATATTATTATATTATTAAATATTATTACATCATGAAACAATGTTTTAAGCACTCATCTGTATTGTGTATAACTTAAAGAATGCCAGTATATATAGTATATATAGGTAATTAATATATGACCATAAGGGTTCTTGAAATATTTTTTTGCAGTTTATGTAGCAAGAGATAACGAGGAGGGTAGTGTTCAAACTGATTTTCGTATGACAGCTTAATGGATCACTTACCCTAATGCATCATTAAATGCATAGCTTATTTTCTTTTTATTTAGCTAAATATGTTACAGATTCCCCGCTCCACGACTGAGGTCCACCCCTCGACATCATTACCACGCTCAGTGACATAACCATGACCATAACCCCATGATGTCACAAACCCACCCATTTATAGAATGATCCTTCACCTTGTGGACCTGCCCCCTTCCCTGGCCAGTAAAGATTTTTCAAAAAGGTGGCGACCATACACAAGCCCAAACTGGCAATCTGTAAATTCTGGCAAATAGCAGAGTTGCTGCTGTAAGATGCAATAGGCAGTCACAATTTCTTGGATCTGTTGGGTCACTGTGTGTATACTGTCACGGGAAAACATTTTTATTTCAAAACGCATCAGTTAATAGTGCTGCTCCAGCAGACATCTGCACTAAAATCCATTGCTCAAAAGAGCAAACAGATTTTTTAATATTTAATTTTGAAATTTGATATGGGTCTAGACATATTGTTAGTTTCCCAGCTGCCCTCATTCATGTGACTTGTGCTCTTATAAAGTTCAGTCACTCTTTAATGTTGTACTGCAAGTTGGAGTAATATCACCCTCCCTCCCCCCCAGCAGCCTAACAACAGAACAATGGGAAGGTAACCAGACAACAGCTCCCTGATACAAGATGACAGCCGCCTGGTAGATCTAAGAACAGCACTCAATAATAAAAAGCCAAGTTCAGTTACACTGAGTTGGAGAAACAACAGCCTGCCAGAAAGCAGTTCCATCCTAAAGTGCTTTCTCTTTCTGAAAGCATATGACCTGAGATGGCTGCCTACACACCAATATTATAAATTTTAAAAAATACACGGTTCAGGAATGAAATTTTACATGGTAGAGTGAATTATTTGCAATGTAAACAGTGTAATTTAGAAATAAAAACTACACATAAATATCACAACAGGATCCCTTTAAATGGCAGGGCCTATTTTGAGCTCAGATTGGGCCTACAATTGATAAGGTGAGAGAGGGGGCTCCATACACGGGCCAATAAAAGCTGCCAAAAGACAGAGTTGGCAGCTTATTGGCCAGTGTGTGGGGCCCTCTGACAGGCTTCCCCAATTGATATCTGGTCAAAAGTCGGCCAGATGTCGATCAGGCAGGGTACAAAATGCAGTTTTTTCGTTGAGACTTTGGCTGATCAGCCCAATATTGGCTACCTCAATATGGGCACATCGGGGAGAGAGCCGCTCATTTGGCAACCCTAGTGGCCACCTTAAGGGAGGTTGATTGCGAAATAGTTTGTATGAATCAGAGATAGACTATCATTGTTCCCTTTCAATCTGTGAAATCAGGCATGGAGCTAGAATGAGTCAGAAATGATGGCAGAAAATAAATTGTTAGATGTAAAATGTGCTGCATTTCTCTACCAAAAAGTGATCCGTTACCAAATAATTACACAAGGAGAATTAAAGTAAGATTAAATGACTCACAATTGGATCCATACGCTTAAAGCTGTAGGTAATCACATTAGGATGTGATAGCAGAAGTGATAATCAGCACAATACACTGTTCTGTAGGTCTGTAGTTTACATGTTATTTGTGACATTTACAAACTAAAAATATTTAAGCATAAGTAACAGTTATCAGTGGTATAAGAGGAAGTAGAGCTGTCACGAAGAGCTTACAATTGCACACCACACAACATTTTCAATTTCTGCTGGAACTTTCTCCCAAACACGTATTTTATTCAGTACATTTAAAGAACTTAAAAATTATGAGAAAATGAATCCTATCCGATACTGGGAATACTGAATTCAGGTATGGGAATGTTTGAGACCTGGGGGCAAATTCACTAAAGCGCGAAGCATCTAATGCTAGCGCTAATTCGTCAGCGTGACGTCATTTCGCAACTTTGCAAATTCACCAACACCGACTCTGGCGAATTTTCGCTAGCGAAGTAGATAGACTTGCGCAACTTTGCACCCTTACACCAGGCGAAGTTGTGCACTGACGAAGGATCGTAACTTTGCAAATTCACTAAGATGAACATTTTCCTGAACCTTAGCACTTATGTTAGACGTTACTTCTCCTAGTCAGACCAGTCGAAGTTCAATACAATAGATAGGAGGTTAAAAAAAAAATTAAATTTTTTTTCTAAGTCCCAAAAAAACACTGGCGTATTTTAGCATAGAAGGGTGATAGTCTGAAAAAGATCGATATTTTTTTGGGGGGGTTACCCTCCTTCCCCCCTACATTTCCTAACATATGGCAACTCAACTATACAGGGGGCACATGTAGGGCAATAGGACAACTTTATTTTATTTATTAAAGGTTTCCTGGGCTTGTGTAGTGGAATGTAACATATACTTCTATATATATATATATATAATTCACATGTTTTCACATGAAGAATTCGAATATTGGATCGAATTTTCAAAAAGATTTGAATTCGAATTTCAAATATGCAAATTAGGCAAATTCGACCAAATTCAACCATCGAATATTCGAATTCTAATTATTCGAATATTCGAATTTAATGTTATTTGAAAATTCGACGGTCGAATACTTCCCCTTTAAATTTAAATTTGATCACCTAGTTGGTCAGATTAAACCTACCGAAGTGGCGATTATTCCCTAAGATCAAATAGGAAAAATTCGATTGATCGTTTAAAAATTGTTCGAAAATTCGATTCAAATTCGATAGAATGCGATCGAATTGCACTAAAAAAATTTGAATTCGAATTTTTTAAATTCCCCACTATTCCCTGGTCGAATTTCTAATTTTTTTACCATTCGAAATTCAACCCTTAGTAAATCTGCCCCTAAGTTCCCGCCATATGCAAATTAGGCTTCGCTAACAGCGCTCTGCCTAGCGAAGTAACACTAGCGCAACTACTCCGTTCGCCGACCTGAGCATAAATTTGCACTTTAGTGCGGCGAAAGAGGATTTGGCAGCCTCAAAATGTAATGGTGAAGAAAGAAACACCAAAACACTGGCACGGCGTGGGTGATGCTAGCAGGCGTGGCCTTGCTCATTTATTTGCGGATGCAATGTTTCGGGGTGTAACCAGACAGTAACCAATCAGTGACTTGAGGTGGGCCACATGGATCATAACTGTTGCTTTTAAATCTGAGCTGAATGCTGAAGATCAATTGCAAACTCACTGAACAGTTATGTCCCATGTGCACCCTACAAGTCACTGACTAAAGGTGGCCATACACGAAGAGATCCGCTCGTTTGGCGATGTTGCCAAACGAGCGGATCTCTCCCCGATATGCCTGATATGAGGTGGGCGATATCGGGCTGATCCCAACGTTCGGATCAGTACGGGCGGTCGGATCGCGGGACCGCATCAACGAACAGATGCGGCCGCGATCCGACTGGATTTTTAATCCTGCCCGATCGACATCTGGCCGACTTTCGGCCAGATATCGATCGGGAAAGCCCGTCGGAGGGCCCCCCACACGGGCAGATAAGCTGCCGACACAGTCTGTCGGCAGCTTTTATCTGCCCGTGTATGGCCACCTTAACTCAGATTAAGAGAGCTGAAAAGCAGGAAGTAGTGTTGTTTCTATTATGTTAGACATCCAGTCACTCCAGCCTTTATACATTAGATTTTTGGCTGACTAACTATATTAGAAACATAATTATTTTGCATAGCCTATTTACCCAGTTTTGATTTTCACACTGAACTATTCCTTTAAAGGTGTTATTCTATGGATGCACTAAACCTAGGATACAGATCAAAATGGCATGATTCATGAAAACCTCAGTGCAGAAGTCTACTGGAGCAGCACTATTAACTGATGAGTTTAAAAAAAAATGTTTTCCCATGACAGTTTGCCTTTAAATATATAGATGTTCAGAGAATACTAAGGGACTGGAAGGATTACAATAAAGTGCCTCCAAATTCTCTCACTGTGGAGACACAACATTTTTTCTCTCCCATGAGATTTTTGCACAGTTAGTACAGTTTCCAGAATATTATATATTTTTTATATGATTTATTTTTTTATAGTTGAATTAATTGAAAAAATCTTGAAATGAAGCTCAATGTGATTTATGTGATTTATGCTGTGTAGCCCAGATGTGTTTCAGCAGATACCAGCAGTGAGGGGGGTAACAAATATAATTAATATTAATATAATAGATTTTCTCACCTGTATAGGATATTAGGTGAAAAGATCGGCAAGAGGTATGAAACAGGAACCTGCGTAAGAAGTTGCTGTGTCATTGCTGTTAGAAGCCAGCCACAAGCAGCCCTCACTTCTGCTTTGGTTTCTGTTCCTGCAAAAGAAGAAGGTTAGATCAACTACATACAATAAATGAACAAATAAAACAAACCCCTGTACTACAGGTACAAATATTATATCAACAGGGGCAGTAGAAAACCAAATGTCTGCTGAAAAATTCTAACAGGCCAAACTCTGTGGTCTTGACTGGTGTGCAGGACTGCAAACATCTTGATACACAAGGGCAAACTTTCACCTTGGAAGGCTCAGCCACACTTCGTGCACCTTCGTCAGACATTAATTCACAGCACATACACTTATTTATCAAGAGGCAAATTTACTCGGCAAACGCTGGCAAAACGCATTTCTAAGCAAACTTTCACTAGTGCTACTTTCTTCATAGCAAAACTTCGTTAACACACATACGCTTAGGTCAAATTAAATAGGGTGCAGGTCTGGAATAAGAATCAAAATATGACCAGGCATTTCAGGTTCACAGAGGCCTAATCAGCCCCCACCAGCCCACTAAATACTGACTTTCTATATCAGCCCTTCTGGCATTTGCCAGAACCTACAGTTTGCCAGTCTGGGCCTGATAGGGCGGGTACATATAGGTCATATATTTGTCTTTATTAGTGTTGTGTTGGTGAAATTGCTGGTCACTTATAATTAAAAAGCAAAATAAAGACAAAAGAGATCATCTAATGCCCTAGACACGAGCCCACCCTAAAACAAACATGGCATGAGCTTCAAATGGTTAAAAAAATGTATTTAACAGTTAACGCTGCACCCGGGCCCCGTGCCAGATAATTACAGTACTGTATAAGGCTTTAAAACCTCCACGCAATTTGACACTGTCTACAGCTAATTGTCATGACAGCTTGACCTGGATGTCATTACTACTCATTTATGTCCATAAATGCAATGATCAAAGTGCAATTTAAAGCACAATTGGCATGTTTTAGGGCAGAGACACAAGTGGGGATTAGTCGCCCCCGCGACAAATTCCCGATCTGCCTTCCCACCGGCTAGAATCTAAATCGCCGGCGGGATGGCACTCAGATCGCTTCGTTTTCGGAAGTCGCCCGAAGTTTGCGGGAAGGCAGTTTGGGAGATTAGTTGCCAGAAGAAGAGGTGATTTGTTGCTGGGCAACAACATTTCCCCGAATCTCCACGTGCGCCTCTGCCCTTATGCTCTGTTCCATTGTTGAGGTGAGGCTGAGATCTGTCCTAATGCTTCATCAAAAGACATGTACCTACACTGACTACTCAGCACAGCATGAAACCAATAACAAAATGGAAGTCTGGGAAGTAGCAGAGCTCCACCCACTGATGGCAGGACATATCAGCACCAATGAGAGACAATATTGTTTACACATCCCCTGAGATCTCTGTAGTCCTGTGACCCCAGTAAAGACAATTTAAACAATGCAGACTGACAGTCCAAACAAACTTGTGGCAGACTTGAACTGTAGCCAGACCGTCTATCTTTAATAGGTTCTATGATGTTGGAAAAGATACACACACACTATGGCAGGGACTGTTGTGATTGGTGTATAATCAATGCAAAGCCCTGCTGAATATGCTAGAGCTGTGCTTACAATGGGTAAAAGTTCTATTGTAGTGATGAGCAATTTGTTTTTGCCAGCCATGGATTTGTGGTGAAATTTCAAATTTCACCTTCTGCAAATTTTGTTTTTGAAACTGTGGCAAAAATTTGCCACGGAAACATTTTCAGCAACAAAAAAGTTGTCAAAACAAAAATGTCGTTATGCATGGAAAAAATTGTTGTGTTGACACCTATCGATACATTTTCCGCAAGAATTTGCAGAATAGATACTCTGGTTAATCCAGATTAAAGGGGTGGTTCACCTTCAAGTTAACTTTTAGTATATTGTAGAAGGGCCAATTCTAAGAAACTTTTCAATTGGTCTTCATTATTTATTTTTCATAGTTTTTTAATGATTTGCAATTTTCTTTTGTTTCTTTGTAGCTTTCAAATGGGGGTCACTGACACCATCTAAAAACAAATGCTCTGTAAGGCTACAAATGTATTGTTATTACTTATCATTCTGTTCAGTCCATCTCCTATTCATATTCCAGTCTCTTATTCAAATCAATGCAGGGTTGCTAGGTTAATTTGTACCATAGAAACCAAATTGCTGACACTGCAAACTGGAGAGCTGCTGAACAAAAACCTAAATAACTATTAACCACAAACAATAAAAAATTAAAACCAATTGCAAATTGTCTCAGAATATCACTCTCTACATTATACCAAAAGTTAACTCAAAGGTGAACAACCCCTTTAATGCTGAAATTGCAAGCCAGTGAAGGCCTGTAAGCTAGGGTGTCATGGAGGTACACCTATGAAATGCAATTATATTTTGAGGAGTAAAAGGATAAATACTTTGTCAAAACTAACTATGACTTTTTAAATCCACTACTGAAAGTTTCCCAGCTGCGATGAACGGCTGGTATGTATTGAGTTAATATATTTACTTTCAATTGATAGTCCAACCACAAGAGCTGTTACTACAAAAGATGTAAGTGTGATCAAATCAGCGGCTCCAGCCAACTGAAATCTACTACCCCCAGCACCCCACCCCCCGTAGGCCCCCCTCCCTCCGGCCTACCTCTCCCCCAGGGCAAATGCTGCTTACCCCTCTGTGCAGGTCCCCTCCAGACGGGTTCCCAGGCGCCATCTTCTCCAGCGATGTCTTCTTCTTTCTTCCATCAGAGCTCTGTGGCACATGCGCCAAAAGTTCATGAAGCTCGACCGGTGAGCTTCATGAACTTACAGCGCATGCGCAGAAGTACAAACCGGCAAATGCATCCTGCTGTGCGTGCTACGCAGAGTGCATTTGCCCTGGGGGAGAGGTAGGCCGTGGGAGGAGGGAGGGGGCCTATAGGTAGGGTTGCCACCTTTTAGGTGCTGAGGGTGGAAAAAAAGGTGCGGGAAGCGACATAATTGAAATTGAAATGACACACAAAAGGGGCTGGGCAGTGACACTGAAGGGGCGGGGCCACCGCAGCGCCGGGGAACAAATAAGTTTAAAGTGAAGGGCCGAGGGCTTTTTGTAAGGGTATTACAAATTACCTACATTGCCGGTAAATTTGTAATACCGGCCCCGGCCCTTGCAGGTATTTTACCGGCTAGGCCGGTAAAATACCAGCTGGATGGCAACCCTACCTACGGGGGCTGGGGGTTAGCATGGGAGCTGTTAAATTTCCCTGTGTCCCCAAAGAAGCCCCAGTAGCTCCCCATCTTCTTTTCTGCTGATTCACTGATTCACATGCTCTGTGCTGCTGTCACTTACTGAGCTTAGGGACCCACTCACAATATACAGTACACATAGAATAGAAATATAGTCGCAATATAAGGCTGATTAGTCATTAATACAGATAATTACTACATGGCAGCACAGAAACCAGTGCAATTAGCATAAGAACTTCATAATCAGCCCTGTAGCATCAGCTTATATTACAGGACAACCTAATTTTCTGTTTGATAATTTGTGACAACCCCTAAGCTTAGCTTCTCAACAGCTGCTCAGAGCCCACTGAGCATGTGAGTGTCACAGACACTTTCCAAGATGGTGACCCCACTGTGACAAGTTTGAAGTCCTGGATCATTGCTGCTATTGACAAGCTGAAACTTTCAGTATACATGGCATTTTAGCCACATTCATTTTTAGAGTTTAGTTCTCCTTTAAATTAGTATTTCCAGAAAAGAATAAAGATAAAATCATTTATGATGCTATAAATCAGCAACAACTGAAGGGCCACCAGTTTCCTATCTTACTGCCTGGCAACCTACAGATGATCATGAAACTTCAAAGCCAATGAAAATACAGACAGGCAAGATAAAGCTTGTTTGTGATATTTTCCAGGTAGTTTTGCAACTGCGTAACAATTGTCATTGCTACCTTGAGTGCTAATAAATAAAATTGGGCGAAAACACAGCACTGTCACACAAGTCTTTGTTGGTGTGGTTAGTTACAATAGCACCTATAAAGCAAATGAAGGCCAAACATTCCCACAGAAAACCATAAAGTACTGAGCCAACATAGCCCACTTATTACTATGCAGTGTCCCCTCTTTATAAAGCCCCTCCATGGCTGCTTCTTTACAGCTGGCGTGTAAACTCTACTCACAAGTGTAGATCATGTATATTATGATCAGACCTGTATAGTACTCCCTTTTACTGTTCTTTCTCCTATACTTTTAGATATTTTAACCATCATAACACCCTACAGAAGCTGATAGAAGATATAGACTTGCAGAATTCTATGGCCAACATTTTCCTATATCCTTGGCACTTTAATTCCCCAAGTGTTACTCAAAGGGAAGTGTGCCTGTGTGCTCAGTCTAGTACTCTAGAGGAGGTACAGTGGTGTGAAAAACTATTTGCCCCCTTCCTGATTTCTTATTCTTTTGCAT